>CACVBM020001917.1:0-389716 GCA_902728155.2 Microthlaspi erraticum | reverse complement strand
TACAAAAAAGACCGACTCTGATTAATACACGCATACATATATAAAGAATAATATATGTATGTATATATACAATTAAGGGTTTAAGTCTCTTCTACTCTTCTTCTCCTACCTATCACATCGACAATGGCTTCTCTTTTGACCTCTCCTCTAACAAAGCCCAAGCCCGTTTCCTTCTCTTGTTCATCACGAGCTCTAAACACATCACCGTCGTTGAATTTCGCCAGAGTTTCATTCAACCACCACCAAAAGCTCGCTCCTTTCAGACCTCTGAGCCTCGTACCGGCAGCATTCTCTGAAAAGAGGGATGTCACGGCAGCTGCAGCGGCGGAGGCGGCGCCTGCGGAGTCGGGAGACTACAGGAGGATAATGCTCTCCGATGTGATGGTGAAGAAGAAGGATAAGGTGCCTCTATGGGAGAGACAATGGAAGCCGATGGATTTCGGAGCTGTTGCTGTGGTTTTGTCGATGCATTTGCTTAGCTTATTGGCTCCGTTTCAATTCAATTGGAGAGCTGTTTCGGTTGCTTTTGGGCTTTACATCGTCACAGGTCTTCTGGGCATTACTCTGTCTTTCCATAGGAACCTCTCTCACAAAAGCTTCAAGCTTCCCAAATGGCTTGAGTACTTGTTCGCTTATTGCGGAGCTCAAGCTCTTCAGGTGAGTCATTACACAATTGTTGGTAATGTAGTTTGTGTCTCTATTGGAATGTTGAATTGTGGGAATTGATGTTTCTTCAGGGGAACCCAATTGATTGGGTGAGTACGCATAGGTACCATCATCAGTACTGTGATTCGGACAGAGATCCTCATAGCCCACTTGATGGGTTTTGGTTCAGTCATATGAATTGGATGTTTGATACCAATACAATCACCAAAAGGGTAAAAAGTTTCGTTCTTTTTGCTTTCTCATTGTCTGAATAAAGTGTTTCTCTTTTTGTTTTCATTAACTTAAAAATACTCTGTGTTTTGTATTTTTGATTGTTTGAAGGTTGGAGAGCCGAATAATGTTGGGGATTTGGAGAAGCAGCCATTCTATCAGTTCATGCGAGACACTTACATTTGGCATCCGGTGGCTCTAGCGGTTGCTCTATACGCAATGGGTGGCTTCCCCTTCATCGTCTGGGGAATGGTATGTTCTGTTTTTTGAATATTGCATGTTGAATCTATCAGTGTTAGATTTCCAGATTTGGCTATAGAGGGTTACGATGTGTTTTAGCTCCAAAAACAAGATAAATCCACCAGTTGCGTTTTTTGTGGCTATCAATTTTTCTGGTCCAAATCTCCTCACTTCCGTTTTCTTGTCATTTAGTGCAATTCGGATTTATTGATCTTAGGCCACGTAAGTTGTGTTAGTTGAGAAGCCAGAACTCATAATAAGTAAATATCTTTTCTTTCTTGTAAGAAAGAAGATATATGGCTCATGCTTTTCTCGTGAACTTGGAGACTAAATTCGATTTGGTTGTGTTTAGAAATAAGACAACATTTTGCATGCTAAAAAGCGATATTACATTGACAATTTAAGCAAATTCGTAAACGGCACGAAAGTAGGATAAAAGGCACAAGAAACTTAAATTTTCCGACTATTACGTCTCTAATTTATTTTTTAATGTATTTGCAGGGTGTTAGAATAGTGTGGGTGTATCATATAACTTGGCTAGTGAACTCAGCTTGTCATGTTTGGGGCAAACAAGCATGGAACACCGGTGATTTGTCTAGGAACAATTGGTAAAGAAACTCATTCATTGAGAAATTATATTTATATATAAATAAATCTATGTACTTAAAGAAACTTGGGATTATGATCGATATTTCAGGTGGGTAGCAGCTCTAGCATTTGGGGAAGGATGGCACAACAATCATCATGCTTTCGAGTTCTCAGCTCGACACGGCCTAGAATGGTGGCAACTTGATATGACTTGGTACGTCGTTAGATTCCTCCAAGCCATCGGTTTAGCAACCGATGTTAAGCTGCCTTCAGAAGCTCAGAAACAACGAATGGCATTGACCACCGACTGATCAAGAAATTTGGTTATGTCCGGAATCAGAACTGTGCGATTTGGAGCTATCAAAAGGGTTTTTGTACTTTTTTTGTTTGTTGTTGGTTTTACATAAAAGGTATATATATTCTGTGCAAGACATTGTATAAGTGACAAACTGATTATGAATTTGATATATATCTATAATTACATTCCATACAAAAAAAAAAAGAAAGAAAGAAAAGAATAATTCATGTTACGTGTGGCCAAGGTGTCCATGGCAATTCTAGATACTCGACCGGTTTGAGTGTTGGAAATACGGTTTTGAAATCCCATTCAAGGCCTCTAAACATGATCCCTTTGGGTGTTGCTACGTGGGCGCATGAAGATTTAGGGCACATCTCGGCGTCAAGATATGTGTTTTCAACCACGAGCGTGGCTGATCCTAAGGCGGATCGGAAAAAGCAGACGTGGATCGCCGGTATCTTGCTTTCGCCTTTTATGAGGATGATTGGGAATGAGAACTGGAATCCTGGCTTTGGAGATCGATGCCAGCCGTAGTCTTTGCGTTTAGATTGGCATCGATAGACGATTTCGGGGCGCTTAAGTCCGGTCATTTCGTTTCGAATTGTTATGCTCATGTTCACGTAGTCTGGTTCCGTGAGCGCCAAGGTTTTGGAAGAGATCATGATGGCTTGCAGAAGAAGACACCATCGAGCTAGGATTTTGATGACGTTGTTGTTGAGATCCATTCTTTGTTTTTTTTGTGTGTTCTCTCGATCGTTTGTTAGTCTCTCCCTCACAAATATATGTTAAGTATCATGGCATACTTAGAAACCGAAGCTGTTATTTCTCTTATTTTCTAAAATAAAAAGCAAACAAACGGTTTTATTTAGTCAGAAAAACAGGTTACATATGCTAAAAATGAAGATTTAAGAAACGGTTTTAATTTTGTCATAATTCCGGTGGAATATGTTGTCTGGGTCTAACAAAACTTTGTTGTCAAACACGCACCACTAAATGGATATGGATGATATTTATTTTCAGTTTAGTATTATTGAAAGTGGCATGGATTCAAATGGAGCTAGGTTTTGCAAAAAACATTTGGGAAACTCGTGGACCAAAAACATTTAACGTATGCTATAGCCTATTTCATGAGCAAGTACTTACTGGGGACTGGGGAGAGCTTTGTTCACTGGCTAGAGACTTAGAGTTTTCGATATTTACATTTTGGCAGGTTGTGAGTGAATAGTTAGTTGGATCTTCTTTCACCTACTTGCTCCCTCTGACCCTCTCCTCCATTATTTGCGTACGAATAGCACTTCCTAACGCTTGTGAAGGTATTATCGATCACTTGTAATTGTACCCTTTTTTTGTGTTCATTAAGTGCCAAAACTTAAATCTCTACCAAATTAAAAGGCTAAAACTCATTTGTACTATACGAGAGTCAAACGTGTGAATATGATCATCACAACCGTTCTTTTTTCGTTTTTGTTTTTACTGCGAAAATGCGAATTGTTAACAGCCAAAGGATAAATTAATTACACTCGCTTGTCGTATATGATAGAATCATTTATATGAAGCTTGAAGAAACATCCTCAAACTTTCTATCCAATGTAATATGAACACATTCTGATGCATTCACTCTAAAAAAAGCTTCTTGGTTTGTATATAATTTTACATTTAATTCAGAAATGACAGATTTCTCATTTCTACATGCTACAACAATTTAGTTTCGCTTGTAGTAATTGATAGAGTCATCATTTATAATAGAATAAAAAAATACAAATATCTTTATATGGTAAACGAATAACTTGAGTCATGTGTACATATACTAGCTCATTGGGTATGTATGTCAAGGCATGAGGCATCAACTATACCAACCTAAACCCATGGCGTTTGTATCTACAACTCTACAACCGCTTTCTCCTTTTTCACCATTTGTCAAACAACATAATCCCAATAGTAATACTCATGCCTTGCTCGCTTATCAGACACCCAACTCTACAAACTCCCTTTTCTCCAAACGAGGAGGATCCGTGGCTCACAAGAAACACACGTCCGTGGCTGTTCATGGTGCACCGGATCAGGTTCAGAGCTCCTGGACAATACCCTTGTCGGAGGTTGTGGTGGTGAGAAATAAGAGGGCATTTTGGGAAAGGGGTTGGAATTCTAGGGACGTCAGAAATTTAGTCATAGTCGTAGGGGTTCATTTGATGAGCCTCTCGGCTCCGTTCTACTTCAATTGGGTGGCTTTTAAGCTTTTCCTTTGGCTCTTTTGGGTGAGCGGACTCTGCATCAGCTTGTCTTTTCATAACAATTTGTAATTCACCAAAAAACATAATTAATTATCAATTTGTAACTGAGGGCTTACATAAATCTGATCAAAGACTTAGTATTGTTCTTATAATTATGTAACAACGGGTAGGATCCATCCTAATTCGACTTTCTGCTCCAAATAAGGTAATGTAAAATGATCATTATCTTTCTAAGTGTGTTTTACATGTCTAAATATTTACTAAGCATCAAGACACATGTAAGTTCCAAAAAGATATGTACAACTCATATAAAGAAGCAAGAAAAATGAGTGATTTGATCCGTTATAAAAGAAGTACGGGATGTTAAGATTTTTGAAGATTTTAGCTAATTGACCTGTGCTGCTACAAGTCATGACCAAGTGATTTAAACTAATGGAAATGCTAAACCTCTTACGTAAAAAACTCAACATCTTCTTTGATGAATACACGTCGCCGATTTCTCCAAACTTCAAGCTCCGACAACTTTTTATCTTCACCATATTTTCCATCACGAACTTATACCAATTAATCATATAAAATCGATTTCACATCATCATTCGAAAAATAAGGATACGATTTATGGAGAGAAACTCCATAAATCGATTTCCCTTTGACGACTGTATTTTGTTCCGTTTATTTATTCATTAATGTTACAAAAAAAACAATTGATTTGGGCTATAATTGCAATGTCCAGAACCGACCAATTGTGGGTTAAACAAACATGTACATCGTTATTTATTTCGGTAATGTCTCATAAAATCAGGTTTTTAGTGTCTCCCTAAATTAAACATACAAACCCATAAATATCTCATTTTCATCATACAATTAGGTCATAGATACCTCATTTTCATCATACAACTGAATAATATCTTAGCCCTAAATTAAACTAATGATAGTTTAATTATCACATTCACCTAATTCACCCAATTAGCATAACTAATGTTTTTTATAAGATACAACAACCCGTGTTGTAGGAGCACGGGTCAAGATCTAGTAAACCCTTAAAACTCTTACGAAATTTTGTAATTTTTTCTCTACTGATTGATCAGATTGCAAGTTGGATCAAACAAACCTGATTGATCTGCAACACAAAAAGAAAGCTCAAGCTTAAAAGATCAATGCTTTCCAGTTTTTGCGCCGATTCATCAGAAGTGCTTGTAAAGTTTTTATTAAATGTATTTTGATTTTAATAATTTTTTTTAAGAACTTCTATACGGTCTTACCAATAGAAGAACAAAACATTTAAATCAAATACAAGTCTTTTTAAACAAACAAAAAAAATTATTAATAAAAAAGTGTAGTGATACCCCATCTGTTATGAGGTAATCAACAATCTGTCAAAATAATATTTCTTCCGTTAAACCTCCATACCATTTCACTGGGGAATAGAAGCCTAGACGATGTTGAAATCCTAGGCATAGACTCTATCTCCTTTTGTCTCTCTTCAAGATTGCAGGTTGGTCGTTTGAAGTAGATTTCCACTGTCTTTAAACATTTTGAGTGAGCGAGAATGTATGTCAATAGTTGTTTATCATCTTCTCTTCCTCCATAGTCGAACCACACAAACATTTCTAGATGAGACGAAAAGCATCCGGGAGCAGAACTGGGCTGGTTCCAAAGGGCCCCATTTATCTGATATCAGTCAAATATTCACGTTAATATTAACTTCATCAAAAAATTAGATGCGCTCTTGTAGAAGGGAGGATGCTACTTACAGCTTCGATCGTAAGAGATTTTAATTTAGGAGAATTCTGAAGCAAAAACATAAGTGGTTTCAAACAATCTACTGATTCATCTAGACAAGATAGGTAAATCTCTATGAGCCGAGAGAACTCAATGGCGTTAAAACATACAACCTGTGATAGAAAAAAAAAAAAAAAAAAAATTAGCAACACGGAACAAAAGAGAGGGCCAGTGATATTAATAGCTACCTTTGATATGGTCAAATTCAAGTGCAGATGTATAGTAGAAGAAAGAGATCTGAGAAGCTTGTCATCGGGGTTATGAACAACGATGTTTGCCACATTAAGGCAAGCCATGTGGTCTATGATTAAGCAGTCTTCCCAAACGTCAATTAAGCGCAAATTCGTTAATGCAGGGGAATCGATTACCAACGACCTAATGAGATCATCCTCTTCCTCTTCCTCTTCCTCTTCCTCTTCCTCTTCCTCTTCCTCTTCCTCTTCATTATCTTCCTTCGTCCAAGCATAATATAATGTTTGTAAGGAAGACACTTTCACGGTAAAGTTTTTCAAGTTGTCATCCTTATGTCTTTCCACCCTCAGATACTCGAGAACCGGGGAACTTGATAAAAGCCTAGCAAGAGAGTCTTCGTCTTTATACACCACGTTTAAGAGACTCAAATCTGTGAGAGAAGGTAGGCAAGCCAGTGAAGAAACATCCACAAGGATCTTGTTTGATAGAGATAACATAACGAGCGTTTTGCATGTGTAAAGGCTCTTAGGAAAGCTTGTGGGCTCCGCTTTCCAGAGGAGCGTCAAATCTAACTCTTCCACACCACGATTAACTGCCTTCTCAACCCACTCTCGGACATCCACGTCAACACGACAACCTGGACCGATTTCGGTAATCAAGCACTCTAGTTTCGGGGCCTTATGGAGTTGCAATGACTTGTTAATAAACCACGCAAATCTGTCGCTGCCTTCATCTATGAAGGCGAGTTCAGGCAGCATCGTCCAGACATAACGCCATCGTTTAGACAAGATTGAAGTAGCGACTGCATCTTTTGTCGGGACAAAGAGCAAGATCAGCACGAGCAGATGGTCGGGAAAATCACAGATTCGCTGACAACCTTCGGTTTCTAGAACAGATGATAGATCATGCTTACCCATAGATGTGAGAACCTAAGCGCCTGTGGAACCAAACGCTAATCCCTCTTTACTTCTTTCAGGGAAAAACCCTAATTTTTGTTTTTCCACACAAAAGTAACTCTTAAATATAACACACGTTTATATCTCACTGTAAGTCTAGATTGTTTTTTACTCCGTATGAAACCCAGGTTTATATTAGTGCATTTAAAAAGAAGCAAAACTTGCCAAATATTGAAAAGTAAAACTGCAACAAAAAAAGAGAGGAAAAAAGCGATGTAATTATATATGTGAATGTTGCGAGCATATATGAAAGGCTTTTTGGCCATTCTCTAAAAAGCAACCAAATAATTATTTTTTCTCCGACCTCTTAAATCTGTTCACCGTCATCATCTTCCATCATCCAATAAGTCTCTGATTTACCCTTTCTTCGAGCTTGGGGTAAGCTTCTAGTTAGGGATTTTATCATCGTAGCTTTTCCCGTACGTAACAGTCTAGTATAGAGGGAATAGGGTTTTGTTGCGTTGGCACCATGGGTTTGTCAAGGTTTGATCCAGAAATCGAAGGTTGTCAGAGAATATGTGATCTGCCCGACGATTTGCTATTGCGGATCTTACTCCTCCTCCCGGCAAAAGATGCAGTGGCCACTGAGATCTTGTCTAAACGATGGCGTTACGTCTGGAAGATGCTGCATAAAATCGCCTTCATAGAAAACCAAGACAGCGAGAGCTTTGGTCGGTTTATTGACAAGTCACTGCAACTCCACAAGGCACCGAAGCTAGTAAACCTGGTTGTCGAAGTGGGTCCACGATGTCCTGTTGACGTAGATGTCAGAAAGTTGGCTGACAAGGCAGTTAACAAGGGTGTGAAAACGTTAGTTTTCAAGCTCCTCTGGACAGGAGAGCCCACAAGCTTCCCTAAGAGCCTTTACACATGCGACACGCTCGTTTATTTATCTCTATCAAACCAGATTCTCGTGGATGTTTCTTTCCCGGCTAGCCTACCATCTCTCTCATATCTGGCTCTTTCCAAAGTGGTTTACAAAGACGAAGACTCTCTTGCTAGGCTTTTATCAAGCTCCCCTGTCCTCCACGAACTGGTGGTTGAACGACATAAAACTTTTGGTTGAGGACAACTTGACAAACTTTACAGTGAAAGTCCCGTCATTGAAAATATTAAGTTATTGGACTGGTTGGCGAGAGCAAGAGCAAGAGCAAGAGCAAGAGCAAGAGGAATATCACATTGGGTCGTTGGTGATAGATTGCCCTGCATTAACAGAATTAAGTTTAGTTGACCATTGGGGAGACTATTGTAGTGTGACAGAGAATATGCTTTGCCTTGATGAGGTATACATTGGCTATCTTCCTAACCATGATGAAAAGTTTCTGACATGTCTTTCTTCTGCCACACGTCTGTGCTCGTATTTGTCCGAATTAATGGTAACGGTTACATACCCCGATCTCCTTTGTTCCTTGTTCCTTGCAGGTTGCTCAACTAATCTTTTCTTTTCATTTATTTCTTTTTGTAGGCTGCGTGTTGTGACGCCGTTAAGTTCTCTCGGCTCGTAGATTTAGTCTTTCAATCAGAAGTAGACTGGTTGGAACCACTTATTTATTTGCTTGAAAACTCTCCTAAGCTGAAAACTCTTACGCTCTCCACCGCGGTAAGTACCCTCATCCCTTAGAATGTGAACATCTAGTTTTGATGAATGTAAATTAATAAAAGTGTAATGGTATCAGGGATGTCCCTTATCTTCCTGGAACCAGCCGAGTACTATTCCCGGATGCTTATCGTCTCATCTAGAGATTGTTAGGTGGAAAGACTATGAAGGCAAAGAAGATGAGAAACAACTAATGACATACATTCTCGCTAACTCACGATGTTTAAAGACAGTGGAGGTCTCCCTCGTAGCAACCAGCGATCTTGAAAAGTGCCAAAAGGAGTCAGAATCTATGCCTAGGATTTCACCATCTTGTAGGCTTCTTTATTCTATCCCTCAAGCCGACTGGACATTTTAGCTAGCTACTTCATCTTGATCTCGGTTTTGTGAACAACTCTATTTACTAGATTATTTGTAGCATTATCATTATTATGTTACTTCAATAGATTTTTTTTTCTTTCTTTCCAAATGGACTCTAGTGCTTAATGGAACAGTATATGCAAATGTAATGGTATCAGGGATATCCCTTATCTTCCTGGAACCAGCTCTAAGAGACTGGCTGAAGGATCATGCCAATGCATCACAGCTGGATAAACTCAAATGGGAATACTTCTTGATCAACAAAAGTCCATTAAGATCAATGAAGAAAAATATCAATCTAGAAGGTCACCTACACCTACTCACGTGACAATCATCAATACTTTTTAAGTTTTCATAAGTTGTTGACATCCCAATGGTCTTATAGCTTCCGGATTGATCTAAAAGCTAACAGGACAGCCGCCTCAAGAGGAGACAGCTGATCCATCCGTTATTGTACATTACGTACAATATTTAGCTTTTTTGGTGCATGACTGAGGACCATGTTGAGAAGTCGACATCCCAGATGATATGATAGTTTTAGGTGAGAAGATCTCATCAAGATGTCATACTGTTAACTGTTAAGGGGTCTCTACTGTTAATAGAAGGTTTTAGAAAGGATGGTATGAAACATTCTGGAAGTATGTTCTAAATATTATTTATTGTTCTATCACAATTTTTTTTTTATACCAATATTAAAGATGCTGCATAAACTCGACTTCATAGAAAACCAAGACAGCGAGAGCGTTGGTCGGTTTATTGACAAGTCACTGCAACTCCACAAGGCACCGTAACTAGTAAACCTGGTTGTCGAAGTGGGTCCACGAACCACGATGTCTTGTTGACGTAGATGTCATAAAGTGGCTGAGAAGGCTGTTAACAAGGGTGTGGAAACGTTAGATTTCAAGCTCCTCTGGGGAGGAGAGCCCACAAGCTTCCCAAACCCAATGGCGAGACCATCTTTCACTGAGATTGCTGGCCGCTTACGAGTCATGTCATCAGCAGCAACTTCGACTCAATCCAAGCCACCAGCTCACCTCACAGGGAAATCCTACAATCGCTAAAAATTTAACGATATTGCACTGAAATTGTTGCAACAAAAAAGTAAGCGGGAGCATAATTCAAGGCATTTTTCTTCCCAACATTTGACTGCAACTTGAGGGTTCTTGTTTTGTTTTGTACTTGGCATACAGAAACCAGATCTTATATTATATGGTAGTTACCATGCATCATATAATATTTGGTAGAAATTATATGTAATTTCAAATTAGATGTCAAATTAGCTAAAATTTAGGAATTCAGCTAATTATTTGATTATCGTCCTAAATTATGTAACAACAATAATGGATGCAAAAATTCAGCCAACAATTTAAACAATTATTGATTCTGAGTTATTGAATGACCCTGGTATGTGAAGTAGAAGCGGTTTTCTGTTCCTATAAAAATTGTATCATTCTTTCCACTATAAAACTTTTTAAAAACTAAATGATACAACAACTCTCCAAAGAATTCCGACACAAATCTTCAAATCGAACCTAAATTTTATAAATTTAGAATATTTAGCCCAACATAATTTTGTACTGTTTTTGCTCAATTCTTCCCATGGAACATGTTGGTGGAGAAGTCTTCATTCATAACATCAATAAAGTATGTTGTAATGTATTGGTGGAAAAGCTATAATTAAGATATTTCATTTCATAACATCAATAACTCAAACTATAGTGAGAAAATGAGATTGATAGAAATTGATGTTATGAAACCGATCTTAACTTTTTTGCTGCTCTTTTTGAATAACTTTTAAAACCGATCTTATACTTACGATCTTTTGATTGTTTGTTGTTTTGTCAGGGGCTACCGCTTTGCAGCAAATGATGGCGGGCAAGACAGCGCCGAACTCCTCAGGTTCCGAATAACCAGAATGAAGGCCCAAATCAGTATAAGAAGTCGCCGAAGGGTAAAGACCGTCACCATGACCACATGGGTTATTAGATGTCTTTCAAAGACGTGTCTTGAAGACAGTGGATATTTCAATTAGATGATGCATTGATGAATTGAGATTTGTTTTCATGTTCAGGAAATTGGAGTTCACAAGCTAAGACAATTATCCCAATTTTAGTTTCGTAAATTAAATTGTATTTCTTATACATACATACATTTAATATTTTTAACTCCTAATCACGTTATAACATTTTAAATTATCTGTACAACTTTTAGAATGAGCCTAATATGCTATCCGAAACTTCTCAGCCGAAAATTAGAATAATTATTGGGCATGTTATGTTATGAGAAGTAGAAGAAGGGTTTTTGTTTTCACTGTAAAAACGTCGTATCGTCTCTCCTCTCGTCTTTGTCGTTAAAAAAACTCGTTCATTTCGTAATCCATGTCTCATTTGACCTACGTAAAGTTTTGATTGTAATTCTCTAACATAGTTTGTTTTTTTCCAAAACTTATTTTCTAGTGAGGTGTTGAAAAAATAAAGTTCTTGTTGTAATTCTCTATCAATAATTTGATTTTTTTTCAAATCTTACATTTTATCCAAATCATCATTTGACCTAAGGGTAAAACTAATCTCCACCACTCTTTCTCCTTTGAAATTTGTTTCTGTAATTCTCTATCAATCGTTTGATTTTGTTTCCAAATCTTATTTTCAGCTCATTCCAAGTTTTTTCGTTTTGCTATATGCTCCACATCTTTTTCATGTTGTTTTCTCGCTAAGATGGTTCCAATAATTTAGCGATTAGAATGTTTTTCAGGAGATTAAGTACCACGAAGCTTGTGTGTATAACAATGTTTTGTGTTTTCATATTGAATGAAAGATACGCACTACAAATATGAAGGAAATTATCTTTTGGACGTGTTACTACTATATGATAGCTGCATTACTCTTCTTTTGTTTATAATAATGTGTTTTTTTGTTATTTGATAATTAATATCCAAACTTGGCGAGGAACTCTGCTCCGCAAGGCTGGCAATTGACAAACTGGAGTCTGAAGCAAAATGTCTAGTTGAAACTAATGCTGAGGTTGTTAAGTGGAAAGACTATGCAGGAAAAGAAGATGAGAAACAACTAATGAGATACATTCTCGCCAACTCACACCATTTAAAGACTGTGGAAATCTCCCTCCTAGCCACCTGCAAACTTATTAGAAAGTGCCGAAGAGAGTTAAAATCTATGCCTAGGATTTCACCATCATCTCGGCTTCTTTGTTCTCAAGCAGTCAAGCTAATTAGAGTTCGTAGCTCTCGGCCTCAGATAGGCTACAAATCTATAGACAATTCTATTAAGTAAATTATTTTTAGAATCATCATTATTAAGTTACTTCAATGTGCTCACTGGTATTTCCCTTTTTTCATCACTGTCTCTATCGTCTAGAGTAAATGTGGTTTACTAAAGGCTGTAGCCATTGTTAAGATATGGGAAGTTGCTTTGTCTCTAGACTGAATCTTTTCACTTAAATACTCTTTTTAAACCAGTCTTCCACCAATATATGATTATAGAGTGTTTAACTAGAGGGAAAATGGGTTTTATTTGTAATGATAAAAAAGGAGCTTGCAATATACAAATTCAAAGCTGGAAACTTTTCCAGTTACTCCTTGACGAGAACTTACACTAATAATAATGTTACAATATCATCAAAATACAGACAGAAACAGAGTAGAAGATTTGACTGACTCTAAACCAATGATGGGTGAAACAAGTACTATGGTGACAGGAGCAGATTAAAGGCTTCTAGCTTCTGTGAAGTGGTGCAGGACGTAAATCAATTGGCTGATAGCTCACTCGGTCCTTGTGAGGCAAAGGTTTCTCCTGCAAAGTTATTAATAGTCGGATTACGCTTCTAGACTTTAAATGGGACAAGAAGATTAAAAAATCTAAGAAACTACATACCTCGTCTGCGTCTATCTGGAACGGCTTCACGAAATCCTCAAACATCAAAGGAGAAAGATCCTTCATTTTGCCTTCAACTTCCTACAAGATGAAAATAAAACTTGTTAGTCTGAGCTTGTTTGTTCTTATAAGTAAATAAGATAACAAAGTCAATGAAGTTTCAGAAACCATACCAATCCAGTAATCCTTGACCGTTCGAGTAACTCTCTTGTGATCAAGTCCAAAATGTGCCTGTTTGCTCTCAGAGCATTCATCGCAAGCTCTTCAGTCTCCTCAATATACTGTCACCAACATTCGAATCCCATTTACATATGTTTCAAGCTTTAATTAAGATTAGGAATGCAGAGTCAGATACAAGATTTTACCCTTGTTAACTCGCGGGTGAATAGCTCGGACACTTCAACAGACATATCTGCTGGCATTACATGAGGATGGTCCCACTGACATTTATCATGTAACACAAAAGAAAGTAATGAGATACAGAGAACGTGAAAGATCAAATACAAATGAGAAAGTACCAGTCTGTGATAAATGGGTATACCCGGTATTTTATCAGCTCGCCGTCTGGGTTATCCGGTAAATCCACCATTCCAATCTTTTTTACCAGTTGAGTGAGACCTAGCCTCGTATTTTGGGGACTAATGACCATTTCTCTTGCAATCTGAGATTCATATATTTGTAAGACACAATAATTAGCTAGACAAGACAGAGAGAGAGCAAGAGATAGAGACTGAGCTTACTTTAGTTATCTTCTCCAAGTCATCTTTCCCTCCATCAGTGACATCATCCCCAAAAACCACACGCTCAGCACACCGTCCACCATGAGCTACCACCATTTGCATCTTCATATAACCAAATGTTGTGTAACCTTGGTCCACCATGTCTTCTCGTGGATAGAAAACCGATACAGCAGTTTCCTGTGAGAATGAATTTATTCAAATCCACTCTTTACTGTATGGACTGTTCAAACAACAAACTGAACAGGAATTTGGAAACGTACCTTGCCACCAGGAAGGAGCTGAGAAAACGCATGCCAGTCAAATCGCGGAAACAAATGAGCCAACACTATATGACCCGCTTCATGAACAGCCAGAAGTCTCTTCTTTTCATAAGATACCTATAGTCAGATTAGCTTCAACGGTAAGGGCTTTTTAGATCTGTGGCATAATAGTATGGTTTTGAGAGAAACAAAGTACAGAGTACGAACACTTTGTTCACATTTCTGTTGTTCCTCCTCTGTAAGGAGCACGCCCATACCCTCAAGCAATTGTTTATCTAACACATCAACAATATCTTGCTGATATATATACGACCGTCCCTTCCTAACCTGTAAAATCGAGTTGGTAATAATCAAGAATGCTTCTCTACCTATTGCATAATTCTGATGGGAAGGTTAAATTACATACCGACATTATAGCTGCTTCATTAACAAGATTCCGGATATCTGCTCCAGAAAAGCCAACCGTCCGAAAAACAAGCTGCATGTAGAAAAGGAGAAGAATGGTTATGAACGAGTAAACACCTATCAAGATCACCAAATAGCAGGAAAACTACTTGCCTTGCCAAAATCTACATCTTCAGCAAGATTCTTCCCGGCGCTGTAAACTCCAAATATTTGCACTCGTTGCTTTGCATCAGGCAAACCAATATAGAGTCGACGGTCAATGCGTCCAGAACGGACAAACTCCATGTCGAGCTCATCAGGTCTATTGGTAGCACAGATAAATATCACAGCTTGTCTCAGAGAAAACCTATCGATTCCTGTCTTTTCCTTCCTGCAAGATGGTACAATTTCAATGTATAACAACCTTAATACTGATAAAGAAAACATATATCTCATTAGAGTTTCTGAACAAGTGAAGACACTTACTCGCCATCAAGCTGTGCAATTAAAGCTTCAAAAGTTGCTCGTCTTCGTGGATCTTTCCTAGCATGTCTACCAGCAATAGCATCTATTTCATCCACAAACACAAAAGCAGGTGCCTGGAGGCAATATATTTATACAATCAGATCTACAATAATAGTGCGAGTAGAAGACAACTATACCAAAATGAGCTTTTATTCACGTAACTAAGAGTGCTTACATTTCGTCTCGCGACTGAGAACATCTCATTGATCTTGGCAGCACCACTTTTTTCACTGTCTGTGAACTCTGCACCAGATGCAAACACAAATGGTAGCCCACTTTCCTTTGCAAGTGTTCTCGCAAAAAGCGTTTTCCCAGTCCCAGGAGGTCCAGAAAGAAGCACACCCTGACTCAAAAACGAAAACGGAGGAGGCATTACACCTAGTCAGATTAATGGAATAAACTACTATTCATTCACATGTTAATTTGAGTCAAGATGTATTTTACCCTGACAAACGCCACATCTTTCTCATAGTATTGCATTGGGTTTCCCATGTAGATCATTAGCTCATCAAGAAGATCCCAAACATCACCGCCTAGTACAACTTCCTTATACATCGATTTTGTCTCACTGACATCTCCAACAGGCTGGATGGAAATTAAAACTTTTATCAATAGAAGGTGTGAACATGTTTGAAAAAGGTCATAAAACCAAGAAGCAAAAAGGTTACTGCTCTAATGTATGATGATTACCAATATAAAATTTTCTGCATAAGCCATATCAAACAGCTGATTATACTTCTTGTAGAGAAACCGCTTGGATGTGATGAGAAGAAGCATGGCGGATTCTCTTATAAACCATAGAATTAGTATCCCAGGCAGAAGTGCAATGAACACTTTCATGAAGTAATGGATCTGCCTCTTCTGAAGGAGATCCACCTCAACTCCAGAGTTGGAAATAGTCTCAAACAAGTAAGGATCTAAGGGAATGTCAACCTAGAAAGAGAAAGGATACAAAATGGTAAATGTATATCATTCAGCTTCAATACTTGCACCTATGAAACTTTTACTTACAATATATTCTAGAGGGAAACCTTCTTTCATCGTCACATACAATCTCTTTAGATCTTCCGTGAAGACAACAGCTGCAACCTGTTAAACACACACACACACACACACAGTGGATATTGCATCATTAAGCTCAAGAACGAAGAAGTCAAAAGATATATTATACTATCACGTCCAGCTTCAAAATAATTGCTTTGGAAAAACGAAATTATCATCATAATCTATTTGTTCTCAGTTAAGAGAATCTAACTGGATATATTGTCAGATACCCATCACAATTCCAAAGCCTAATAAGAGTAGAGTTTAGAGGCTTAGAGCAGTACCTCAGAAGAATCAAGCTTCTGAAGAAAGTAGGTATAAGGAAGCTTAGGGCGATATCGCCACCATCTCTTTGATATCCAGAGAGCTCTAGTTCCCTCGGTTTCAGATGTCCTTTCAAGAACATCTTTGCGAAGACTTTTCTCAACCTCTTTCATATCAAATTCAACTACATACTTAGCCATTGAGGAGTTTAACTGCTCTGATACTTTCTCTCTCTCCAACATTTCCTTCCAGCTTGCAAGCCTTTCCCGCCAAGTACCTACACTCTCTCCACTTTCACCTACCATAGAAGGATGCAAAGAGAGTTAGAAAGCAAAGATTTCTTACATCAAATCACTTAATTATTGTATGACTTCAGCATTTACAGAATCTAATAGCAAAACAATATCTAATGCAAAATAAAATCAAATGTCTCCATCTAAATGTATATGGACTGACCAGAGACACCCAGATCTTGGCTTAGTTTCTTCTTTGCCTCAGTCTGAATCCTAGCATTTCTATCAATTATTTGTTTCAGAGATCCCTCTGTTGTCTCTAGATCCTCATCCCATGCATTTTCTCCAACATAAGTACTATCGTGGACAAGTGTTCCATCAGGCGCTTCAATGAACCTTTTCAGTTTCAAGCCTTTAGGCGTTGTCTTCCTCCAGATATTCTTCTTAAACCTGATACGCTTAACAAAATCAGAACATACTAAACACAAGATGCTTTTACCATGCCGCAGCAGATAAATTACATTTGGAAACTGAGGATTAGGAAGCACTTACTTATCTATATTGCTAGGAGATGGCTCCGGGATCAAAGCCTCCATAAATGACTCTGTTAACTCTCTTCTTTCTCTTTCTATCCGAGGAGCTTGAATGGCAACATAAACTCTTTGACCAGAAAATAACAGCGCAAAAGCATATATTACCAATGCAGCAACTCGTCTACCGTCCCAATTCCTGATGTCCTGATACAAAGCATCTTCTCTCATTAAGTAAACTGCAGCTAAGTACTAAAAAATGGTGCAAAACTAGCTAAATGCACCACATATACAGCCGTTTGTTCCTCAAATGTTTCTGAACACAAACAGAATCACTCTCTAGCAAATACTTCAATGCCAAAGATTAAAAAAAAATCTAAAGTTGTTACCTTCCAGTGCTCCCACTTGTTCCAATCGATAAACGAAGGCACTGTCTCAGACTTAAACCGAGTCAACTCGTGCTGGCCCTTCTGCACAATATCCTTAACTCGGCCCACAAACTCGTTCACTGTCGCATTTGCTTCTACCGAGTCAAACCCAGTTTCCTTCTTCACAGTCTCTCCAATCTTCTCCCCAATCCGCTCCACGCCAATGCGAAGAGACTGTGTCAATCTCACCCACGAAAACCCACCGTCGTTATTAGACGACGACCCACTAGTACTCTCAGACGCATAGACTCGAAAAACCGGTTTTTTCCGGGAACCTCCTCTCAGTCCATACTTGGCGGGAAACCGAACAAGACCAGAACTTTGAGGTCTTCTAAGCAATTGAGTCGATGAGGAGATAAGCGGATTCGGCTTATACGAAATTGCAATCTCCATGGACGAAATCAGGAGAAATTTAAAGTTCAATTAAACATAAACAGGCACATTTAGAGAATTTCCCGGAGAGCTCTCTCGGCGGAAACTAAGGAAGTTAAACAGTGAGAACGAATCATTCAGCTTACTCGTCTCTCCGGCAAGACATACGCTTTTCTCCGGTAAGGAGGTTTATCTACACTGATCCGTCGTCGTTTGGAGTTGTTTAATTTTTAGTTCTCGTGATTAGCTCGAGAGGAGAAAGATGATGACGCTAAATTCAAACTGACGTTAAGTTGGGCTAGGCCCATTAATATCTCTAGGGCCCAATATCTGGAAAATGAACCCTTCATGATACGTTAAGGCCGTGGAACCCAAGGAGAGAAATAATGGCAATATCGTAATTATAGTAAGTTTCTTTGGGTGTTCTCCAAGCTGCTTTTATATATACTTCTCTCGTCTTCTCGAAAGATCCACCAACTCTTTTATACATCACCACTTCATTTCTCTGTAGCTTCGATCGTCTCTCTTCACAGCCACTCATGTGAGTATATTCTCTAATTAGTTCCTTCAGATTCTCCTAATCGATTTCCAATTGGTTTTCGATTTGGTTTTCCGCCGGATTATCTAGATCTGTTCCCCGATTTTGCTTGATTTCTCCGTCAATCTGATCTCGCGAGACTCAACTTTTTTGTTTGCAGTGTTTTTTTCGATTGCTCGACAAAGTATCTACTATGGCGACTAAGAGAAGCGTTGGAACGTTGAAGGAAGCGGATCTGAAGGGAAAGAGCGTGTTCGTGAGGGTTGATCTCAACGTTCCTTTGGACGATAACTCTAACATCACCGATGACACCAGGATCCGTGCCGCTGTTCCCACCATCAAGTACTTGATGGAAAATGGATCTAGGGTTGTTCTCTGCAGCCACTTGGTATGTCATCTCGGTTTTATCATCTGATCGGCTTCATATGCACATATCTTCGCTTTCTCATATGATAATTTACTCTCTATCGACCATTTGTCTAAGTAGGCCTCCTTGCAATCTAGGATGATGATGATGCTAGGTCGTTAAGTTCATGAATTTCGCCAGTGACTAGGAACTATTAGATATCTCTGATTTCAACTTTTAGGAATTATTTTGGATGTTTCTGATCCCAATTTCATGTTTCAGGGTCGTCCCAAAGGTGTTACCCCTAAATTCAGCTTAAAGCCACTTGTGCCAAGATTGTCTGAGCTTCTTGGTGTTGAGGTTTGTATATCATCTTCCCCTATGCGTTCAAGTTTTATGAAGAGCAGCCTTCATACTCTGCGCTCACACTGTTTGCGATTTGCTCTATTGTTTTAATAGGTTGTTATGGCCGATGACTCTATTGGTGAGGAAGTCCAGAAACTGGTTGCAGGACTACCTGAAGGTGGTGTGCTTTTGTTGGAGAACGTGAGGTTCTACAAGGAAGAAGAGAAGAACGACCCTGAATTCGCAAAGAAGCTTGCTGCACTTGCGGATGTCTATGTTAACGATGCTTTCGGAACTGCTCATAGAGCTCATGCTTCAACTGAGGGAGTTGCCAAGTTTTTGAAGCCCTCTGTCGCTGGTTTCCTCATGCAGAAGGTGCTTAGTTGTTCTGGTATCTATTATTAGCATTGTTTACACGATTTTTGTTACTGATCAGAGTATTACTTGATAATCGTGTTTAGGAACTCGATTACCTTGTCGGAGCTGTTGCAAACCCCAAGAAGCCTTTTGCCGCCATTGTTGGAGGCTCAAAGGTTTCAACAAAGATTGGTGTCATTGAGTCCCTCTTGAACTCTGTTGACATCCTCTTGCTCGGTGGAGGTATGATTTTCACTTTCTACAAGGCACAAGGACTCTCAGTCGGATCTTCCCTAGTGGAAGAGGACAAGCTTGACTTGGCCAAGTCACTCATGGAGAAGGCAAAGGCCAAAGGTGTCTCTCTGTTGCTCCCAACCGATGTGGTTATTGCTGACAAGTTCTCTCCCGATGCTAACAGCAAGGTAAACCTTCAGCTTTCATTGCTTCTGAGTTGTGACTCATTGGATCTTGAATGAAAAAAAAGTATTGTTTTGGTGACACATATTTAATGAAATCTTGCAGATAGTGGCAGCATCGGCCATCCCAGATGGGTGGATGGGTTTGGATATTGGTCCAGACTCTATCAAGACGTTCAGCGAAGCTCTAGACACAACCAAAACCGTCATCTGGAACGGTCCCATGGGTGTTTTTGAATTCGATAAGTTTGCAGCTGGAACTGAGGTACGAGCAACTAACACTATTACCCTTTTTCATCAAACTCCATGTTTATTGACTTAACCCATTCTCTTGTCTTGTTTCACTATCAGGCCGTAGCAAAGCAGCTTGCAGAACTGAGCGGAAAGGGAGTGACCACAATCATTGGAGGAGGTGACTCTGTGGCTGCCGTCGAGAAGGTCGGTTTGGCTGACAAGATGAGCCACATCTCTACAGGAGGCGGTGCAAGTTTGGAGCTTCTCGAGGGGAAGCCACTTCCAGGAGTCCTCGCTCTAGATGACGCTTAAGAATCATCCAGTTTCGTCTCTCTTGTGTCATTATCTGTATAACAGGACGTCTGGTTTTCCTATGACCAGACGAGCAAAAACATAATTTGTCAACTTGAGATTTCTGTCCTTCTGCGGCTCCTTTTTTTGAGTTTTTAGTTTGGGGGCCGTTTTTTAATAATAAGAGATGTAACTCTGAGTTCACAAATTTCAACCATTTATCAGTTGGTTTTTTAGCTCGTTCATTGATATATTCTCGATGACTCATCATCTCTTGGCTACAATTGTTCAATTTTGAAAAGAAAATAAAAAGTATATTTTTTTTGTGTTGTACAGCATGTGAAAGTAAAATTGTAGAAGAAACCAGTTTTAACACTCACCAAAAGAAGTGAAATGGAAACCGAAAAAATTTACAACGAGAAAAGAATGAAAATTACAGCGGCCCAGTGAGTGAGGATTTTCCCGTCCCTGTGAAACATCAGTTAATTTGTCCCACATCGAATACAAGTTAAACTAGACGGAAAAGGATTTGTGTATAAAAGCGCATGCACCTCTTCGCTTTAATTCATGGAACCGTGCAGTGAGCACAAAGCGAACTATTCTTTCGCCTTTTACTAAAGAATACCGTGTGCTCTCTGCGCAAAACGGTATACACCTATTTTTGGAGGAGTGACGTCATATGATGTAAACTCCATCAATCAGACCAATTAACATTTTCGTTACTAATACAAACATAAAATTATTTTCTTTATTAACGGGAATTGGATTATCCGACCAAAATTATAAATCCTGATTATATATGCCTGTTAATTTGGTCCTAACTCCTAAGTAAGTAAGTATTGGGTGTGCAAATTAAAATTATGATTGTTTGTCTATCTCGTTTTGTATAATTTTCAAAAGATAGAAAAACAAATCGGCATTATCACTGTAATTTGGAGATTTATGTACCAAAACCCGGGTCGTTACACTGATTCTCGTCCTCGATTCCGGTTCTCACATAAACCGGCTGAAATCGATCCAGAGTTTGCTCCGGTGGCAGAAAACCCTTGACGATCAAAAGAAAAGCCGTCTTCCTCCTTAGACGGAATCTCTCTCGGTCTCTCCCATCTTCAATCGGAGAAGGATTTGAAACCTCTTCAGATAACCGAAAACTCAAACTCTTTCGCGTCTATTCTCTGCGACCAATCAAAGTGAAGGTGGGCGCAGTTTTGGATTGCCGCCTATTCTCTTATCTCAATTGGTGTTCTTCATTTCTTAGTCTTCGAATCCCTTGTTCAAACCCCACACTGATTTTCTGCATCTATGAACTCTCGAGCAATGCGATTTGATCTCTCATCCGCTTCGCATTTAGTATGAAACCCCAGATGTTCATTCGATCAGTCATTCAGTTCTACTCAAAGCCGTCATGGATGCCTCGTCCGTACTCCTCCGGTAACACGGAATTCAACATCTCCGGCGAGGTCATCAGCATCCTAGCTAAGAAGAAACCGATAGAGCCTGCTCTGGAGCCGCTTGTTCCATTTCTCTCGCGGAAAATCATCACATCGGTAATCAAAGATCAGGTCAATCGGCAATTGGGATTCCGTTTCTTCATATGGGCATCGAGAAGAGCGCGTCTCAGGAGCCGAGAGTCTTTCGGATTGGTCCTCGACATGCTCTCCGAAGAGAATGGGTGCGATCTGTACTGGCAGACATTGGAGGAGCTCAAATCCGGAGGCGTCTCTGTCGATTCTTATTGCTTCTGCGTTCTCTTATCGGCTTATGCTAAGATGGGTATGGCGGAGAAGGCGGTTGAATCGTTTGGAAGGATGAAGGAGTTCGATTGCAGACCCGATGTGTTCACGTACAACGTGATATTGCGAGTCATGATGCGAGAAGAGATCTTCTTCATGCTGGCCTTTGCTGTGTACAACGAGATGCTCAAGTGTAATTGTATCCCAAATCAATACACATTTTGTACTTTGATGGATGGATTGTACAAGAAAGGGAGGATGGGCGATGCACAGAAGATGTTCGACGATATGACTAGCAGAGGGATTTCTCCAAACAGCGTTACGTATACGATTCTCATTTCAGGCTTGTGCCAAAGGGGAAACGCTGAAGATGCACTGAAGCTATTCCACGAGATGAAATCGGACGGCCACACGCCTGATTCCGTTGCACACAATGCGTTGCTTGATGGGTTTTGTAAATTAGGTCGGATGGTTGAGGCGTTTGAGCTGCTGCGGCTGTTTGAGAAGGATGGTTTTGTGCTTGGTCTCCGAGGTTACAGCAGTTTAATCGATGGACTATTCAAAGCTGGGAGATTCAATGAGGCATTTGAGTTGTATGCAGTGATGCTGAAGAAGAATATCAAGCCTGACGCTGTTTTGTACTCGGTATTGATTACAGGGCTATCCAAAGCCGGGAAGATTGAGGATGCATTGAAGCTGTTAAGCAGCATGCCTAGTAACGGCGTTAACCCAGATACCCGCTGCTACAATGCTGTTATAAAGGCTCTCTGTGAGCAGGGACTTTTGGAAGAGGCTCGGTCACTCCGACTCCAGATGTCAGAAACGGAGACTTTCCCTGATGCGTTCACAGACACGATCCTCATTTGTGGTATGTGCAGAAACGGGCTAGTTAGAGACGCCGAAGAGATTTTCAAGGAGATTGAGAAGAGAGGTTGTTCTCCTTCGGTTGCTACGTTTAATGCTTTGATCGATGGGTTGTGCAAGTCCGGTGAGCTCAAGGAAGCGAGGTTGTTGCTGCATAAGATGGAAGTGGGGAGACCTGCTTCCTTGTTTCTCAGGCTTTCACACAGTGGAAACAAGAGTGTTAATACCATGGTGGAGTCCGGTTCGATTCTCAAGGCGTACAAGGATCTCGCGCAGCTTGCTGATAGCGATAGCTCTCCAGACATCAAAACGTACAATGTTCTGATAAACGGGTTCTGCAGAGAAGGAGATATTGACGGTGCTCTCAAGCTGCTCAAGGTGCTTCAGCTTAAAGGTTTATCACCTGACAGCGTCACTTACAACACTCTCATCAACGGACTTCATAGGGTCGGCAGAGAAGAGGAAGCTTTTAAGCTCTTTTACGCGAAAGATGACTTCAGGCACAGTCCCGCGGTTTACAGATCGCTCATGAAGTGGACATTCCGGAGAAGAAAGATTGCGTTTGCTTTTAGTCTATGGATGAAGTACCTGAAGAAGATGTCTCGTCTAGACGACGAAGCAGTTAATGAGATTGAACAATATTTCAAGGATGGGGAAACCGAGAGAGCTCTTAGACGGATACTTGAAGTGGATACCAAGAAAGACGAGTTAGGTTTTGGACCTTACACAATATGGCTGATTGGGTTATGCCAATCCGGTAGGTTTCAGGAGGCCTTGATGGTGTTTTCGGTTTTAAGGGAGAAGGAGATCCTTGTCACACCTCCGAGTTGTGTCAAACTGATTCATGGGCTCTGCAAAAGAGAACAGCTTGATGCAGCGATAGATGTGTTCTCGTACGCTCTAGATAACAAGTTCAAGCTGATGTCTAGAGTCTGCAACAACCTCTTAAGATCTCTAATGGAATCAAGAGACAATATGGAGGTTGCTTCTCAGCTTGTAAACAGAATGGAGCTTGCAGGGTACGATGTTGACTCGATGCTTCGGTTCAGTCTTTTGAAACGTCTTAGACGTAGAAAGATCAGGTCTTGATAGATCCTTAGATACATAAAGTTTTATTTACATCAGGCGGGTTTTGGCGAGAAGAGAGTCTGAGTTTTGATCCAATCTCTTGTTAGCTTAACATTACATTATAGTAGACGAATCTCCTAAACCAGAAGCTCTTGAGGAGAAATGACAAGGCCGAGAGTGTGCGCGGGAAAGGAAAAACAATGGTCATACGTAAATGCTTTGTATGCTTTATTTATAGAGTCGTTCTTGGGCTTGAAGCTTTCTATATTTTTACTGTACACTGATTTGTTCTGTATGATGTCAAATCTCTTTGAAATAAAGACCAAATGTGTCTGATTCTCGTTAATCAATCATCACTAAATGGATTGTTCATATCAGAAATAGAAATTTGGCTGGTTATGAATGTTTGTTACCTCTTTGAATCTTCATTGTGCCTCAAATATTGCTCGAGTCGCAAGCTTTGGCATTGAACTAGGCTCTCATATGTTGTGGTGATGAATTTGGTCCAACTAATCTTTCATCTATGTTCATTTTTTAAAAGTTTATGAAGTTGACATCAACAAAAAGCAGCAGCTGAATTTGACCTGGAACGGGCTTTTTAGAAACCCCGGCCCAGTTCCGTCTGACGTGGCATCGCCAAGGGTTAGTATCTCAATGCGAAAACGACAAAAGATCTTCTTCATATATCACAGGAGCCTGACCAATCATAGGCCTAAATCCTTGTTTCCACTACACGTGTCTCAGTGTTTCACGTCCAAATGAATCAAATCTCAACCATTGATTAATTTACCACCATTTTGTGTGTTTTAAGTTTAACATCATTTTGAACCATTAATCTAAAACTGTATCAATTTAAATATGCAAAAATCAGCTGTCGAATGTCGATTTTATTAAATTTAAATCGACGTTATGAAAAACCATATAAACCATTTACATTTCTTACTATAGTTGCATTAATTCGTTGACAACAACAATAAATTGCATTAGTCCATAGTTGTATCCTTATAGTATAGGTGTGATGCACCGGATCGTGACCCATCAATTTTATAGCAACAGAGTGTCGTCTGCACACATTTATATATTCCTAAAAAGCTCCGTTAGAGTAGACCAAAGAGTGCATTTCCAAAACCATTTTATATAGGGAAAAAAGGAGATACTCTGCGAACAAATTGGATTCTTCACGTTTTTGTTGGCTCTACACCTACTCCCATAAGCCAACGAAAGGTTTTAGGGTTTTTGACCGACGAGATCTCTTTGTTTCTCCAGCAGCAAATCAATGGCTTCCTCTTCTCTCGTCAGATCTGCCGTCGCTGCTCCTCGCGCTGACTTTTTCTCCTCGCCGGCGATTGATCATGCTAAGGTCAGAGACCTCGTTTAGCCTTTTCTCGTCGCTATTAGTTTCGTTTATGATTCTCTCGTGTTTCTGCTTGATTTGATTTTGCTTTAGCTTAGGTCGTGCTTTTCTCTACTTGAATTTCGCATTTACGCGCCTTTGGTTATTTCGTCGAAGAAGTAGTTTTGTTCTGAGTTTCTCAAAGTGTGATGGTGACGTGAATCCTTTTTTTGCTATCCTTGTTGCGTTCTCGCATTTGTTGAAATGAATTGCGGTTTGAAATCTTATTTGTTCGTCGTTTACAATATCTAATGGCATATTTGTTTGGTATCTGATCAGATTATGAGATTAGTTTAATTTAATAATTGGCTGGAAGCTAATTATATGCTTAAATTTTTGGAGTTGCTACGTTTTTTTGTATTTACTCTTTGTTTCAAATACTCAGGTGTCTTCCAGTCTTGGATTTAGTCGTAGCTTCACATCATCAAGATTTTCTGGTGCTGCCATTACTACTGGGCCATCTTCATCTCTACAGTTCTGTGACTTAACTCTGTAACACATGTGAATTGTATAATGCAATTTTTCGATTCTAAATGGATTTTTGTGTGTCCAAATGTATAGAATATGCAAGGCAAGAAGTGTGCAACCCATCAAGGCCACAGCTACGCAAGTGCCACCTGCAGTTCAAAGTAAGTAGAAACAAATCTACTTCAGTGTAGATGTGTTTGGTTGCTGTGTGCTTATTGGTGGATTTGATTTGGCTCGAGTAGGGTCAGGTAGCAGCGGAAAGACAAAAGTTGGGATCAATGGTATGTGCTTTTAATTGACTGATGGATTCGTTTGAAGTCCCAGATCATCATTTACTCCCTTCAGAATATTCTCTGAGTCCCCAATTTTTTCGTTTCTGATAAAAAGCTCTTTTATCTTTGCTATGAATGCCGCAGGTTTTGGTCGAATTGGAAGGTTGGTCCTCCGGATTGCAACATCCAGGGATGATATTGAGGTTGTAGCCGTGAATGATCCATTCATTGATGCCAAGTACATGGTAAGGATGTCTTCTAGCTGGTTACTTTTATCAGGGTATTTCTTGAAGCGCTATTTATACTCTGTTCTTAATTTTAGCTACTCTCTTGCTTGCTTGGACCTGATATTGTTTGAGAAAACCTTTTGAAAGATTGCATCATATGTTAGTCTTCTTTTCCAGTGAACAAATGTCTGCTTTTCAAACAAATCTTCTGTCCCCCTATTTGACAGGCTTACATGTTGAAGTATGATTCTACTCATGGAAATTTCAAGGGAACCATCAATGTCATTGATGATTCTACTCTAGAGATCAACGGGAAGAAAGTCAATGTTGTCAGCAAGAGGTATCACTTCAAAGTGGCTTGTTTTTTTTTCTGCAGATCAGAGAACACGCTAACGCTATCTCAGTTTAGAACTCAAATACTTTTTTATTCGTCTTCAGAGATCCAGCTGAGATCCCATGGGCTGATCTTGGAGCAGACTATGTTGTTGAGTCTTCAGGTGTGTTCACCACCCTGGGAAAGGCTGCATCCCATTTGAAGGTGAATTTTCGTACAAACATACAATGTTGACCTCTTATCTTGTGATAACATTCAATTCAAATATGCTTTTGCTTGATATTTCATTGGTTTTGCAGGGTGGTGCAAAGAAAGTAATCATTTCTGCACCTTCAGCCGATGCACCCATGTTTGTTGTTGGGGTGAATGAGAAAACATACAAACCAAACATGGATATAGTCTCCAATGCAAGTTGTACCACCAATTGTCTTGCACCTCTTGCCAAGGTTGGTAATGTTGCACGACGATCTCATCCCTCATTTATCCTTGATTTTACCCTTAAACCAGACACTGCTAAGATCTTCATTAAGGTCAACCAAACTGTATTTGGCAGGTTGTGCATGAGGAGTTTGGTATTCTTGAAGGCTTGATGACAACTGTCCACGCAACCACAGGTCTAAATTCCTTACTCTCCTGCTATACATCACTGTATATTTGTAGATAACCGCATAACACTCTGTTGGTTTATCTTTTCTTTTCATATTCAGCTACTCAGAAAACTGTTGATGGACCATCGGGTAAGGACTGGAGAGGAGGCCGAGGCGCCAGTCAAAACATCATTCCCAGCTCAACCGGCGCTGCAAAGGTACAGAAACATATTATGGTTATTATCTACAAAGTATGTAATTATCTCAAATCTGGTATCATATCTTGAGCTGTGGTTTTTTATGGTCGATATAGGCTGTAGGTAAAGTTCTTCCAGAACTGAATGGGAAACTTACGGGAATGGCCTTCCGTGTACCAACACCGAATGTTTCCGTTGTGGATTTAACTTGTCGACTTGAGAAGGGTGCCTCTTACGAGGATGTTAAAGCTGCCATTAAGTATGCTTCCCAAAACTTTCTTAACAAATCCGCTTTCCTCATCAAAATGTTTCTATGTCATGAGTAACCTCAACTGGTTTGTGTAAATTTAAAACCTCTAATAGGTTTGCCTCAGAAGGACCTCTCAAAGGCATTCTCGGGTACACAGATGAAGATGTCGTCTCCAATGACTTCGTGGGTGATTCAAGGTCGGTCTCTCTCTTCTTTTCCTTCAAAGCTATCCAGAGGAGTCTTGCCTTGTGTGGTTTATCAATGTGTTGATGTCGATTGTTTTGTTATTGCAGGTCAAGCATCTTTGATGCCAACGCCGGAATTGGATTGAGCAAGTCCTTTGTCAAACTTGTCTCTTGGTACGACAATGAATGGGGTTACAGGTACACTTTCTCGTTTGTTCATATTCATGTACGCCATTAGATATATAGCCACCAGTTCTCAAACACTAACAGTTCCTCTCCCATTTTACTTACAGCAACCGAGTGCTTGACCTTATCGAGCACATGGCTTTGGTAGCAGCGAGCCACTAAAGACACAAACAAGCTTGAGCACATGGCTTTGGTTTGGATTGGTTCGGTTCTCTTAGGTGCTAGATCTTTTAGGGGGTTTGATTTGGATCGATCACGAGCCTGCCTTCTTTTTTGTTTTGTTTCAGTAAACTAAAAGTATATTTGGTCTAAAAGACTAAAAACCATGCGACCACTTTCATCTATCAATAATGGGATAAAGATTTGTTGTACTAAAAACCAAAATTAGCTTATCAGTCAGTATAAGCAAAAAATTGTTTGGGATTAGCCCGTGCTTTATGTTATAATCAGATCATATCATTATTCATTAACCACTTCACATAAACCTATAGTTTTTTGGACATGAAAAGTTACATTAAATTAGATTAATCGTGTAACTAAGCACCTAACCCTATGGTTTATCTTCCTCTTCTACTACGTTTTCATAAGAAAGCTTACTCGTTTTGGACGAAAATCGCTTTGCTTTTGGCGATTTATGGAATCGAAGCATGAAGATGGACATCCTGTAGGCTTTAGCATCTATCTTCATGGTGTCTGGTCTCTTTAAGCTCGTCTCTTCGCCATCATCACCACTGGTGCGGAGGATTTACGAGACGAAGTTGCTCCCAAAGAAAGATTTAAGAAGACGATTCCAGAGTCTATGGTAGTAGACTCCAAGCATACGTGAGTGGAGTGTGAGGATAAGGAGAAAACTCTTGGGATAAGGTAATCTTCTCTCTCTCCGCTTGTTCCGATATTTTAAGTGAAATTACAACATTTTCCTTGCAGTATTGTTTATTCCATATGTTCATTGAACATTTATTTTATTGCATATGGCCCTGAAAATTGTTTACTGCAGATAGTCCCTGACATTTTTTATTTTATTTCATATGGCCCTACCATTTTGGTTTATTGTACATGATCCTGTAAAAATTATTTATTTCCAGATGATCCCTCAACTTTATCTTCTCGTAGATTATCTTATGAATATTCAGATCTATTTTTGTTTCTACGATAAACAAAATATTTCTCTCTCTTAATCTATTAAGTTTTTCTGTCGTCACTTCATTTCATTGAAGAAGCTCAACAAAAGGACAACGAGAATACACGTTTTTGAAATAATAAACGACGAACATGTGTGTATTGCTGGATTACAAGGAAGCCGTGGCAAGCATGCGATGTTTCTTGGACCACGTCACTCAGCTAACGTCATCAACGCACCACCGAAACTTCATCCTCACAAAGCTTCCATCGGCTGCTCTGCCACGTGAGACGTGACTGAAAATTTATCTTAAGCCGTGTATTTTGAAACACCTTAAGTAGATCGAATATGCTTTTAATTTGGATCAACAGCTCCATATTTGTTTACGATAAAAAGTGATACGGCATTCATCAAGACAACATTGCATGTATAAAACAAGACTAAATAATTATTGAAACGACTTTATTATTATTAAAACGGTAGAGTCATTATTTTAAGACAGACAACACACACACACTTAAATCGAAAGAAACCACACATTTACATTCTTACTTCTTTTTTATTCGATACAAGTTTTTGTGTAAATTTCAGTATCTTATTATCTAGCATAGCAATGGCAATGCAGTTCACCGTCGTGAGGCTCACACGTTGCTCTGCATGAGCCGCGGTACTGCACTGGGCATCTAGTTTGACAGGCGCTGTTCGTGCATGGATTCGCCACTGCGCCTTCGCCTAAAAACCTGTTACAAGGCTGAGCCTCGCTCTTCGGGATTTCTGAAGATATTATTCAACGTTCCATTCATTGAGATTAAAGAAGTAAATATAAAACCAAGGAAATATATGTTTCTTATAAACTTATAAATTTATGTTTGCATATGAAATGAGATTTTTTTTTGTAAAGGTTATAATGGAAATTACCGGCGGAAATCAACAAGACAACGAGCAGAAGAGCGGTGAAGCAGATGGAATTGAGGGTCTTTGCCATTTTTTGTAGCTTTTGCTTCTTTCTTCACTTAATGAGTTGCTTATTTCTGGTTTTTAGAAACTTGGATGATATACTACTAATCAATGGGGATTGTAATCTACTTATAGTGAAATATCGTCGACTATTCCATTCCATGTGATTATAACCCTAGATCGGTCCAATAGATTAATAGTCTACTTTTCCGGCTATGGTCATAACCTTTGACGCAAGAGAGTACACGCAATATACGTGAGTTTGAGGATAAGGAGAAACTCTTGGTAATATACCATCTTCTTTCTCTCCGCTTGTTCCGATATTTTTAGTGAAATTATAACATTTTGCTTGCAGTATTGTTTATTCCATATGTTTCTCGAATTGATTACTGTGATTTCATATATATGGCCCTGCGATTTTAGTATATTGTAGATGATCCCTGGAAAGTTTTTTATTTTCAGATGATCCCTCGAATTTTATCTTATAGCATCTTTCCTTATGAATAGTCAAATCCATTTTCGTTCATTTCTACGGTAAAAAAATATCTCTCTTGATCATTAGTCATTATCGAACTTTTCTCAATTCTCCGTCTGAGTAAATGACCTAGCGGTACGTATAAAATTAGACTGCATAAAAAATAATATTATATTTGTGAATGTACTGAAATCATCAAGACAAGATTGCATGTTTTCATCCGAAAATCAAAAGAACGTATAGACAAAATAAGACTTTATTATTATTGAAACGACTTTACTATTATTAAAACGATGCAATCATTAGCATCGTTCTAATATTTTATTTCAAGACAAACAACACACGCTTAAATCGAAAGAAACCACACACACTTACATAGTTACATCCTTATTTCTTATTTATTCGGTACAAGTTGATTTGCAAATTTCAGTATCTTTCTTAACGAGCAAAGCAGTGACAATGCAGTTCACCGTCATGAACCTCACACGCTGATCTGCATGACACGGGGTACTGCACTGGGCATCTAGCTTGACAAGCGCCTGCCGTGCATGGATTCACTCCACTGGCTTCGCCTAAAAACCTGTTACAACCTTGAGCCTCGCTCTTCGGGATTTCTGTAGATATCAAACATCCATTCATTGAGTACGTTAAGGTCAAAGAAGTAAATATATGTTCAAGGAAATGTGTTTCTTAAACTTGTAAATTTCTGTTTGCATATAAAATGAGATTTTTTTTGTAAAGATTATAATCGAAATTACCGGCGGAAATCAACAAGACAACGAGCAGAAGAGCGGTGAAGCAGATGGAATTGAGGGTCTTTGCCATTTTTTGTAGCTTTTGCTTCTTCTCTTTTTACACTTAGTGAGTTGCTTAGTTCTGTCTTTAAAAACTTGGATGATACTAATCAATGAGGATCGTAATCTACTTATAGTACAATATCGTCGACTATTCCATGTGATTATAACCCTTGGTTCAATAGATTAATAGTCTACTTTTCCGGCTATGATTACAGCCATTGACGCAAAAGGGTACACGCAATATATCATCTACTTTTCTCTTTGATTATAACCCTTTTTAGAGTTCACACAAACTATTTTTTTGTAGTTTCATTATATGATTTATTTTATATTATTATATGAAAACTCGAGTTTAATTAAGTGAATACAATTTACGCACGTGGAAAATAAATCAGTGACCAAAAAGTAGGAAACAAAATTGGATCATCTATAAAAATAAATAAAATAACATGGAAAACATTTAAACATCAACATGAAACAACTCACAAAGAAGCCGAACAATAATTTATATTCTTGCTTGCCTTGAACCTGGTATATATAGTTTGAGAAAATCCTAAAAGATGCACCATATGCTAGTCTCCTTTTTCCAGTGAACACATGTCTTGTTTTGTAACTTGATGTGGATCTTCTATCCCCCTATTTGACAGGCTTGCATGTTGGTGATTCTACTTTTGAGATCATCAATGCCCTTGGTGATTCTACTTTTGAGATCAATGGGATAAACTAGGTCGGTCAGCAAGAAGTATCACTTCAGGCATAAGTCTTACTTCTTTTGGTTTCGATATATTTTGAAGCTTTTCTAAATTAATGATTAGAAGGCATTTAAAATAAAAATAAATTAATCTAACAATTTTTCATAATAAAATAGTATCTAAGAAAGACTACTAACATATTATTCCATTTTTTCTAAATTTGTAAAAACCATAGGTGTTAGCCCATAATCAAAATTGAAAAAAAAAAAAGTAAGGTTTATCTAAATTAATGATTGGAAGGTATCTAAAGTGAGTAAATTGATCCAACCATTTTTTCATAGTAAAAAAGTATGTGAGAAAGCCAAAAAACATATTATTCTAATTTTTTTTTAAAATGTAAAAACTCGTAGGTGTTGTTAGCTCACAAATATTGGTAAGATTTATTAAAAAGAAGAATGAGATTTTTCTAAATTAATGATTGGAAGGTGTCTATAGTCAAAATAAATTGTTCCTGCCATTTTTCATGGTAAAAGAGTATCTAACAAATACTAATAACATATTATTCCAATTTTTCAAAAAATATTGTAGGTGCTAGCCCACAAATATTGGCAAAATCGATAAATTTTGAGGTTTTTCTAAATTAATGATTGGAAAGTGTCTAAAGTGAAAACAAATTGATCCAGCCATTTTTCATAGTGAAAGAGTATGTGAGAAAGACTAAAAACATATTATTCCAATTTTTTTTTAAAATTTGCAAAAATTTGTAGGTGTTAGCCCACAAATATTGGCAAAATTCATAAATTTTGAGATTTTTCTAAATTAATGATTGGAAGGTGTCAAAATTGAAACCAACCGGATCTAGCCATTTTTCATAGTGAAATAGTATGTGAGAAAGACTAAAAACATATTACTCCAATTTTTTCAAAATTTGCAAAAATTTGTAGGTGTTAGCCCACAAATATTGGCAAAATTCATAAATTTTGAGGTTTTTCTATATTAATGTTTGGAAAGTGTCTAAAGTAAAGTAAAACCAAATTGATCCACCCATTTTTCATAGTGAAAGAGTATGTGAGACAGACTAAAAACATATTTTTCCAATTTTCTCAAAATTTGCAAAAATTTGTAGGTGTTAGCCAACAAATATTGGCAAAATTCATAAATTTTGAGGTTTTTCTATATTAATAATTGGAAGGTGTCTAAAGTGAAACTAAATTGATCCACCCATTTCTCATAGTGAAAGAGTATGTGAGAAAGACTAAAAACATATTACTCCAATTTTTTCAAAATTTGCAAAAATTTGCAGGTGTTAGCCCACAAATATTGGTAAAATTGATAAATTTTGAGGTTTTTATATATTAATGATTGAAAGATGTCTAAAATGAAACCAAATTGATCCACCCATTTTTCATAGTGAAAGAGTACGTGAGAAAGATTAAAAACATATTACTCCATTTTATTCAAAATTTGCAAAAATTCACAGGTGTTAGCCCACAAATATTGGTAAAATTGATAAATTTGGAGGTTTTTCTATATTAATGAATGGAAGGTGTCTAAAATGAAACCAAATTGATCCACCCATTTTTCATAGTAAAAGAGTATGTGAGAAAGATTAAAAACATATTACTCCAATTTTTTCAAAATTTGCAAAAATTCGTAGGTGTTAGCCCACAAATGTTAGCAAAATTGATAAATTTTGAGGTTTTTCTAAATTAATGATTGGAAAGTGTCTAAATTGAAACCAAATTGATCCAGCCATTTTTCATAGTGAAAGAGTATGTGAGAAAGACTAAAAACATATTATTCCATTTTTTCCAAAATTTGCAAACATTCGTAGGTGTTAGCCTACAAATATTGGCAAAACTGATAAATTTTGAGGTTTTTTAAATTAAAAATTGGAAGATGTTTAGAAATCAAATTGATCCAATCATTTTCCATAGTGAAAGAGTATGTGAGAAAGACTAAAACTATATTATTCTAATTTTTTTTCAAAATTTATAAAAACTTGTAGGTGTTAACCTACAAATATTAGCAAAATTGATAGAAACTGCGACTACTTTCGTCTATCAATAATGGGATACAAATTTCTTTTACTAAAAACAAAATTGCTTATCAACCAGTTTAAGCAAATAATGTTAGGGAGGTTCTTTAATTTGTAGTGCATCGTTAGCTTTTCCCGTGCTTAATAAGATCATCTAAAACTTTACTTTGTAAAACCTATATGTTTTTACTTTTTAGACAAAAAAAATTAAATCTATACTATATAAAAGTTGAGGCTATAAGCTTCTAAGAGCGTCCACATAGGATTTTAAGACGCAATCTTATTGGTTCACATAGGCACTTTTAAGATTAAGAAATCTTCCAAATTTTAACAACTAATTGTATCATTCCATATCATCATCTAATATTAAGAAATTTTCCAAATTTTAGACAACCAATAGTATCAATCCACATCATCATATGATTTAAAAACATGATTTTATTGGTCCAAATAAGCATCTACAAGATTAGGTAATTTTCCAAATTTTAAAAGTTGAGGCTATAAGCCATTGAGGGCGTCCACTTAGGATTAAAAAAATCAATCTTATTGATCCACATAAGCATATACAAAATAAAGAAATTATCCAAATTTTAAAATTGTAATATAAATAGATAAAAGGTAATGTAGATAAAAGTATATATATGTTTCTATTAATAATTTGATAGAAAATGTATAATTGAAAATTTTCCTATATATCCCTATATGTTTTTTATTTGATACAAACTCTTTAATTTCAATCTTTAAAAATAAAAACCATAACACGTTAACAAAAAGGAAAAAAAAGTAAAATGTAAATTTCTATAAAATAAAAATTTCAATTTAAATTAGTTAGAGTCAGCTAAACATTATAAACCCTAACTATTATGTAGCTAGATAAGAAGTAGCTTTGATTTCTTCTTCGTCGCCTGCAATCTCAGCTCATAGCAAGCTTTTTCTAATTTTTTCAATTCTTGGAGAATGTTTAAATTACCTCTAAAGATGAAGCAGATGAATGAGAAAAAAAAATTGAAAAACAGAAAGAAAAACTGAAATAGACAAAAATAAGCTGAATAATAAGAAGATGAGGAGCGAAGATGAAGAACAAAGCACGAAAGAAACGAAGAAGTATATAATTTGCAGAAAAGGTATTGTTGATTCATCTCTTATCGTAACACATGCCTTCAATATAGCTAACTAAGTCCATCTTGCATCATTACTTATTTAATTTTTCTTTCTTTTTGTAGGTCTAAGTGTTATACTTGGTTCTCCAAATTTTCAGTACTCTCGGTAAACTAACATTATCTTGATTTGATGAGGTGTCTCTATAATCTGTGAGTCTTTTGGTTTTTAATTGTATTCATGTTATATCCATCTTCCTTTTCTTCATGCTTCTTCCATTGTCATATTTTTTGAACTATAGACGTTTACATATTAACAGTTTGCTACTGGCATATATAGAATATTAACTGGGTCTATCCACACAACTCTGGAAATTTATTTTGCACTGTAATCTTTCATCTGACATTAATTATTTGACATTTTCACTTACAAATTTAACTAGACTTTTTATGTACAAAATTTTAATGGATTAACTTCACCATGTTGTTGCAACTTTTTTGGAAACTGAAAAAAGGTTAGTTCTAATATTGAGAGGCTACCGCATATATTAGTAAAAGAATGGTGAAAATACTAACCGTTATTAGACAATAATCACCATGTTTACAAAGTTATTCGAGAAACCTAGGCAGGAAATTAATATTCTCAGGATATTAAACAAGCTTTATGAGGTTTTCGTTTCCTCACAAGGTAATACCAAATTTGGTTGTGATTAACTATAAATCATAAGTTGGTTTATTATAGTCAAGTTGAACATGTAGGAAATTTTAAGTTTCATAAATGATTGAAAATTATGAGAATGATAAACCAAATTATGATTTATCAAGTAGTATCTAATATAGTCCATTGTGAAATGACAACCTCAAATTTAAAATATCAACTAATAACGATTGAAAACTGGAGAATATATCAATAATACTTTCGATAAATCATATTTTAATATATTAGGTGTATCAATTTCATGAGCAGTCTGAGTTTGATCGGCCAAGACAAAACTTTTGCCATTAAATTCCATTTCATTTTTGGTGAATATAAGCTTGCCAAATATGATTACTCGATTTGATTAAAAACATGATATGAGTTGAGTTAATAACCATTTTTGCAACTAAATAAACAATAACCCATTTTTTGCAATTTCTAAAAAAAATATGTAACTAACAAATTTTTTGAACAAGAATGTATTTATAAACAGATTTAAGGCAGAAATATTCAAATAAACAGTAATATAAAATTACTTTTAAGAAGAAATGTATACCATATTGCATAAAAAATGTGAAAAAATTACTAAAAAAAAATCAACATTGAACACACAATGATTTAACATTTTCTTTAAGCCATAAAAAAGAAATATACATAATTGATATTATATAAAAGCTAAATATATATTATTATGATCAAAGTTTATAAACTAATAACATTATGTGTAGTTAAATGTACAGAAAAATAAATTATATATATTGTTTATAGCATTTTAAGTTCTAATATAAAGAATTGAAATTATTTAAAATAAACATCATGTTATATAGAAATATTGTTGACATCTAATTTTAAAAATTTGACTATACATATTTAAAAATATATTTCTGTTTAGAAAATGATTAACACGACATAATAGGTCATAAATTAAAGATATATTTGGTTAGGCTTTTTGTTCTTCTTTAGATATAAATATATTACTAATTATTCTTTAAAAATATATATTAAATGGATTTAAGATACAGACCCGCGCCTGCGCGGGTGAAAGTTCTAGTTTTATTATATAAACGATAAACCGTGTGACTAAACGTCTAGCTCTATCGTTTATCATTGTCCTATTCTACTACGTTTTCATAAAAAAGCTAAGCTTACTCGTTTTCGATCAAACTCGCTTGGTTTTGGCGATTTCTGGAATCGAAACATGAAGATAGACAACCTTAACGCATCTATTTTCCCGGTGATATGGTCTCTTTAGGCTTGTCTCTTTCGCCATCATCGCCATTGGTGCGGAGGATTTGCGAGACGAAGTCGCTCTCAAAGAAAGATTTAAGAAGACGAGTCAGAGTCGATGGAAGTAGGCTCCAAACATTGTGTTCGCTTCTATCTTAGAGCGAGGCTATGGCAGGACATTACTGATACGTGAGTCTGAGGATACAAAGAAACTCTTGGGATAAGGTACAATCTTCTCTCTCCCCGCTTAGGGGTTCCGTTTTTTTTGAGAAATTACAACATTTTCCTTGTAGTATTGTTAATTCCATATGTTCCTCGAATTACTGTTTATTACATATGTTCGTTGAACATTTATTTAATTTTATATGGCCCTTCGATTTTTGTATATTGTACATGATCCCTGAAATTTTGTTTTTTTCAGATGGTCCCTCAAATTTTACCTTATTGCATCTTTTCTTATGAATATTCAAATCCATTTTCGTTTATTTCTACGACAAATAAAAAATATCTCTCTTCAGCATTAGTCATTATCGAATTTTCCTCAATTATTCGTTTGAGCAAATGACCTAGCAGTACGTAGAAAATTAGAGCTTGATATATGTTTGCAATAAAAAATGATATTGTGAATGTACTGAAATCATCAAGACAAGATTGCATGTTTTCATCCACTATAGTTCGAAAATCAAAACAACGTAGACAAAACAAGACTTTATTATTATTGAAACGACTTTATTATTATCAAAACGATGCAATCATTAGCATCGTTCTAATATTTTATTTCAAGACAAACAACACACCCTTACAATCTTACTTCTTTTTTATTTGGTACAAGTTTATTTGCAAATTTCAGTATCTTCTTAACGACCAAAGCAATGGCAATGCAGTTCACCGTCATGAACCTCACACGCTGATCTGCATGACACAGGGTACTGCACTGGGCATCTGGCTTGACAACCTCTTGCAGTGCATGGATTCACTCCACTGGCTTCGCCTAAAAACCTGTCACAAGCTTGAGCCTCGCTCTTCGGGATTTCTGTAGATATTACACATCCATTCATTGAGTATGTTGAGATTAAAGAAGTAAATATATGTTCAACGAAATGTGTTTCTTAAACTTGTAAATTTCTGTTAGCATATGAGAATGAGATTCTTTTGTAAAGATTATAATCGAAATTACCAGTGGAAATCAACAAGACAACGAGCAGAAGAGCGGTGAAGCAGATGGAATTGAGGGTCTTTGCCATTTTTGTAGCTTTTGCTTTTTCTCTTTTTACACTTAGTGAGTTGCTTAGTTCTGTCTTTAAAAACTTGGATGATACTAATCAATGAGGATCGTAATCTACTTATAGTACAATATCGTCGACTATTCCATGTGATTATAACCCTTGGTTCAATAGATTAATAGTCTACTTTTCCGGCTATGATTATAACCATTAGACGCAAAAGGGTACACGCAATATAGCATCGACTTTTGTCTTTGATCATAACCCTTTTTAGAGTTCACACAACCTATTTTTTTTGTGTAGTTTCATTATATGAAAACTCGAGTTTACGTGAATACAATTTACGCACGTGAAAAATAAATCAGCGACCAAAAAATAGGAAAAAAATTAGATCATCTATAAAAATAAATAAAATAACATGGAAAACATTTAAACATCAACATGAAACAACTCACAAAGAAGCCTAACAATAATTTATATTCTTGCTTGCCTTGAACCTGGTATATATAATTTTAGAAAACCCTAAAAGATGCACCATATGCTAGTCTTTTTTTTCCAGTGAACAAATTTCTTGTTTTGTAACTTGATGTGGATCTTCTATCCCCCTATTTGACAGGCTTGTATGTTGATTCTACTCATGAAAAACTCAAGGGAAGCATCAATGTCGTTGATGATTCTACTTTTGAGATCAATGGGATATACTAGGTCAATATTGTCAGCAAGAAGTATCGCTTCAAAGTGGCATAAGGCTTCCTTCTTTGGGTTTGGATCACGATAGCCTTCCTTCTTTTTGGTTTTGTTTCTGAATCTGCAACTACGGAAACTAGACTAAAAAACCATGCGGCTACTTTCATCTATCAATAATGGGATAAAAACAAAATTGCTTATCAGCTAGTTTAAGCAAATAATGTTAGGGAGGTTCTTCATAATGCATCGTTAATAAGATCATTAACAACTTTACTTTGTAAAACCTATATATATGTTTTTACTTTTTAGACAAAAAAAAAAAAAAAAAAAAAATGAATTATATTAACCGTGTAACTAGACGTCTAACTCTATCGTTTATCATCGATCGTCCTATTATACTTTGTTGGAGCAAATGTCATTCGAATAATGGAGCCGTTGGAGACTTCAAGTCTGATCGAGTCATGTCCTAAGTTAGTGGTCAAAATAAGTGGACCGAGTATTACGGTTCTGTTAGGATCAAGTTTGTTACTCTGTTCTTGTTGCTTAAGTTTCGGTATTCAGTTATTGTAATGGCTATATAAGCCACAAGTTTCTATTGAATGAAGTACGAGAGTTTTCAGAATCCAAAGCATAAGAGCATTGATCATTACAAATTGGTATCAGAGCTCTGTTGGATTTTTTCGTGAGAACACAGAAAAAGGGGAGAGAAATGGGTGATGATAAGATGAAGCTGCCTCAGTTCGAGGGTCATTGGGACCACTGGAATGAAGTCATGGAGAACTTTTTCAGAGCAAATGGACTGTGGAGCTTGGTGGAGAACGGGTTCGTAGAGCCGACGAACACAACCGTGTTAACCGAAGAGCAGAGGGGACGGCTAGACGACGCCAAAACAAATGACCACAAGGTGAAGCATTACCTCTATCAATCCATCGATAGGGTAACGATTGAGCAGATCCAGGACAGGAGGTCCTCCAAGGTCATTTGGGAGTCCATGAAGAGGAAGTTCGGAGGAAACGAACGAGTGAAGAAGTCTCTGCTTCAAAAGCTGAGAAGAGATTTTGAAGTTTTGGAGATGAGCGAAACAGAGAAGGTGGAGGAATACTTCAAGCGTGTGCTAGCCATCACCAATCAGATGAGAAGCAATGGTGAATCCATGGATGAATCAAAGGTGGTGGAGAAGATTCTCAGAACCCTCAGTGAGAAGTTCATGTACATGGTGGTATCCATAGAAGAATCGAAGGACATTGAGAGCATTACCCTTGATGAATTGCAGAGTTCATTGATCGTTCATGAACAGAAGTTCAAGAGATCGGAGAGGAGCGACGATCAAGTCTTGAAGGTCACTTACGGACGAGGAATGGGATCTCGAGGAAGGGGATCAAGTGGTCGAGGAAGAGGACGAGGTGGTCGAGGCAGATCGTTCCCGGACAAAAGCACAGTGGAGTGCTACAAGTGCCACAAACTTGGACATTTCAAAAACGAATGTCCAAAGTGGGATGAAGAGGCAAACTATGCAGAAGAGGAGAGAGAAGAAATACTGTTGATGGCTTACACTGAAGAAGGAGAAGAACCTGAAGATTTGGAAGCAAAAGCAGAGCTCTTGCTGATGACGTATTCTGGAAATCAAGAAAGCTGAAGGAGAAGGTCTTGGTTTCTTGATTCCGGCTGCTCAAATCACATGAGTGGAGATCGAGAGCTGTTCTCATCACTGAATGTAAACTTCAAACATTCAGTGAAGCTCGGTAATGATAAGAGAATGGAGGTCGTTGCAAAGGGAAGTGTGAAACTTGTCTTGAATGACATAGTATACTCGATCAGTGATGTATACTATGTCCCGGAGCTCAAGAACAACTTGTTGAGTCTCGGACAACTACAAGAGAAGGAGCTCACTATCATCATAAGAAGAGGTGCTTGCAAGATTTATCATGATGATAAGGGTCTGATTGCAGAAAGCAAGATGAGCATAAACATTCTGTTTATGTTGATCGATGAAGGCAATGGAGAAGGAGAAACGAGACACCAACAATGCCTCCAGTCCATTTCAGAAGATTTGCCAAAGCTTTGGCATGAGAGATACGGCCATCTGAGTCACCGTGGGATGAAGACGCTTCAGAGCAAGAACATGGTACGTGGCCTTCCAGTCTTTGATATACAAACGTTCACCTGCTCAGATTGCTTGGTGGGAAAGCAACCGAGAAGTAGCATTCCCAAAAGAAGTAGCTGGAGAGCTAAGGGAGTTCTGGAGATGCTACACTCTGACATTTGTGGTCCTATAAGTCCAATGACCACAAGTGGGAAGAGATATATCCTGACTTTCATCGATGACTACAGCAGAAAGTCATGGGTGTATTTCTTATCAGAGAAATCTGAAACTTTTAGCTCATTCAAGCTATTCAAGAAGAAGGTGGAGACTGAGACAGGGAAAGCCATCAAGAGCCTAAGAACCGATCGGGGTGGAGAGTACACCTCTCATGAGTTCTCTGAGTTCTGTAAGGAGCACGGAATTCGAAGACAGATGACCACGGCCTATACACCGCAGCAGAACGGCATTGCAGAGAGGAAGAACCGCACTGTGATGAATATGGTCAGATGCATGCTCTCAGCTAGGAAGATGCCAAAGAGCTTTTGGGCAGAAGCTGTGAGCTGGACGTTCTATGTCCTAAACAGATGTCCCACCTTGGCCGTGAAGAACATTACACCACAAGAAGCCTGGAGCGGGATCAAGCCAAGTGTGGAACATTTCAAGGTTTGGGGAAGCATCGCTCATGCCCATATTCCAGATGAGAAACGAAGCAAGCTCGATGACAAGAGCACTGCTTGCATTCTTCTTGGTTTTTCTGAAGAGTCGAAGGGATATCGTCTTTACAATCCGAAAACCAAGAAAATCATTGTAAGCAGAGATGTGGTTTTTGAGGAAACAAGAGAGTGGGATTGGGAAGAAGATCAGAAACAGAATGAAGAACTCACCTGGAATGATGACGATGCTTCATGGGAAGAGAGTGATGAAGAATCTGATGGTGAAGCAGAGGAGCCTACAGCAGAAGTAGAAGAACCTGCAGAAACTGCAGAAGAAGCTCAACCACAACAGCAAGCTATAGTCAGGGAGGGAAGAATCAGAAGGCCTCCTCGCCATTTGAGTGACTATGTTGCTGGAGATGAGATCGAGGATGAGGAAGATGAGGTTAATATGGTCGTGATTAACTCATCTGATCCATCGACGTTTGAAGAAGCAGAAAAACATCTCAAGTGGAGAGAAGCGATGGATGAAGAAATCAAATCAATCGAGAAAAACCAAACTTGGGAGCTTGCAGAGTTACCAAAAGGAGCTAAGTGCATTGGAGTGAAATGGATCTACAAGACAAAGCTCATTGAGCTTGGAGAAGTGACCAAGTTCAAGGCTCGCTTGGTAGCGAAGGGGTACTGTCAAGAGCATGGAATCGACTACAATGAAGTCTATGCTCCTGTTGCGAGAATGGATACCATCAAAATGATTCTCTCAACAGCAGCACGCAAAGCTTGGGTCATCTACCAACTAGATGTCAAATCAGCGTTTCTCCATGGAGTTCTTATGGAAGATGTTTACATACAACAGCCGAAGGGGTATGTGATCAGAGGAGAAGAAGAAAAAGTATACAAGCTTCACAAAGCCTTGTATGGCTTAAAACAAGCTCCAAGGACCTGGTTCAGTCGGATAGAGGAATACTTTATCAAGGAGGGATTCAAGAAGTCGCAGAATGAAGAAACCTTGTTCCTCAAAGGCAACAAACATGGTGACATTCTCCTTGTTAGCGTTTATGTTGATGATCTAATCTACACTGGAGATAATGTTAGCATGATGGAGGAGTTTAAGAAGTCGATGCAGAGAGAGTTCGACATGACTGATCTAGGCAAGATGAGATATTTCCTGGGAATTGAAGTCCTGCAAACAACTCGTGGGATTCATATCTCTCAAGGAAAGTATGCTCTTGAAGTTCTAAAACGTTTCAACATGGAGGATTGCAACGCTGTTTACAATCCAATGGTGCCAGGAAGCAAGCTTGATATGGACGAGGAAGGAGAAAGAGTAGATGAGACTTTCTACAAGCAGATAATAGGAAGTCTCATGTACATTACCACCACCAGACCTGACCTGCAGTTTTCTGTAAGTCTTCTGAGCCGTTACATGGCTAGACCTACTCAACTACATTTACAAGCTGTGAAGAGAGTGCTGAGATATTTGAGAGGTACTATGGATTTCGGAATCTGGTACAAGAGAGAAGGAAATGGAAATCTTCTGGTGTATATTGATAGTGACTTTGCTGGTGATGTTGAGAGCAGAAAGAGCACTTCAGGTTATGTCTTTCTCATGAACGATGCAGCAGTGGCATGGTTGTCCAAGAAGCAGCCGATCGTCACACTCTCGACAACTGAGGCAGAGTATGTAGCTGCTTCAGTTTGTGCTTGTCAAGCGATATGGTTCAAGAGGGTATTGAAGGAGTTGGGATACGATGGAGAAGAAAGCACTGTTATTCTGTGTGACAATACTTCTGCAATCAAGTTGTCAAAGAATCCAGTCTTTCATGGAAGGTGTAAGCACATAGGAGTTCGTTTTCATTTCTTAAGGGATTTGGTCAACGAAGGAGCAATACGTCTTGAGCATTGTGGAACAAGCGATCAAGTTGCAGACATTTTTACCAAGGCATTGAAGCGAGATGTGTTTGAAGGTTTGAGGAGTAAGTTGGGAATTTGCTCTGTTGCAGATAAGCTAAGCTTTGAACACCAAGCTTAGTTTAGGGAGGGTTTGTTGGAGCAAATGTCATTCGAATAATGGAGCCGTTGGAGACTTCAAGTCTGATCGAGTCATGTCCTAAGTTAGTGGTCAAAATAAGTGGACCGAGTATTACGGTTCTGTTAGGATCAAGTTTGTTACTCTGTTCTTGTTGCTTAAGTTTCGGTATTCAGTTATTGTAATGGCTATATAAGCCACAAGTTTCTATTGAATGAAGTACGAGAGTTTTCAGAATCCAAAGCATAAGAGCATTGATCATTACATACTTAACGTTTTTTTGTCTTGATGTTAAGAAAATTCTACTACGTTTTCATAAGAAAGCTAAGCTTACTCGTTTCCGATCAAACTCGCTTGGTTTTGGCGATTTCTAGAATCGAAACATGAAGATAGGCAACCTTAGCGCATCTATCTTCCCGGTGATATGGTCTCTGTAGGCTTGTCTCTTTCGCCATCATAACCATTGGTACGGAGGATATACGAGAGGAAGTCGCTCTCAAAGAAAGATTTAAGAAGACGTACGAGAAGAGTCGATGGAAGTAGGCTACAAACATTGTGTTCGCTTCTATCTTAAGGCGAGGCTATGGCAGCTGATGGAAGGACGTTACATACGTGAGGATAAGGAGAAAGTCTTAGGGATAAGGTAATCTTCTCTCTCTCTCCGCTTATTCCAATATTTTATTTGAAATTACAACATTTTCCTTGTAGTATTGTTTATTCCATATGTTCCTCGATCGAATTACTGTTTATTAATTATTACATATGTTCGTTGAACATTTATTTAATTTTGTATGGCCCTGCGATTTTGGTATATTGTAGATGATCCCTGAATTTTTTTTTTTCAAATGGTCCCTCAAATTTTATCTTATTGCATTTTTTCTTTTGAATATTCAAATCCATTTTGTTAATTTTTACTATAAACAAAAAATATATCTATTTTGATCATTAGTCATTACCGAACTTTTCTCAATTATTCGTTCGAGCAAATGACCTAGCAGTACGTAGAAAATGAGAGCTCGATGTATGTTTGCAATAAAAAAAAAATGATATTGTGAATGTACTGAAATCATCAAGACAAGATTGCATGTTTTCATCCACTAAATGGTTCGAAAATCAAAAGAAGACTTTATTATTATTGAAACGACTTTTTATTATTATTATTAAAACGATGCAGTCATTACCATCGTTCTAATATTTTATTTTAAAATAGACAACACACACTTGCATCCTTATTTCTTTTTTATTCGGTACAAGTTTATTTGGAAATTTTTAATATCTTCTTAACGAGCATAGCAGTGGCAATGCAGTTCACCGTCATGAACCTCACACGCTGCTCTGCATGACCCGGTGTACTGCATTGGGCATCTAGCTTCACAAGCCCTTCTCGTGCACGGATTCACCCCACTGGCTTCGCCTAAAAACCTGTTACACTGAGCCTGAGCCTCGCTCTTCGGGATTTCTGTAGATATTGAACATCCATTCATTGAGTATGTTGAGATTAAAGAAGTAAATATATGTTCAAGGAAAAGTGTTTCTTAAACTTATAAGTTTATGTTTGCATATGAAATGAGATTTTTTTGTAAAGATTATAATCGAAATTACCGGCGGAAATTAACAAGACAACTAGCAGAAGAGCGGTGAAGCAGATGGAATTAAGGGTCTTTGCCATTTTTGTAGCTTTTGCTTCTTCGCTTTTTACACTTAATTAGTTGCTTATTTCTGTCTTTAGAAACTTGGATGATACTAATCAATGGGGATTGTAATCTACTTATAGTGAAATTTCGTCAACTATTCCATGTGATTATAACCCTTGGTCCAATAGATTAATAGTCTACTTTTCCGGCTATCATAACCTTTGACCCAATAGGGTACGTTCAAAATATCATCTACCTTTCCCTTTGATCATAACCCTTTAGAGTTCACACAAACTATTTTTTTGAGTTTCATAGTAGATTGAAATTCGTTTACGTGAATTCACAATTTTATATTTTGTATCATGTGAAAAATAAATCAGTGACCAATAAATAGGAAACAAAACTAGATCATCTATCAGAGTAAATAAAATAATCAAGATGAAAAACATCAACATGAAACAACTCACAAAGCAGCCTAACAATCATTTATTTTCTTTCTTGCTTGAACATGGACCCCTTGGCAGTGCCGTGTCTAGACTTTGGGGGTTTAAGATAAGGCAAAATTCAAAAATATAGCTTTACTTTTTTTTCCCAAAACAAAAAAATTGGATCTTGTTTAGATTTTAAAATTTTAACATGTGAAATGTTTTTTTTTTAAATTAGACTCAATATGGTGGAAAACAAATACTTTTACTATTTTATATGAATATTAAATGAGTAAGTTAAGAAAATTATGTGATAAAAAGATTAGAAAAGAAGTACAAAAAATAATGTAAACGGAAAACACTGTGGCTATACGCCTATACCCTAAGTTTCTAAAACTGTTAACTTACCCTAAGTTTATGCTTATTTACAGTTACTCCTAAACTTTCGTTTATTGCATTTCCCACAGTTTCGTTTCAATCCCAACGATTTTGTCAGCGATTCAAGGCCTATCGTTTTTTTTTCTCCCGAGAAACTATTCGAATATCCAAAGAGTCATGATGTTTTGCGGTTCCTCAATGTGGTGGTTCAACAGTGACATCCCACGTAAGTAACGTTAGAGATATATACGATCACATGCGTGATTGAGTGTCTTTGCCATTCTCTAAACGAGTCATGGTCCAGCTTTTTATTTTAAGGTCCCCCCTACTCTTTGAACCACCAGGAGAATCCAGCCACGTATGTTCTTATCATCAGTTACGAAATACTATCTTGCTTCTACAACAAGCAAAATATACTCCATAATGTAAGATGTTTGAGGTTTTTTTAGAAAATTAAGAAACATTTAATGTGTAAGTTACTTTTTCACACCAACAACATTTTAATAGTTTTTAACCAATCATAATTTAACTATTCAAATACTTTTACTTAATATGTCTTGAAGTTTGTAATATGTTAGTATTAATTACCAAAAAGTATCTTAAAACTTCTAAAACATCTTATATTGTAAAACAAAGAAAAATCCTAAAACATCATATATTCTGAAACGGAAGGAGTATTTGTTTGTTGCGTATATTTAATATTCATTGACTCTTGAGTTTACAAAAGAACAAAAAATGTTAAAACAAGAGAGATTAGTTACAAAAATTTCTTAAATGATATTTTTGAAATTTAATTATGTTTTGCTGTAGTTTTATATTTTCTGAAAGAGAGTGTTGGAATAAATAGATTAAATTGTTCATCCAATACAAAGTCTTTTAATTTACGATTTTGTATTGTTACTTTAGCTCTATGATTTATATGCACAAAAAGTCTTATTAATTTTATCGTTTTCATTTTGACCAAAAAAAAAAAAATTATCGTTTCATTTTCAGAACAAAGTAAATATGGTCATAACATATTTTACCGTCTATATATAAGTTATATTTACATGGTCCTTGTATAATATAATAGGTTGTTCCCATTTTGCATATTAAACTACTGACAAGTGACAACATATAAACAACAAATTATTTGTAATGCAATCACTGTTTAATTGTAATCAGAGGCCTGGCATTATACATAGAGAATGGGATATATATATATATAGAGAGAGAGAGACGTGGCCTTTCTGCCAAAAATCAAGCAACAACTTTTGTTTGGCTCGTAACTTCCCCTAAAAATCAGCAGAGAGATAGAGAGATCCGTTATGGCGGCGAAGGAACATCTCGGCGGCCTTAGTGGAGGAGACTACAATGTCGACCTTTTGTCGAACGACGACGACGACAATGCGCCACCGTCAACATGGCGTCTCAGCCTCGACACATTTCACGTCCCTTCTTCTTCGCCGCTGTCCTCTGGCCGTACTCGCTTTTCCCGTTACTTCCGGACTCCGAGTTAGTTTCTTCCTCTTCCTCCTCCTTCTCCTAAACCTAATTCGTTCTTGCGTTTCGTGTGTATGTGAAAAATCGATGTATCATGTACCATTACGTGTTACACATGATTCATGCCATGGAATTGTTCTTAATTCTATTTTAATTTTTTTTTCCAAAACATCTAGAGTGCCATTGTGCCTAATTTATGTGTAAATATATTCCTCTGTTTTCACTTTTAAAGGAACTAAACTTCTCTTCGTTTGATTATATCTTAGGTTTTGTGTTAGTAAATTCAATGAATAAAACATTATTTCTTTTGCACATGTACCATAATCTCAGATTCTAAATAAGGATCAAGAAATAGTGACAGAATCATTTTCTCTTATTTTAAGTGTGATGGGGACGTAGAATCATATTCTTCGTAGGTTTTACGCATTGTCTATAGGAAAATGATAAAACCATCAAGGATAGATTATTTAGACATTCTTGAATCATCAGTACACAGGTACCAAATCTTGACATGGTTTTTTTTACTCTCCCTTGTTGTCGAAAATCAGAAAAGGAACGTAAAGTCTCGGAGTACTACAAGAAGCAAGAGAAGCTCCTTGAAGGTTTCAATGAGATGGAGACAATCAACGAAACTGGTTTTTTATCCGCAGCTCCAACTGAGGTTCGACTCTTAGAAGTTAGAACTATCTTTATCCTTTTTTCTGGAATCTCTCACTGAGCTTTCGTCAATTTAATGACTTCAACAGGAAGAAATAAAGAAGGTTGCAAAGAGCGAGAGACTTGCAATTAACATCTCAAACGTAGCAAACCTTGTGCTCTTTGTAGCAAAAGTTTATGCTTCTGTGGAGAGTAGATCTATGGCTGTGATTGCTTCAACTCTAGACTCTCTCTTGGATCTCCTGTCTGGCTTTATTCTATGGTTCACAGCAAACGCCATGAGTAAACCAAACCAGTTTCACTACCCAATCGGTAAACGACGAATGCAACCTGTGGTATGTATGCTCTCTCTTCTCCCTAATTCCCTTATTATAAGATCATATGTTCATGAAAGTAAAAGTCATATTTAGTCCTTTGGAATCTGATAGGGAATCATTGTGTTTGCTTCTGTGATGGCAACTCTTGGGCTACAAGTTTTGTTAGAGTCAGCTAGGTTACTTATTTCCAAGGTAACAAACTTTTGCTCGTTTCTCATTAATCTTGTAACACAAGTTACATGACCTAATGTGATAAATAATATTTTTTCCTTGTACAGAATGGTCCTCACATGAATAGCACTGAAGAAAAATGGATGATTGGAATAATGGCTTCTGCTACAGTCGTCAAGTTTATGCTCATGCTTTACTGCAGAAGTTTCCAGAACGAAATCGTTAGGGCATATGCACAAGATCACCTCTTTGACGTTGTCACTAATTCTGTCGGTTTAGCAACAGCTGTCTTGGCTGTAAAATTTTACTGGTGGATTGATCCCTCTGGTGCTATTGTCGTAAGTAAAAATCATCATCAAACCTTCACCATTCTTGAAGAGATTTAAAAGTGTAAAGTGTTTCTTCTTCTATGGTTTTCAGATTGCTCTGTATACAATTAGCACATGGGCAAGAACGGTTTTAGAGAATGTACATTCGTTGATTGGACGCTCTGCGCCACCAGATTTCTTGGCGAAGCTAACGTTCTTGATATGGAACCATCACGAGAAGATCAAGCACATTGACACGGTGAGAGCCTACACGTTTGGATCACACTATTTTGTTGAGGTAGACATTGTTTTGCCGGAGGACATGAGGCTACACGAAGCTCACAATATCGGAGAGACTCTTCAGGAGAAGCTCGAGCAACTCTCTGAGGTAGAGAGAGCTTTTGTCCATATTGACTTTGAGTTCACTCATCGTCCAGAACACAAGTGCAAGGTTTGAATATCAAAACATATTCCATCTAAAATTAGAGCTAAATTAAACATGTTTTTAGTAGGTTTCTCTTAATTTTTTTTTCGTTCTTTATCCAAATCGCATTCGATATAACAGAATAAAATAAAATCTCAAAATCCCAATATGTGTGAGCGAGACTTTCGTAAGCGATTTGTTGCTTTACCAGGGGAAAAAATATATGAAAGCGACAACAGTTATGTAACGCAAGCACATTAACTTGTAATTCGAATATATTAAAGCCCACTTAAATTTTGCTTGATATATATTACAAGCCCAATAAGCTCGGCGTTGAAAAGATTATAGGCCCATTGACGCTGTTTTAGGGTTTTCTTGAAACCTAATATCTTCGCTATTTAAGCAGCCTTTTTCACTGACTCACACATCAGCCAAGAGCGATTCTCAATAATCACGTGTTTCTCTTCTTTTCTCTTCGTGTTACTTCATAGTATTAAGGTTTTCTGTTGATTCCGGCCTGTGATGTTTGTGATTGTCCGTACCATCTGAGAGTTTTACTTCTCCTTGATGATTTATCACCTCTATGGTCTGAGGCTTTGGATCTGTTTTTCTACGTTTTCAAAGTTTTTTCTATTCGAATTCTTCTTTTTTCATCTCAATTGCGAATGTTTTTGGTTAGATGTTAGGCGCTGATGATGAAACAAGATTACCATCAAACTTTGAGAGATTCACAGCTCGTTGATGTAAACCTCTTTTTTAATCTGAGCCAAGTTTGTTCGATGATTGTGTTGCTTTGTCATATTGTGTTACTTGTTTGTGTGTTGAAGGAAGAGTAAAGGCAACAAATTAGAGTCTCTGGTACACTTACCAATAGTGTAATTAAGCGCTGTACGTTGCCGAGATTGATTAGGGTGAATTCTGGTTCAGGATCTAGTTTAAATAGTTCTTGTTCATTCAAAATCCCTTACATATCTCATCTACTGATAGTTTCATAATCTGCGTTTTCTATTTCTTTTACACTCGCTTGGTTTTGATTGCAATTCTCTTGTATTATTTTGATATGGTTCTGTTTATATTGATTGAAAAGTAAAGGCAACAAATTAGAGTCTCTGGTACACTTATCAATAGTGTAATTAAGCGCTGTACGTTGCCGAAATTGATTTTGGGTGATTCTGGTACATGATCTACTGTTAATAGTTCTTGTGCATTCAAAAACCCTTACATGTAATTTTTAATGCTCACTTGTTTTTGATTGCAGCTTGTTCGGTGTTTTTGACTTTTTGTTTTGCTTTATTGAATAAAGCGTTATTAGTTGCTGATTCTCGTTTTGGAACATGTTTTTCTCAGTTGCTTCGATTGATTTTTTTACCCTACGATTAATATCCTTAAATACTACAGTTAATGTTCTCAATGTCCTACAATTTGACTTCTGAACTGGAATTGGTTACGCTTATGGTTATCACATCATGACAATTCATGAATTGAACTAATGAAATCATTGATAATGAAATTATTCGTTACTAACAAATGAAGCTTATGGTTATCACGTAAGTCAAGAAAAATGTATCAGAAGAATATAAAGTACTCGTAACGTAACTAATCGGCCAAATACAACTTGTGGTGAGTAGACATGCTGTCTAAATCCTTGTCTAGACGAAATTACATTAGTGACGGAATTGTTCAACGACATGAACAGAGACAAATCAATGCCCAAGACCAAGAGGAACCCATTTCAATATAATTGTGGCTACGAGTCGGACTGCATTTAAACGAAGGCCATGAGCAATTGAGAATGCAACGTCAGCTACAAATTATTTGAACTCGATGAATTTTTCAAGCCGTTCCTTGGCAATTATAATTGGTCACCGATTTAGGCGCGTGGTGATATAAGGCCCATTTTAATTTATGACATTGAATAATCAATAATGTTAATTAGAAGTCAAAAGAAAGTAAAAAAAAAACAAATGCGAGGTTTGAATAGCACTCAAAAAAACGTATAGCTGTTTATCTTCCAACAAAGAGAAAGCTTCGTGCATCTCTTTGCTCTCTCTCTCTCACAGTCATTCTTCTTCGCCCTGCAAAACGTTAAGCTCTAAAATCCATCATCTATGGCGTTTCTTCTCCCTAATCTCTCTCCATCTTTCCTTCTTCAAACCGGAAAATCCCTCAAAGATAAACCCATTTCTAACCAGTCTGTATCGATACAATCATCATCATCGTCGTCTTCTCTCAATTGCCACGAATTTGAAGCAGACAGTCTCTCTCTACTTTCTCTTCCGGTCCAGGCTCCTCCTGTCCGAGGTGCGCAGGTTAAGACCAGGCCGATTCCGCAAGATAAGCACCAGCACGACAAAGATGAGTTCTACATCAATCTCGGTTTAGCTGTACGAACGCTTCGCGAAGACTTGCCTCTGCTCTTCAACAAAGATCTTAATTACGACGTTTACAGGTGCTTTTTCTCTTCTTATAATATATAATCTCATTTTGGCAATTGTGATGATGAAATTAAGAAATATGTCATTTTATGGTTAATTTCAGGGATGATATAACATTGGTTGATCCAATGAACACATTCTCTGGAATCGAGAACTACAAATTGATCTTTTGGGCACTCAGATTTCATGGCAAGATTCTGATCAGAGACATCTCACTCGATATCTTCAGAGTTTGGCAACCATCAGAGAACATGATTCTCATCAGGTGGAATCTTAAAGGCGAGCCTAGAGTTCCATGGGAGGCCAAAGGAGAGTTTCAAGGAACATCTCGCTACAAACTCGACAGGAACGGCAAAATCTACGAGCACAAAGTCGACAACTTAGCTTTCAACTTCCCTCACCAGCTCAAACCTGCCACTTCCGTCTTGGATTTGGTCACTGCAAGTCCTAATCCAACTTTCATGTTTGGCTCTGTGGATTCATGCTCGTCTTCTTGGATTGAGTTCTATCAAGCTGTGAGAAGAACATTGGACAAGCAAGAACAGAAACAAATTGGTTATGCAAGACGGTTTTGTCATATGCTCTTAGAGCCATTGGGTCGGTCACACTCATTGTATCTAATATATAGACCGTTGCATTGATTATACTATACATATACATATAATATATGCAGTGCAGGCATATATACTTATGAGTAGAGATGTGATTTGACTTAGAGTTTTCAGATATCATTGAGATTAGAGAAACCAAAATGTTGTCAGAAACTCATTTTCGGTAACCATACAAACGTAACTCTCTCTATGGGAAATATCATTTGGGCTACTTCAAATAAAATCGACCCACTAGAGAGATAGAGATGGGCCTAGAACTTTTATTGGGCCAGACTCCCCAAAATATTCAAATTCTTTAAATATTAAAAATAACTTTCCCTCCCAAAATTTTGGAAACTCCCTCCAAAACTCTAGTGGCTCAAGCGACGCGCTTCATCCGAAATTAATTATTACTTTTGACCACGATCCTTCGTCTTCTCAAATGCAGCCGAACTAGGTTTTTATATTTGGGGTTTCCTTCGTCTTCTAGCTCTAATTGCTTCGTATTCTCCTCCATCTTAACATGTCTCCCAAACGCAAGAGACTTTCTTCTTTGGACGACATTTCCGGTTCCTCTGCTAAAGCTGAGATAGCTTCTAAGGCAGCCGTGGCTGTGGAAGACGAGTCGATGGAGGTGGCGGATACGGAGAACAAGTCGACGACGTTGTTTTTCCGGCGGCGTAACACGGCGCCCAAGCATAACAAAGCTGCAGCTAAACCGAAGAAATCCAACGCCGCCGTGGAGGAGGAAGCTGAAGGCGAGCCGACGGCGGTGGTGGATTCCGATGACGAGCTGATGTCGACTTTTGTTAGGCGGGTTAAGGTTGCGAATTCCAAATCCTTTGCGAAACCCAAGAGACTTTCTAAGGAGACCTTGCCGGTGGAAAAGGAGCAGATTGTGGGTGGGGAGCCGGAGAACGAGCCTACGGCGAGGTTCATAGATGAGCCAATTGCTGATTCGGAAGCTAGGAGTACCTGGCCTGAGAGATACCCATTTATCAAGGTATCACATTTCTGGACTATTTTTTTTGAAATTCGTTGTTTAATTCTATGGGATACTACAAATTTAGGAACAATTTGTTCAATATTGGTTGAATTCTGAAAACTGTGAGATTTGTTTTTCCTTTTTTTTCTTCAGAACAAGGAAATTCCAGATCAGTCGAAGAGCAAAAAGATGTAAGTTCTGAAATCTTTTGTTTCTAGTGCTTAGTTAGATAGAGATGTATATGCATTTAACATTTGTAGAAGGCTTTTACTTCTGTTTTATTAAGAAATATTCCTGTTTCGTATAAATGACTCAGTAACTATATGATTTTGTAGGGATGATTATGATGAGGCCGGTATCATTCTGGCTCGACGCCATTATAGGCGTGCCTTCCTTGATGAGGGACTTACCGTCGATCTCTACGATGATGCATATGTTCAGGTGACTTTATTTCTTTACTTTTCGGATTGATACTTCATCATAGACTTTGATTAGGAATTTGTTTTGCTTTGAAGTTAGTCACTTGTTTTCTGTTTTTGCGATTTGCTTTCATTAAACATCCTTGTGAAATATTTGGAGTATGGAAATAACGAAAAACATACAGTGAAAACGCATTCATTTGGTCACATGGAAGAAAATGGCTAGGGAAGAGAATGTGGAAAGAGATTATGTTCTTAGTATTTGAGATTGATGATTATTACCTTATAAGTCTTCACATATGGACCTTTCCTACACCAATCATTATCATCTTTACTCGCTGCTTTGGTTATTTTTTGTGTACTTCTGCTGCATATTCAGTCCTAGCAAGGCAATGTTCTCATTTGAAACAATAGCTAATTAATTGTTAGGTAGGCTTAAATGGTATATTATGCATTGGTCGATCATGCTTTTATACAGAAGTAGGTCTATTACTTTATATAACTTCTTGTTTTGACTTCAATATACCTTTTTCATTCTTTTTATTAAGGCTGGTGAAGGAGAGGATCCTTACATCTGCAGAATTGAAGAAATGTTTGAAGGAGTAGATGGTAAATTGTATTTCACAGCTCGGTGGTTCTACAGAGCTTGTGATACAGTAAGTATCAGCATTTATTCTTCTTTACCTTTTCGTTTTTGACGTGCTGAAGTGTCTGATGTTTTGGCCTTTCGTAAATTTTCAGGTTATTGAGTTGCACGGGGAATTAATCGATAAGAAACGTCTGTTTTTCTCTGAGATTCGAGATATCAACGAGTTAAACTGCCTGTTGAAGAAACTGAACATCCTGATGATTCCTTTAACTGTATGTTCTTAGTTCATTTAACATCCTTTGTTATTTGTAGTACCTAAGTGCATTTTCCGTTGATACTAACATTAATTCCTTTTTCTGACGCCAGGAAGGTCCTAAGGAGGATATCGCTGCTATAGAAAATTGCGATTACTACTGTGACACGAACTACCATTTGCCTTACTCCACATTCGAAGCTAGAAAACCAGGCAAGTCCTTTTACCACGAATTGGATTATATTAGATAACAAATTTCTCATTTTTTGAAGGTAACTGAGCATTATTGATCTTTCATTGGTGCAGATATTGCTGTAAACGAAGGAGCATCTACTACATCAGTAGAGGAGGAAGCTTCTCGAGTTACACGTGGTCAAAGAACGGATGCCACATTGCTTGATTTGTACTGTGGTTGTGGTGCAATGTCGACTGGCTTGTGCATGGGATCACAACTCTCCGGGCTAAATCTTGTAACGGTGAGTCTTTTTTTCATGCTAGTTATAGTGAGTTAATTGCTTATCGAAGTTGTTGTTTGCATCTCTTTATTGTTTATCTTTTGTTTTTTGGGTATGGTTTTCTCAAGAAATGGGCAGTGGACATGAACAAGTACGCATGCGAAAGCTTGACCTATAATCACCAAGAAACGAATGTAAGTTTTTCACTCTTTTCTCTGTGTTTTTCTTTTTAGCCAATTCGCTTTTTGTCTTTTGTGATTATGCTCGGTCTACAGAGAGATTCTCAAAGGCGAAAGTCACTTGTTTTTTCAGGTACGAAACGAGTCTGCAGAAGATTTTCTGTTCTTGCTTAAGGAATGGGAGAAGTTATGCGTCCATTTCTCTTTGAGAGATTGTCCGAATCCGGAAGAATACGCCAACCTTTATGGGATGTCTAGTGCTGAGGAGGATGAGAACGAGGATGGCAGCGATGAGAGTGAAAATGAAGATGGTGGAGAGGTTTTCGAAGTGGAAAAGATCATTGCTATTTCCTTTGGAGTTCCTGACAATCCCAAACGTGGACTTTATCTGAAGGTATTATTGCTCTTTTTCTACAGAGTTTCAGATATTATCTTTATGATTTAGCCTCATCATACTCACAATGTTCTCTGGTGTTTTGATATAATATAGGTGCAGTGGAAGAACTACGGGCCTGAATACGACACTTGGGAGCCTATCGAAGGGCTTAGGTTAGAGATCACCTAATAGCTTGTAGAGAATGCTTTCATCATAATGATATATGTCAAATGGGTTGTTAACGTCTCTGCATTTTGTGTGAACAGCAATTGCCGTGAGAGAATCAAGGAATTCGTTGTGCATGGATTTCAAACAAGCATCCTTCCATTACCAGTAAGCATATATTATATTCTGATTCTTTTGCTTTCATAGTTTTCAGAGGTTCAATTTAATCCATAAACGCAAAAATCTTCCATTAGCAGTAAGCATATATTTTTCCATATTCTGATTCTTTTGCTTTCATAGTTCAGTTTAAACCATAAACTCAAAACTCTTCTTGTATATAATATACTTTCCTCTCTGCTCATCAGAACCATATTGTGTGAGTCAGTTAGTTAGTTTTGGAATAGAGTAAGTACTATGACAGTTGAGGATTGAATTGGCTCTAAAGATTTATTGACACTTTATCAATGAAATATAAGAGCTACTGTATCTTGAATCTTATTAGCATGCTTCTGCTATGGTAATGATTTATTGACACTTGAGCTTATACAATTGTAGGGAAGTGTTGATGTTTTATGCGGCGGGCCACCATGCCAAGGAATCAGCGGTTACAACCGATTCAGAGACGCTAACAAGCCGCTAGCCGATGAGAAAAACAAACAGCTTCTCGTCTACATGAAGATCGTCGAGTTTCTGAAGCCCAAGTACGTATTGATGGAAAACGTCGTCGACATGCTGAAGTTCGCACGTGGGTACCTTGCTCGCTATGCCGTGGGACGACTGGTCCAGATGAACTATCAGACCCGCATGGGGATGATGGCAGCTGGTGCATACGGTCTTGCTCAATTCCGGATGCGTTTCTTCTTATGGGGTGCATTGCCTAGCGAGGTAGTTTCTTTATTTAGTTATGCTAGTTCTTTGTTCTGTGTCAAGTAATGGATGAAGTTCTTGATTTGCTTCGTTTTTGTTTCAGACGCTTCCTCAGTTCCCTCTTCCAACACATGATGTTGTCAGGAGAGGTGTTACTCCTCTGGCGTTTGAGGTAAAGTCTATATATTATTACTGTTCAACATGTCTAGAAAATTCTTGTGTACCTGTTTATGCATTGAGCTCTCTGCTTACGATTGATGCAGGAAAACGTTGTGGCGTATGCTGAAGGTCACACTGTGAAGTTGGCAGAGAGGCTCCTACTTTCAGATGTCATTACCGACCTTCCAGCTGTAAGTCTTGTTTTGTGACTAAACACTAGCAAACCTTTCCTTGCGTTCTCTTGTTTTATGTAACTTTTTTCTTGTGGGTTCAGGTTAGAAACGATGAGAAGAGGGATGAGATACCTTATGACAAAGATCCTGAAACCGCATTTCAACAGTTTATCAGATTAAGCAAAGATGGTAAGATTCTTATAAGTTTTGTGGCAACAATGAAACGACTATTATGGCAACTTGAGTGTGTCTGCCTTTTAATTGCTTCTTATGAAACTATTCCACAGAAATGTTAGGTTTGTCTGCAACTTTCGAGTCAGAGCACGTGTTGTACGACCATCATCCTTTGAATCTTAACAAAGATGATTACCAACGTGTCTGCAGGGTCCCTAAGAAGAAGGTACAGCATCCTCACACTCATTGATCGTATTTTCTTGGTTATTTTCTTTGTTCAAGTTTCTAGTGGTGTACTGATTTTTGCAAACACAAATTTTTTTGGTACCAGGGAGCTAATTTCAGGGACTTCCCTGGTGTCAAAGTTGGTGACAACAATGTTGTTGAATGGGATCTTACAATCCCGAGAGTCTATCTTGACTCCAAAAATCCTCTGGTAATAATACTTAATAATACTTAACTCTTTTTTTTGGGTCCTCTTATCAATATTGATTCTTCTTCGATTGCTTTTAATATTCATTATTTTCTTGTGACAGGTACCAGAATATGCCATGACCTATGTAGGAGGAACATCATCAAAGTAAGTCTTCCTCATTCTTCTTCTTTACAGTTTCTCAAATTTTTATATATTTACCATTTCCAAAATCATTTTAGCTATTTTTTTTTCTGTAGACCTTTTGGACGTCTTTGGTGGGACGAGACAGTGGGAACTGTGATCACGAGAGCAGAACCACATAACCATGTAAGTTTTTTGTTCACCTTCAGTAGAATCATTTTACTCTTTAATCCATCAGCATCTAGTACTACAAAACAGAGAAATCAATTGATTTGTTAGTCCTTTGCATATAACATTGAATACCATGTACTAACTGAAAATTATGTTTGATATCATAGGTGATCATCCACCCAGTGCAAGACCGTGTCTTGACTGTGCGTGAGAATGCCAGGCTTCAAGGATTCCCAGATTATTACAAACTTTTCGGGCCTACAAAGCAGAAGTAAATAATTGCCTTCACAATTCATTACATTACAATCATGTTTGTGAATAGCCTTTAATCCTAATGGATTTTTATAATATTATTCTCCCATTTCAGATACATGCAGGTGGGGAACGCAGTAGCCATACCCGTTGCCAAGGCTCTCGGTTATGCCTTCGGACAGGCATTCCAAGGACTTGCCGATGGTAAATCTCCGCTCCTCACTCTGCCCGAGGCTTTTACGGACTTGTGTTGATTTACCTTTCTCTTCCGATTTATCACGAACATTTTTCCTCTTTTGGAGTTATCTGGTCTAATATTTTATCCCTCAGTTGTTACAACTTAGTTAAACTTTATTGTTTCTGTTCACTTTTGATCAACATTTTTATCGAAGATCTTTCCGTTTGATTGCAAACGTGTCGTTTAAGTTATTTGACACGCCAAAGGGTGTTTAGCTATTTGACAACTACGAAGTCACGTGATCTAATGGACTTTTGAATGCCTCGTTAAGAAATCGAAATGGGTCTTATAGGTCCAACATTTTATATATTTACAAATTTGGCCAAGATCTTTTGTTAGTTACCAATTAACACCATATATTCTGATATTTTACACATTTACCATAGCGCTTAAGGTATTTAGTATTTACCGATTGGTTAACTTCTTCCAATATTTACCGTTTCGCCTCAAATGTTTCTTTATTTACTAAAATAACCCATAATTGTTTTTTACCGTAACGCCACAGAACTTCGGGAACTAGGCAAACACCGATAACTATTTTATTATTGCCGAATTGACCTTACTTCCTTCATTATTTACAGAATTCCCATAGATCTTTTGATAACTCCCTAGTTGACCAATACATTTCGATATTTATAGCAAGACATAAAGCTGAGCTTCTGGGCGGGCACATAACAGCATAGAGCTGCGCTTCTCTAGCCGCATGGAAGCCAAAGAAAGCACTTACAAGTTACAACTAATTCGATTCTTTTTGTTCTCTATAAAGACGACAAGACTTTATATCCGAAACCGAACCCAACTAGAAAAACGAGGATGTCATTTCACAATCCCATGGCTTCGGCTTCTCTGTCTTCTCTGTTAAAACGCCTTGGACGACATGAGTGGTTTTGGAGGTGACATGGATCTAAGCTCAGGAGCAGAGCTTGGGAACATCACATTCAGCTTATGCATCAATATATCAGCTCGAGACGGGATATCGTTCAGAAGAAACTGTTGCACGATCGGTTTCTTGAACCATTCCATCACCAAATCCCCCGGCGCTCTCAGCACGACTTTGCTGACCTCAAAAGGCGACTCAACCGAGCTCAGCATCTGAGCAATGACAATCTTCAACGTCGGTCCTGTGACTAGCTTTATCCGCCTAGGCACTACGCCATAGTAAAGCATTCGTTTTCTGAACCTGTGGAGAGTGTGGACCACGGCTATGAGCGCGGCTCCAACCGATAAGTTCCTCACGTCGAGAGACCAAGCAATGTGTTGGTCAAAGACTATGGCTTTTGGGAAGAGTTTGTTCTCGTAGGCTACTTTCCACACGCATCGAGCTCGGTTTATCTGACCCATTAAGACAAGGTAGTTGAGAAGGACGTTGACGAAGTATCTAGCAGCTCCTTCCTCGAGCTCGTAATCAATCCCTTGGTAAAACTCTCTGACAAACGTTAGCACTGGCTGTTTCCTCTGTTCCGGACCAGTGAAGAGACCGCACATGAAGGCGTGAGCTTTGTGTTTGGTAGCGCTGAGGATTGACATCAACTGTCTCTCTTTGTCTTCGTCTTGGCAACGCACAAGATGAGCGAGAATCGAAGTGTAAAGCACCAAGTCAACTTTCCCAGAGGAATGCACAAGCGTCTCGAGCAAAGGCCTAGCTGAGTCGTAAAGACCATTTTTCATGCATGACTCGAACAACTGCCTGATGATGAAATTGTTCGTCTTGATTCCTGATGAACCCATGAACCTCAGCCACTTCAAAGCAAGATCAATAGAAGCATCTTTGATATATATCATCAGAACGTCGCTAGCGCAGACGTCAACCGAATACCCCATTGCTTTCATCTCCAGAAGTATCTTCCCAGCAACATCAACGAGCCTCTTGTTGGCGAGAAGTGTAAGAAGTGAAATGTAACTGCTCAGGCCAGGCCTTAAACCAGCATTCGTCATGGAGTTATAGATCTTCATAGCAGAGTCTACTTGCCCTGAACCAGCGTGCATCTCTAATAGACATGAATACGTGGACGGTGTAGGTAAAAACCCAGCTTTCTCCATGTCTTTGAATACTGACATTGCTACTTCAAGCTTCCCTGATTTCGCATGAGACTCAATGATCATAGTGTATAACCCAAAGTTAGGCCTGAAACCTGAATTCTTCATCTCATCCCAAAGCCTGAGAGCAGTATCAAGCTTGCCGGCTTTCGCATATGAATCAATCAAAGACACAAACATGGTTGCAGATGGTTTATGGCCAAAGCCTTGCATCTCCATGTAAACCTTCATCGATGTATCCAATCGACCAGCTTTTCCCATTGAGTCAACAAGTGAAGCAAACACACCAAAGCTTGGCCGGAGTTTCCTTTCCTTCATCTGCTGAAAAAGCTTGAAAGCTGCATCAAGACGGCCGGATTTGGCCAAGCTTGGTATGATGAGCTCATAAGTCGACCCATCCAGCAAAGAATCAGTCTTTTCCATGCTCTCATAAATCTCAAACGCCTTATACGGCAACCCCTTGTTCAGAAACAACATCATCAGATTGTTATACGTCTGCGTATCTATCTTGCACCCTGACTCTTGAGCCTTTTTGAAACAACAGAACGCAACCTCAAGTTTCTCAGCTTTAGCCAAATACTGAATCACTTTATTATACGCAGTAAGCGACAAACCACCATGACTAGTCGAGTCTTGCACCATCTCCTCAAACAGCGTCTGGATCCCAACAAAGTCTCTCCCTTTATTCAACACATCAAACAAAACAACGTAACATTCATCCGAAGGCAGATACCAAGGCTGCTTCTTAGCCCACCTGAACAAACTCAGCGACGCATCAACACCTTCAACAATCTTCAACGACTGCTTTATATGAACCATGCTCGGCACAAACTGGAGCTTGTCCAGCTGAGTCTCAAGCTCAGGTCCCCATTTCCATCTCTGCACAACCTCAACGATCTTCGCAACAGCGGAAGCATTCATGAGAGGCTTCTTCAATCCACCAACCATAACATGGTCATCAAGCCCTGGCTCTACTGATCTTATCCCTTTACCGCTGTGTATTACACTACCGGACTCGTCTAAATACTCTACCTCCTCCGTCCAGCTACTCGATTCACTGATTCCGCTCTTATCGCTACAGAATCTCCTGAAATTACTTAATCCAATCGAATTGGGGTTTCTCGATACAGAACAACCCGGACTAGAGGCATTTCCGCCGACAGTGAAATAGCGGAGTAGCCGGATGTAACCACCGGCTAAACTAGGGTTAATTGGAATGGGAGAAAGCGATGGGGTCCCGGAAATGGTACTCCGACTAACCGTGAAAATGACATTTCTGGGAATTGCTTTCGCGGTTCTTCCACGGATCATCGAAGATGCGGATGGTACTATTGGTTCATGTAGCGCGAATTGAGATTCGAGGAATCGATCCTGACCTGGTCTCCGGAGATCGCGATTTTCCGTCTCCTGCTCGGCTAAAACCCTAAAACCAGAGAGTTTAGAAGAAGGGGTTTTTCGATAATACTACAGTCGAAAGGCTCTCGCCAAAGTAGTAACAAAATAAATCATTTCAGTAAAACTACTTATCGGTAAGACGATAATACAGTCCAAATGTTTTTTTACATTAATTTTTTTTTCTTCTATAACCATAATTCCGAACCTGAATTTGATAAATTTGTGGCAGAAATTGCAACTCTAATCCGGGTCCATGTACAATGAAACAAACATCTCTAACCAATTTATCTTAGCCATACTTGTTAAGATTTTGAATTTTTTTTATAAACTTCCTTTTCAGCAATCTAATAATCCATACTAGAACATATCAAGGGGAACAAATTTAAGAGAATAGTTGTAGGAAAGGATAATGGACCACTATCCATCGTTTTCATTCTTAAATTAGGAAAACATGTTTAACTAAAATGACCGTAGCAATTAAATTTTTGAATTTCTGAACATTTGATTTTGAACATTTTTCAAAGAGCCCTAACTTGGGTTTATTTTATAAATATATTATTTAACCAAGCCTCAAGTACAGAGAGAAGAGAGCATCTAACGAGAATGTGTGAAGTTTATGCAAATGGATGTAGTCAAGAAAAAGATAAATCTAAAGAGCTTTGTTTGAGTACAAAGCAAGCAAAAGTTTATTTACAAACAACTTTCCTCTCTGATAATTTTTGCGAATGCCAAGCAAGCATATATGCCCATTGGCACTGATGTATGTGTATATTCTTGTACGATCTATATTATTTAGACAGCTATAACTCCATTAATTATGTCATAATTCATACATTGTCTGTAGTAAAGTGACTGTTCTAGGACAGCAAAAGTGAGCGGCTAAAGTTCCAATCTTTATGAACAGAACCTTTGAATCCTTCTACAGGTTACCTTGCAGGATTCTTAAGAGTTTTCTGTTTTGTTTTCTACACATGCATGTGACACATACACAAACAACATATATACAGAGAAAGAGAGAGAAGAGACAAATATTCAAGCCATCTTGGTTCTTTTTTCTTCTTGACAGTTAGTTCATTGGTTCTAGTTTTGAAGACTTGGCTTCTCTTCATCTTGAAAACCATGGAATTAAATAGAGGTCTCACAACCACATGCATTCTCCTTGGTCTCTTTCTCTCAGCCAGCTTCTTCACTCATTCTGGTAAGTCTCTCCTTCTCACTCTCTCTCCATTTCTACATATCTTTAAAAGCATTTGATTTTGATTGTATTATATAGTGGTAGATGCAAGAAAACATGTGGGATTTGATAGAGACTCAAAGCACAAGCCAAAGAAGGTGATCATCATCAAAGCATTAAAGCACGCATCATTGTTGGAGAAAATGATGACACAACTCAATCTTGCTCAGCCTTTGGATTACACAACATCCTCCAACACTCAACCTTATGGTGTTAGCACAACTCTCACTCTACCTCCTGATGTTTCACTTCCCCCGCTCTCAGTTCCTGAAAACGCCCCTCCTTTTTGCGTTAATCCCCCAAATACCCCTGATCCTGGTCTTAGCCCACCTCCCGGCCCAATCACTCTACCTAACCCACCCGAATCATCCTCTAACCCGAACTCGAATCCAAACCCACCCGATTCCACCTCTAACCCAAACTCTAACCCGAACCCACCAGATTCTTCATCTAACCCAAACCCACCCATTACTGTCCCTAACCCACCCGAATCATCTTCTAATCCAAACCCACCTGAATCATCTTCTAACCCGAACCCACCCGAATCATCATCTAACCCGAACCCACCCGCATCATCATCTAATCCGAACCCACCCGAATCATCATCTAACCCGAACCCACCTGAATCATCATCTAACCCGAACCCACCCGTTACCGTCCCATACCCTCCTGAATCCTCCAGCCCAAACCCGGTGGAAACATTCCCTAGTCCTCCTGAACCCGGTTATACACTAAGCCCACCGGTTCCCATTTCAGGTCCACCGTACAATGACCCGGGCCCATCAACCCCTACGGTCACTCCCACACCTTCCGGCGGTATTCCATCCCCGACCGGATCAATTCCAAGCCCATCATCACAGTTTTTACCTCCGATCGTTTATCCACCGCCTATGGTGCCACCACCATCTAGCGTCACTCCGACCTCGGCTTACTGGTGTGTGGCTAAGCCCTCAGTGCCTGACCCCATTATCCAAGAAGCCATGAATTTCGCATGTGGGTCAGGAGCTGACTGCCATTCAATTCAGCCAAATGGACCTTGCTTTAAACCCAATACGTTGTGGGCACATGCTTCGTTCGCCTTCAATAGCTACTGGCAACGGACCAAAAGTGCTGGTGGCTCGTGCACGTTCGGTGGTACCGGCATGCTTGTCACCATCGACCCAAGTAAACACGGTTTTCATGTTTTTAAAATTATTCCTTTCCAATAAAAATTGCTGATGATATCGATATTCATTTAACTTTGAGTATTATTTTATGGAAAACAGGCTTTAATGGGTGCCATTTTGATTTCTTCTGACGCATGAAGAAGAAGACGTCTCTCACTTTTTAGTTTTCACCTTTTATTGGATTTGGATACGAATAATATCAAAGAAATTTTGATATGTAATATAATACGTTAGGTGGGTCTCTCACTTGTAAGTTGTAACCAATTAAAACTCCATGAATACTGAATTCCTTGGGAATGGCATAATTATAAATATTATGCTAAATTCGTAATTGCCTTTTGCTAATGGAATTAGGTCTTCTAGACTTGCAGTACGTTGCATCTACTAACTACTATCACTAATCACTCCTTTATTTATACACACATTCATTGCCCCCTACAATGATATTGCAACTTTGAACTAAAGTGATGATATACGCATTCTCATTAAGAATCTTTTTTTTTTTAATATATAAAAACTCTACTTCGGTAGGATGTCATTATGTCACACTGCTACTTTTTTTTCCTTTTTTTTTTGTAGCGTTCAGTAATTTTGTTGAGGATGAAACTATAAAATTTGAAGTAGAAAGAATGTACTTTACCCTTTATACACATATCAAAATATTATAACCTTTGTTACGATTTGAAGACTAATGCCATAAACTTGTCATAACTGATTGTTAAATTGTATGGGATAAAATCTAAAAATTAAGTAAAACTGGTGAAAAAAAAATTACTGAAATAGAAAAGACGAACGAAAGGAATGTAACAAGAGAAAAGGAAAGAAAGAAAATAACATAAACAATAGGAAGAAGAAGAAAAACAGACAAAAAAAGAGAGGAAGAAAACTCCAATCTGATTTGCACTATAAAAAGAACTCAACTTCGTCTCTCTTACAAGACACAACGCTCCAACGACTCCAATTCAATACATTCAATTTGTCGTCTTCCTTTTCTTAAAATCTCCCAAAAACCCTTTGCTTAAACCCTAGCAAGCAAAATCCATGTCGCCTCTCTTTTTTTCTAGCGGAAGCACCAAATCAATGTCGGAATTAGAAGATGGATTTCCAGCCGAAAAACTCTTCGCTCAGGGATACTCTTACACTTACGATGACGTCATATTCCTTCCCCACTACATCGATTTCTCCACAGACGCCGTCTCCTTATCCACGCGCCTCAGCCGGCGCGTGCCTCTCTCCATACCCTGCGTTTCCTCTCCGATGGACACTGTCTCTGAGTCTCACATGGCTGCCGCAGTGGCTTCCCTCGGAGGGATCGGAATCGTCCACTATAACAACGACATCGCCGCTCAGGCGTCGATAATTCGCCAAGCCAAATCTCTCCGACATCCGATTGCTTCCGACGCCGGCGTGAAATTCCCGGAGTACGAGATCACTTCGTTAGACGCCTTTGGTCCTTCTTCCTTCGTTTTCGTCACGCAAACAGGTAACGAATCACATTCCTTTTCACTGTTCCAATGATTTGACATCAGCTCCGGCTAATCTTTTTGATTGATTTAAAACAGGAACAATGACGTCACCGAAACTGTTAGGCTACGTCACGAATTCTCAATGGACGAAAATGAATTACGAGCAAAGAGAGATGAAGATATACGACTACATGAAGAGCTGCGACGGCAGCGACTACACCGCACCATGGGACATCGATCTCGACAAGATCGAAGCTCTTTTAGAAGATAAGCAAAAGGGCTTTGTGGTTCTCGAACGAGACGGTGAGACTGTGAACGTGGTGACGAAAGACGATGTAGAGAGAGTTAAAGGGTATCCAAAGTCAGGACCAGGGACTGTTGGTCCAGACGGTGAGTGGATGGTTGGTGCAGCGATAGGGACGAGAGAGTCAGACAAGGAGAGGCTTGAGCATTTGGTCAACGCTGGGGTCAATGCGATAGTGTTGGATAGCTCGCAAGGGAACTCTGTTTACCAGCTTGAGATGATCAAGTATGTGAAGAGGACTTACCCTGAGTTGGATGTGATTGGTGGTAACGTTGTGACGACTTACCAGGCGCAGAATTTGATTCAGGCTGGTGTTGATGGGTTGAGAGTTGGTATGGGGTCTGGTTCGATATGTACCACACAAGAGGTTTGTGCGGTTGGTCGTGGACAGGTAAAAATGAAAAGCTTCTGAATTTTTAAAAAGGCTTAAACTTTGTGAATTGTATAACTTAAGGTTTGGTTTATGTGATTATTAGGCTACTGCAGTGTACAAGGTTTGTTCAATTGCTGAACAGAGTGGGATTCCGGTTATTGCGGACGGTGGTATATCGAATTCAGGTCACATTGTGAAAGCTTTAGTCCTCGGAGCATCGACTGTTATGATGGGAAGCTTCTTAGCTGGAAGCACTGAAGCTCCCGGGGGTTACGAGTATAAGGTATTAGTACTATCACATCTTTTTTTCTTGAAATGGTTCTTGTGTTTTGATTGGTTTGTGGTGATGATAGAACGGGGAGAGGATCAAGAAGTACCGTGGAATGGGATCGCTAGAAGCGATGACTAAAGGAAGTGACCAGAGATACTTGGGAGACAAGACGAAGCTCAAGATTGCTCAAGGAGTGGTTGGAGCAGTTGCGGATAAAGGCTCGGTGTTGAAGTTGATACCTTACACGATGCATGCGGTGAAGCAAGGTTTCCAAGACCTTGGTGCTTCTTCCTTGCAATCTGCTCATGATCTGTTGAGATCTAACGTCCTCAGGCTCGAGGTAAATTGAAAACTGTCCTTGTAGGGAGTAGAAGTTGGGACCAAGATCATATAACACTTTAGCCTAGTGTTAATGCTGTTTTGTCTCGTGTGGTTTGATGTTGTGACAGGCTCGGACCGGTGCAGCACAGATCGAAGGAGGTGTTCACGGGCTGGTTTCTTACGAGAAGAGATCGTTTTAAGCTTTTTGGCCAAGTTTTGAGGAATTTTGTTTGACTTATTTCATATATTATGACTGTTCTTGTTATATTTTTTAGTTTTTATTGACCAATAATACTAATATTATTGTTCACATTTCCACATTTCACAATCCTAACATCAATTTTCTCTAATATTGTTTCAATACACACAAAGTTAGGAACTGAATTGGTGAAAGTCTGAAAGATCAAAGATTAAATTATAAATCACTTATAGTTTCATTATAAAATTGTCCTAAACTGGAGAAACCTCTTCTTATTCTGAAACAACAAAACAAACAAGAAAACGAAAAACTAACTCCATACTATTGAGTTTACCTGCCAGATCAACAAGTTGAAGACTCATCCTGTAAGGTCACAGGCTCGTAGAGCACAGATTTGACAACGGTCATCAGATCATTTGAGGTGAATCCATCGTCTTTCCTGTAAAATAAGTTCAACACTTTGCTCATTTTCAAGAACGCTTCCTTGCATTCCCTTGGAACCACACTTCCTTCCTCCTCCAAAACTAGCTTCTGCAACTCTCTCCTCTTTCTCTCTGCTAAACCCTTTATCGACTCTACGATCTCGTCTTTGCTGCGATTGTCTTGCTCGTGTATCATGTGCAATGAAACCGCGTTCAGCTTCCCTTCCGCGCTTTCTCTCTGCCAACAAACATGGACACATTTAAACCAGAATCTACATTTACTGCTACTATGTTGGGTTTTAACTTTTAAGCAAAGAGTCTTACCTTAAAGCCTTGTACGTCATTTAGTAGACGACCCATAGTGCTCATGAGCTTGTAGAGCTGATGATATTCAGGGCTTTCGACAGCTTTTTCTGGAAGTGGTGGTCCGATTAGATAGGTTGCTGGGAGGACAATTGGTCCTAAAGCAAATGATATGTATGCGTTCTCCATGTAATCCTCCAAGCTTGGTGTTAGCTTGTCACTGGACCACTCGGCTTCTCTCAACATAGACTTGAGCAAATCCAACCACTGCATAAGATATATGACACCAACTGGCTATGGTCAGATGAATTGTTAGGAAAATGATAACAGAGAATATAATTTTCTGTATGATGATTAGTATTTACAATTTTCACAATGTGGTGAGTCACAGTGCGTCCTTGATAGATGAATGCTTTTTCCCCTGTTTCGAGAATTGTGTCCCTCAGAACTGAGAAAATGATCTTCACTTGTTCCGAGCAGTAGTCAGGACCAGAGTTCAAATCCCACCTGCAATTTGTAAGCGAGGAAAACATGTAATGTCTTTCTTTTCTTACTAGGAAACAGAGAGAGAAAGAGCCAAAGCGTTATACTTTTCGACCAAGTCTATGAGGTTTTCCATTTCTTCTTTGGAACCTCCAACGTCAAAGAAGTCGTCTACAACAGTTGTAAGCACTCCACCTTTGGCCCACGATATACGAGCATCGGATAGTTCTGGAGAAAAAAGGGTTGCAGCACCAGAGAAGTAACAGTAACCTAGCTTCTGTCTGGCAAATTTCAGTTCCTGCAATCTATTCTCCACAATCCATCTGCAAGTTGGTGAGCAGTATTATAAAGATATGAAATATAGCCATATAAGCTGATTCATGACGACATAACAAATAAAAATGACAGCTGAACAGAAACAGTCATGACAGAGAACTCGCTCAAGTGTGTGGTTATATTCGAAAAAACTCATTAGCTTATGCAAGAAGGCTTAATAAAGCGAAAATGTTTGATTGGGAGTGCACCTATCAAGACGTTTCATTTCTTCACCGTGTATGGACTGGCATAAATTGAAGTCCTCCACGGCTAACTTCAGGATATCAGAGCTGCAATCATTGGGGAAACTACCACACAGAAGAACAAAAAATGAGACCTGATGTCTTGATTAGATTATCGTTTAATTAACCAAGGAAGGAATGGCACAACATATTTACCGATAAGATGTTTTCACAACCCTAGCGTTTCCCACACAGGAACCACTGAGTAAGTTTCTCCTATGGTCTAATCTTTCCAGGCTTGCGTAGGAAGGAAAAGCAAGAGCATCCTCAACCTGAAAAGGATAAGACTCTAAGAAATTGACTACTCTGTAAGGCTCTCACAGGAAGATTAATAAGAAAAAGAGGCTACCTTTTTCTTGAGGTACTTATCTCGAACAGAGATGATCGGCCAGTTAGATAATTCCTTCTCTAGGTATTGTTTAGTCCACGAACACTGCTCTTTCAAAGCTGATTCATGTGGGTAGCTTTGGGAAGCCTTAAATAATTCTAACACAGAAGTTGTATACTTCAGATATCCTTCCAAAGTATCGGAGAAACCAGATTCTTCAGCAAATGGTTTTAGCGGATCTGCAATAAACACAGTGTGTCAGCTTAGCACGTACATGCAGTTGACTCAAATCTAAGCTATATTCATCTGAAAGAGGTCACTATACCGTATGATACATCATATCCATGAGAATGCAGTAATCGGAAAGCCAAAGCACAAGTGGCCAAGTCCAGACATATCTCTTCATCCCCACGCAGCCAGCATCTGTTTATTGGTCAACACAGGTTTCGAAAAATCATGAATATAACATTGAATTTTGTGTAAATAAACTCAAAAACCATGCTGAAGCCATTTACCTATATGTTTCATCCAATGCGCTTTTGATTTCATTCTTGAAGTCCCTATCGATTCCCAAGCTTTCAAGAGAGTCAATCATACTAAGGCGTGCATATTGGTCAAAGGGATAAACTGTGGGGACTGAAAAAAAGATAAGCAAATGTATTAGCAGTGGAAACTTTTAGGTATAATGAACGTGAAAGCTATGTTGATTAATAGACCTGCAGCCTCAAATTTCTGGAGGAGAGAAGAGAGATAACGCAGACAGCCATCGTTTCTGAATTGAGTAAATGCAGCAGCGGTTGTGGCTGGAGAATCAAACAGGGAACCATTTCTCCTTTGGTATTTCACAATCAAATCCCAATCATTAATCTTTCTTGTTCCTTCTAAAAGATAGACCAGATATGCTTCTTTTCCTTTTGAAAAGCTTTCACTATCATCACCAATCAAACATTAAATCAACAAACGTTGTTAGTACTTCTGTACAAGACAGCTTTGAATTTCATCTAAATATGTTAATAGAAGAGCAGGACTATACCTTCTAAGATCCAGATCTCTTTTCTGTATCAAGGCATTCACCACTTCTGAGCCCAATGGAATCGTCAGATTCAAATCTCTAGAATATTCAATCATCCCAGGAAATATAACGTCAAATCCTGCTGGTTTCTCTATGGTTTCATCAGTGACTGATGCAGAATTCAGCTCAATAAACTGGAGACCTGGAATTTTTTGTTTTCAACACTCATCATTCCATGAAATTCCTAAAAGTTCAAATAAGTAACAAAAAGAGAGAAGAACAAAAAAACTGACCCTTGCTTATTTGTCTTTCACCAGTTCCCCACTTCTTCAACGCAAGAATACATGCCAATGTAGATGATAACAAATCCTTGTTAAGAGACTGATGCTTGTGATTATCATCAAGTCCCCAAGATCCATCTTCACGTTGATTCTCCAATAACCAGTTCACACACTGTGGGAAAAGTGGAGCGTTTTGGGAGCTTGGAGACGGAACCATTGCTACCCAACTAGTATCATACGCCGAAACAGAAAGCTCCACTTTCTCTAACATCTTCCTAATCTTTTCCTTCGTCTGCTCAAAGCTCTGGACAAAATTAAGAACATCAGACCAAAAATATTATCTTATTCCAGATATTGTATAAGATTACGAATCACAAAGGTCCATCTGTTTCGTTTACCACATTGTTCGTTCTTGTATAGTCTACTGCTTCCAGTCTCTTCTCCAAAGTAGCTGCACAACGAGAGAACACTACCAATTGATTATCATCGAATATTTGGAATCTTTGATGCGGATAATTTGAGAAATCTTAGGTAAGAGACTGTACTACACCAAATCCATCATCAATTTCAACATTTCATATAAATAAAAGGACCAAATCAAACAAATTCCACTGCGGAAAAGTTCGCACAGTGGCGTCAAACTGCAGAATCATGCCAGTTTACTTCAATCTCGATTTAAACCGGAGAAATCAGAGAAATGAAGATATGAAACTAATAGTGGAGAAAAAAATCCAGTAGAAATCAGTAAATCCACGAACATGCAAGCGAAGAAATCAAACAATGCCAGGAAAAACAAACAAGAGATTCGAGAAAAGTGAGAGTACGGTAACCTGAGATCGGAGACGAACAAGCGGAGGAGCGGAGGTTGGTAGAGGAAGAAATAGACATGGAGAAACCGGAACCAAACGAAAACGCCGTCGTAGCAACCTGATTTCCACATCGTGCGGTGTCATCATCAACAGTGAGAGTCAGTGACTGAGACAGTTACCGATTGTGAAGAAACAGAGAGGACACAAAAAAATTATCTAAAAGATAGCAAATGAGAGTGACAGAGAGAAGTATACTTCCGAGGAATGAGCCTTGACGATGACCGTATGACCCAAAAATATGCGGAAATCTGGCTTAGTATAATATAATTTGTACATTTGATTTATACAAGTCATTAGTATACAAAGCAATCTTTTTGACCAATTACCTTAGGATAAGTATTATTAAACGTTTACATGTGTAAATGTCAACCTGACAGAGTGACAGGTGTAGTAGATATATGGAGAAATCATATTTTTACTCCAAAAACTGGAATCAAAATAGAAATTAGCTTTTTGTAACAAAATTATTTGGTAAGAATTTTTTTTTTTTATAGAAATTTCCATTTCATATCCAGCTGTTTTTTACTTTTAATGTCTAACACACGTTAACCACCATATCTTCTTTTATTCACAAAATTAAACGAAAATCAGTCTCAGGTATTTCTTAAGCAGGGAGAGGACTTGTTAATATGCAATTTTGAACTAATTGATTTACATTATTTTTCTAAACACCATTTATTTGCCAGGATCTTACAATCACCAATGATACGACAAAAAAAGGAAACGTTGTTTTCAACAATATCAAACTGTATAGTGGCCTATATACTTTTTCTATCCTTTTTGTTGGGTCAGCCAAAAAAACTCTGCCGTTTGATAACAATGGAGGGAACAAGCCTGAGTGCTTGAAGAACACTATGATCATCAACCACCAGCACTTCTGTTCCACGAAAGGTAAGAAGGATCTCCGAGTTGCCTGAAACCCACAAGATAACAAGATCACTTCACTATACAGTTATACACATGAAGAAGTCAATAGAAGACCATAAGAACGCGTACCTTGGCTTAACTAGATACAGTACGGCGAATGTAACAGCCAAGAGCAAGCAAATGCTGCCTACAGTCAGATAAGCAATCCCGAGGAAATCGTTCCTACCACCGAGCCAGCTAGTCGTTGACAGGACTAGCTTCTTCTCTCCGTTAAAGCTGTAAGTGTTGTAGTTGTTCTCCAACATGACCGTTATGGTATCACCCGCGTTCAGGTCCGTTTCAATCTTCCCATACAGCTTCCTAAACGTTGGCAAAGCCGCTGTTCGCATCCAGACTATGAGGTCTTCTTGCTCACTCAACTATACAATTGTTAGCATCCACTTCACACATAAAATAGGAATAGTCCAAACTGATGATGAAATATATTTTATTATTACCGGTATCTTGGGATCAAGAGCTCCACCACCTATAGGAGCTTCAGTCTGAAAGTTTTTAGGGAAGACATTTTTTCCAAACTTGCTTTCTCTGTCACTCTTCCATGAGATGCCTCTCTTATTCACACGAAGCTGTTGGCTATTTCTTGAGAAACGATAAGTATCGTTGAACAAACTCCAAGCAACAAGACCACATGGAACAATTGGTTGTCCACCAAAATTATCCTCAGGTGCACATGTCTGCACATCACGCTCTTCTTTCGGACTTCTTAGCTGTGCATCGTTTCGACTTTTCACATACCTATAGGCATATAACCAAACCAGAGGATTACTAGATTACAGTGAAAGTAACAAACAAAAAAGCAAGTAGTATTACAGAGTAAATAAGGAAAAGTACCGTCTATGGTTTTGGTAAAAATTCTCAAGTTGGTAGTACACGTAGACAGGATGCTTCATAGTTTTTGCGACCTGCAAAAACAGAGACAAGTTTGAGAAGGAACCATATATTATATATAACTAAGAGAACATATCTAAAGATATGTACCGTTATTGTTCTGTTACAGATCTTATCTCCTGCACTCTGTATGTAAGCGACCTTTTTGTCCCTAGAAGACGCTGGAATGCAGTCTATATCATATCGATCAACAATCTCGACAACCTTCATGGATTGAATGTACAACTCCTCAATAAACCACAAAATCAAAGAGAGAAAACATTAGTGTAATGCACATACTCCCTGAGAAGCAAATAGGCAGATCACTCCTAGAGGAATGAAGACAACCCCAGCCACAAGAAATGTCAAGATCACCTGCAAATAGAAATCAACAGTAAGAAAACAGAGAAGCATTCTGTTTGAACACAGTTGTGAATCTAAGAATGTGACTTAGCCGAGATTGGAACTCACCCATCTTGGAGTAAGAATTGGCTTGCACGCTGGAAGCTCCTGCTGAGTAAATTTTGAATCTGGTAAAAGAAAATTTGGTTTATGGAGAGCGATGGTAAACACATGTAAAGATAGAATGTTCCCATGATACAAAACATAAACAAAATATGGTGATCGAAGTAAAGCAACACCGTAAACAAGTAACCAAGTTTCTGACTTTCTGTTCTTGGAAGAAAAACAAGAAATGCATCAATCGAAGGCAGAAAAATTAACGAGGGTCTTGTGGAAACCCAATCGGCATTCCAAGAGAGACAAGACAAAGAAAACTCTAAGTACGATCCCTAAAGATTAAAAGACTGAATCAGAAAAACCTCTGGAAAAAAGATAAAGATTCATAGCTAGGAATAATGTAGAAAAAGTTGGGTGATAGATAGATCACATTTTGGTCGCTTGGATGATTTCTTTACACCGGAAGGCTCGGCCGATCCGCCTCCTCCGGCGGAAGAGGATGCCGCGGTGGAGCTCATTGACGAGAACGGAATCAGAGGAAAATCTCGAGTCACACCAAATTTGTCTGGCGATTCTGAAAAGCAACGACGGAGGAAACAGATCCGATTCCAACGGAGGAGAAGAATGTTAGGTTAAGGATACGAGAAAGAGAAAGAGAGAAATCATTTATGAGAAGAGAGTGGAGAGAGTGAATAAGATTTGGCGAGCAACAAGGAAAAACTCTGAAAATGGAAAAAGAGGACACATGCAAAATAAGGAAATATCCTTTATTAAGTAATAACAAAACTCACTTTATTATTCGTCGTCATGCCAATATATAATGACTACTTTTTATTTTATTCTCGTCTCCGAATGCAAAATTTCGTATGTCACTTTGTAATTCACCACTAGCTTATTTGTTAGTCGAATGACTCGAATCACTTTGTTGTTACGATTTTCGTGTTACTAGTCCGAATCATCTTGCTTGATGTTCTTATTTTTAAGATAACTAGTTAACTACATTTCTATTTTAGCTAACTCATTCTTTAACGCACTTTACAATGAACTCATATTTGGACTAAAATTACGATTGTTTTTTTAACTTTTAAACGCTACAATTTTGTTTATGCGCACATACATAAAAACGCCAATTTTTTGAATTTGGGTTAAAAAAAAACCAAGTCCACGAACAAACCCGGCAGATACGGTGTAAGCGCCACGTCGACTAATATTTGCACTAGCCCAGACGCGTACAGTCAAATTTCACCAACCTGTCATTATTTGCCTTCCAATTTTGAATTATTTTGGTTTTTAATTACTCTCGTCTGTTGTGATGGCGTAGAAGATATTATTATCATACTCTTCTGATCTCCTCTTCTCACTAACCAGTTTTTATCGTCTTGTTCGATTGAAATCAATCGGAGTTTTATAGACTCTCGAGACTGGAAATGGTAATCGGAGCGGCCGCGCGTGTAGCTATCGACGGTTGCCGAAGAATTGTCTCGTCACATGCTTCCCTCGTCTCTTCTCAGTGTCGCCAGGTAAACATTTCTCAATCATTTCCTCTGTATATTCATATTACTCATTGATTTGTACTCAGTCGCTAGCATATCTCGCTAAGATAGATCGAGAGATTTCTTCCGATTGCTGATAGCTGTTTCAAAATCTGGATTCCTCGATCTCGTGGTTGCCAAATAGTTGTGGCCGTTAACGATCTCCTCTGAGCTTACTTTACTATGCTATTGCTAAACATGGTGACTGGGAATTCGTGAACTAGGCTGAAACTTTCTAGCTGTCACTTACTGTTTTATTAGAGAGACGAGATGTGTGACTAAAACGCTTATCCAAGAGAATATGAGGAGTTTTTGTAACTTGTTGTTCTTCATTTGAATTTGATTATCAGATGAGTATGGACGCACGAAGCGTTTCCGAAAAGCTCAGGAGCTCCGGTCTTTTACGAACGCAAGGTCTAATAGGAGGAAAGTGGATTGATTCGTATGACAAGACGACAATCAAGGTCATACATCTCCTCCGCCTCTTATATTCTCTTTTGGAGCTGTTATTTGCAATGCTTTCTGTTGACATCCGTATATTCTTCTTGTCAGGTTAACAATCCAGCAACCGGTGAACTTGTAGCTGATGTTGCTCGTATGGGAGTCAAAGAGACGAATGATGCTATTGCATCCTCTTACGAAGCATTTCCGTGTATGTGACCCATGGCTTCTCTTCTTGATTACTTAAGCTTCTTTCTTAATGTCCTTTGATGGTCACTTCTATTCACACTGAACAATGTGCTGGGAAGGATAAAAACTTATTTCCTGTAATATATTTTATTACGTTCAGCTTGGAGCAAATTGACTGCTGGAGAGAGAAGCAAAGTTTTGCGGAGATGGTACAAACTTTTATCCTGTAGCAATGCATACTCTTTTACATCCCTTATCAATGTCGAGGTTAAAGTAGGGGGATTTTCTGGTATCTTGGTCCTGATCCACTTCGTTTCTCCAAACATAGGTATGACCTCCTGATTGCACACAAGGAAGAACTTGGACAACTTATAACTTTGGAACAAGGAAAACCACTAAAGGAGGCTATAGGAGAGGTAGATTCATTTTATATCTGAGAACATTGAATGTGCTGTTTGGGCTTGTCTCAAGTGTTGCAATCGTCTCTTAAATGCAATATATGATTCTGTAATTTAGTTTACAGGTCGCATATGGGGCAAGTTTTATCGAGTACTATGCAGAGGAGGCAAAGCGTATATATGGTGATATAATTCCTCCTAATTTGTCTGATCGCCGGTTGTTGGTTCTAAAACAGGTTTGCCCAATGTCCTGATTCATGCTTCTATATATGTAGCTTTTCTTTTCAGTGACATAATTCTGCATCAGTCGGTTGTATTTATATAGCAGGTGCTTACCTTACACCTGCATTGCTTGACTCTCTTGATTTTCTATACAGCCTATTGGTGTTGTTGGCGCAATTACCCCTTGGAACTTTCCCTTAGCCATGATTACTCGGAAGGTCTTGCTTGTTTTACCATTTCAATTTACCTTATTTTTCTGTAAATAGCCTGTCTAGTATACTATCCCAGGAGATCATGCAGAACTTGTTTCATAAAGTTTGATGTGGATGGTTGACGGTATTGCAGGTTGGCCCTGCTCTTGCTTCTGGATGCACAGTGGTTGTTAAACCATCTGAACTTACGCCCCTAACAGCACTTGCTGCCGCTGAACTTGCACTTCAAGCTGGAGTTCCGCCGGTAAGTTATGATCTCTTGTCTGATCTGGTTTGATATCCTCATGTCAGGGAGATGACCTGATAATTAGTAAAGACGACATTGATGAATGACTATTGTATCTGGAAGGCTAATTTTTACAATGTTTCTTATCAGCTCATGAACTTACTGAGCAGACCTTTCTTTGCAGCTACTTTGTGTTTTTTGTTTGTATGTATGATTTATTTGCATGTTTTTTTCATTAGGGTGCACTTAATGTGGTCATGGGAAATGCTCCTGAAATTGGGGATGCTTTGCTTTCGAGTCCACAGGTTTCTCTAATCATCTTTCTGTGATCTATGTATGTCGGCCATTAGTAGTGATTCATGAGAAGTAACCTTGTCAAAATTGGCTGTTTTTGTTTCTTGTGCTAATCAGGTGAGGAAAATCACTTTCACAGGATCAACAGCAGTTGGGAAGAAGTTGATGGCAGCTGCTGCACCTACTGTCAAAAAGGTATACTTAAGAAACAATATCATGTTATTCAAAAAATATTCTCCAGATTGAATATCGCTGATACCTCTTCATTTTTTCTTGGTGTAGGTTTCTCTAGAACTTGGCGGCAATGCACCCTCCATAATATTTGATGATGCAGACCTGGGTGTAGCAGTAAAAGGAACGGTAAGTGATAGTCATGACTGTTAAGGCATTGTTTTATCCAAAATATGCAAAAGTGTTAGCCATCTGGAGACATTAATCTGAAGTGAAATATCCCGTTTCTTTTCCATACGCGTTATTTACTTCCAAGCTCCACCTATCCGAGCTCTTAGTTTCAAGCTCAATTTTCTTAGTGGGTTCACTATGGGATCGTCAGTACCCTAAACCATTATATTTGATATGTTATTGCAGCTTGCAGCAAAATTTAGGAATAGTGGTCAGACATGTGTTTGTGCGAACAGAGTACTTGTGCAAGATGGTAAGAATCAAGATACTCTGCACATCCCACACTCCTTCTGGATCTTGCATCTAGTATTGACAATATTATATTTACTTTTTTCCACAGGTATCTATGATAAATTTGCTGAGGCTTTCTCTGAAGCTGTTCAAAAATTAGAAGTAGGTGATGGCTTTAAGGAGGGAACAACCCAGGTATGCCCTTTTTTTATCTTATGCTTTTGCTCTGTGATGTTATACCCGCTGTCGAATATAGAAAGCAGATCATACTAGCATCCCAAGCGAATCGATTTAAGGTTTACTGAATCTCTTCTGTACTCTGATATCTGCTCTAAATCTATTTGTCGTTTCAAAATTCTTACAGGGTCCACTTATAAACGATGCAGCAGTGCAAAAGGTACACTAATTATACTTTCTAGTTTCTTTAAATTTTTTTTCATACACATCAATAATGTTTGCGCTAATGTTAATAGTCTTCATGCTAAACGATTGCAGGTAGAGTCATTTGTCCAAGATGCTGTTTCCAAGGTTTGTATTTTCTCTGATACATCCTTACTTACATTTGTTTCTAAGCAAGGTAGTTCATATTTTAGATTTGTATGCCATTAAGCAAGAAATTATTTTTGTATTTCCTCAATTCATACTAACAAGAGGAATATCTTACGTATTGTTGTATTTTTCTTTAAGGGAGCAAAAATCATTCTCGGCGGCAAAAGGCACAGTCTAGGGATGACTTTCTACGAGCCTACTATTATCCGTGATGTTAAGGATAACATGCTCATTTCTAAGTAAGTTCTGAATGATTCACATAATTGTAGGGTTATAGATTCTTGTTTCCTTTAAAAATGAACTAGAAACATGAAACATCTAGTGTTCCTCGCATTTTTGTAATCAGAAAAAAACTAATATGCTTTCTCTTAGGGAGGAGATTTTCGGACCCGTAGCTCCCCTTATTCGGTTCAAAACGGAGGAGGACGCTATCAGACTCGCTAATGATACAATTGCAGGTTTGTCTAACTTAATCTTAGTGACCTTTTCTTCTACATGTCGAGTTTTGGGCTAACATGATAAAGGAAATTTGTTATGTGTGTGTGTGCAGGACTTGCTGCTTATATATTCACAAACAGTGTTCAACGATCATGGCGTGTCTCGGAAGCACTTGAATACGGACTTGTAGGGGTGAATGAAGGACTCATATCAACAGAGGCAAGTCCAGAAATGAAAGAAGCACATTCTCGAAATTGTAGCCATACATTTTGCTTACATTTTTTTATAATTGCAGGTGGCTCCATTCGGGGGAGTGAAGCAGTCTGGTCTTGGAAGGGAAGGATCCAAGTATGGTATGGACGAATACCTTGAGGTAACTCATTTACACTTCATTCGATCGAAATGATTATAGTCTTACATAGCCTATCGATGAGAATATGTCCTGTAAATTCTTTATTAGCATAAATTCTTATAAATTTACTTTTCGGTATTGAGTCTTGGCTCTTGGCTTCGATGCAGATCAAATACGTATGCTTGGGAGATATGAACAGACAGTGATTTAGTTTGTTTAACTCGTACCCGTCAATAAAAAGCTTAGAGTTTGGTTCCTTTTGTTACTTTGGAACATAATAAGGACTTGGAGGTTACTTGTTCAAAATTATAAAGATTTGGTATACGACCAATGTTTACTTTTTATTTAACTTTTGTTTTTACGTTAGTTTTTCTGTAATATTCGGACAATTTTTGCTTTGGATATACTAAAAAGATAGCGGTGTAGTTCTTTGCTTACAATTATTAGCTATTCCTACAAGTCGATGTTTTTTGTAACTTTATTTTCTTTGCATCAGTATCTTATTATATAACACATATTCTATGTGCCACTGTTTAGGAGAGTCAAAGCATTCAATCAATCTATCAATGTTACATAAAATAAGGATATTGATTTTAGAAAGAAATTGTTCAGTTGTGTTTCGCAAAATCTTTAAATTACATGGTTGTATGCCAAAGTTAGGATTTTATTTTCTTTCATTCTTTTTTTTTTTGGAAAGATATGAAGGTTGGAAGGAATATATTCATTTCGAAGAAGAAATTCCAAAGCACCATTAAAAAAAAGATGCTTGAAGTTCAAGCAACCGTGGCCTCTATTTTTCTAAGCCGACTTACTTTATTGCCATTAATTTATTTCCATTTTTTAGTTTGCTTCAACAACAATTAGCTAAAAGTTAAATACTAGCTTTACTTAGTTTAAAGCAAGATAAAATTTCGCTGAAATGATCTTAAGGCTGCGTGATTTGCTAATACTAATCCATAAACCTCACTATTCATTAACTAAAAATTATATTTGTGGATAATCGTGATAATGGTTGCCAAAAAAATCGTGAACATAATTATGATCGAATTTTATGTGTATCATCTAATTCTAACACTTGCATGTAACTCTATGTAAATGTGTTAGAAAAAAAACGATATGTAAACGTGGCTGGCCAAGTTTATACGGTTGGCATCTATCGCGGGAGTTCTATTTTCATTTTTTAATATTGTTGGCGCAATAAGAATCTATCTTTATTCACCAAAGAGGAGAAGAATTGATTCCAATTCTCATGCAATTTGAACTTTGATTTGTATATTTATATTTAAAAGTTAATACCAATTTTTTATTCTCTAGCCAGAATTGTGTGCGATGATTAATTTATTGTACAATCAAGTCGTATAAATGTATAATAGCCAGTATTTGATATTGCTGGCAAAGAAAGAATACTGTTTCTAATGTAATTCAAGGTAATTAATATCTGAAAAATGTATTACCATGTATAGCTGCACAATCGTCAGTCCTACAAAAGCCAAAAAGGGTTATAGCCCCAGCAAGCTTTAACCAATAAATCAATGTTAAAAATGGAGAAAAGAAGAAAAACATATGGTAAAAATAAAATAAAGAATAAAAGAGCTTTAATAAGTAGAAGAAGAGGTCCCCAACAGTAACACTTATCTTTACACATTGATGCATAATTCTCCACATATCACTAAACCATGTATATGTATAACTTAAAGTTTTGGTACCATATTCTTATGTTATGTTCGCTTTAATTCCATATTCCTACACTAAATTTTGTGCTACATTGGACAATTCCCTGTTTCCTCTTCATACTTAAAAAGTTAAAATAAATCCTATAATATATTTTTTAAAAATATTTGTAATTCAAATTTTATTCTTAGATAATATGCTTTTTTGTGTGCATATCAATCTCAGCCATATTCATTGACTTATTCTTGTTCTATGTAAATATGCCATGGGACCTCCCACTCATATATGAGGTTGACCAATTTACATTGTATGTGTATATTCATTCAATAAAATCAAAATATCATAAGTTGTGCGTACAATGAGCTAATAATATGATTAGTACATGATTTATACAAATTGCGGGTATATACTTATACTTTGTTTGTAGAAGGAATTTATCATAATTTTATAGATACGCTAGTGTAGTAGTTGTTGTTTGGGATGAATTTAGAATTTAGAATTTATACTTTAACAAAAAAGAGGAATTAGAATTTATAACTAAATTTTCATTTTACGGACTCGACAGAGTTGATTAAAACGGTCAATTACATTGAAGAATGGCCAGCTTTTCAAGTTAGAGGTTGCTAAAGATTTAAATCCATGAGTTTGAGTTATCATATTAGAATAAGATATTTAAAAAAAAAAAAAAAATAGAATAAGATAAATAACAACAGAGCTGATTTTCTCGTTTGTTTTACTAGAACTTTAGAATTCTCGTTCGTAAGCTTGTGCTTTATTGGTTACTACGAATGCAAATCATACTTTAAATTAATCAATAAAAACCGTTTTTCCTGTAAGAGAAAAAAAAACACCTAACGGTTTTGAGTTGCAGGAGCTATCTAAATTTTGTTTAAATATATACGGTCAATTAATTTATAACGAAACTCATCATTGCTTAAAACTGTATATTCAGCTCATAATTAGCCAAAAAGGTTACCCTACCATAGATAATAAAAACCCTTGGGAATTGTTTTTGTTTAGATATTTCATGTTTGTATGTATGTGTCCAGTTACAATATATAACGATGTAGAGATACTATAAGTCTAGTATACGACTATCCTCGTGCGGTCTTAAATTGAATAGAATATATCACTTTAATACATATTCATTCACCTTTGAAAGTTCATATCATCGTATTTATCATATCATTCTTGTCGAATTTATTTTTCATTTTTATTTGACTATTAAAAAAAAATCAAATCTTAACTATACTATATCGATCTATATGCCTCCAAATCAAGTAAAAAAAGTATATATATATAACCGTAGAATAAAAATGGTTATGAAAACTTACTCATATAAATTAAAAAATATGTGTGAGAGCTGAGAGGAAAGACAACATAACAATGTTTAGAAAATTGTAGATATTAATTGGGTTAATAGTTTTGTATAATAGAAAAAAGTTTCACTTTAAAATTAATTTGAGTCAGACATGAATTACTTCATGTATACGTATAGTGTCCTTGCAGAGATTTTATATTGAGAATAATTCAAAGGTACTCAAGCTGAGAGGATAAAAAAAATCAATTGAAAAAGATAACGACAGTATCTTTTCACAAAGGAACGTCTGCGTACTAGTCTAGAACTTTAATTCTCTCCCTTATTTACTAACGATAAAACATTTTTAATTATACTCCTATTTATAACCAAATTTTAACTATATTTTATTTTATTCACAAACAAAAATAAAAAGACGACGAGAGAGAGAGCAAAAAGCCGTCATCTGATCTCTTCAAAAACGCATCGTATTCTCTCACATTTTTGCATCACATTCGTTTCCCTGAATCCCTCCTTTAGAGAGAGAAAGAGAGTGAGTGAGAGAAAGAAAGAGAGAGAATGTTCCATGCTAAGAAACCTTCAAGTATGAATGGTTCATATGAGAACAGAGCTATGTGCGTTCAAGGCGATTCAGGCCTCGTCCTCACCACCGACCCTAAACCGCGTTTGCGTTGGACCGTCGAACTCCACGAGCGTTTTGTCGACGCGGTCGCTCAGCTCGGAGGCCCCGACAGTATGCTCACCACCAAACACATATCTACTCATCTTTATCGATTTAACCAAATAGCTTTTGATCGTTTTTTAATTTGCAGAAGCGACTCCAAAGACGATTATGAGAGTTATGGGTGTGAAGGGTCTTACTCTTTACCACCTAAAGAGCCATCTTCAGGTATGTACACAAGTATAAATTAGGGTTTTTTTTTTCTTCCTGCTTTTAATCTTCGTTTCTCTTTTTTTCTTTCTTTTTTTGTTACTATTCTTTTCCCTTAATATTATATTATTAAAATTTATTTGGATCTATGGGTGCAGAAATTCAGGCTTGGAAAGCAGCCGCACAAGGAGTACGGAGATCACTCCACAAAGGAAGGTGCAAGAGGTGACCACTCTTCCTTTCTCTATCGACTTAGGGTTTTGAAATTACACATATATGTGTATTTAGATTTTATGTATGTGCGTATGTATATTTTGAATCTGTCCTTTTCTGAATATTTTTATTTTACCGTGTAGCTTCTGCCATGGATATTCAGCGGAACGTAGCTTCTTCTTCGGGCATGATGAGTCGCAACATGAATGAGTATTCCTCTCTTCCCGTTAATTTTATCTACTTTAATTTTCTTCGTATATATAGCAACTAATTAAACTTTGGTTTCATTGATCAGGATGCAAATGGAAGTGCAGAGAAGGTTGCACGAACAGCTAGAGGTAAATAAATTTGAAGATGTTTTATGATATTTAACTCTTACAAAATGAACTTATATCCATGATGTATATATTGCATTTTAATATTTTTAGGTGCAGAGACACTTGCAACTGAGGATTGAAGCACAAGGAAAGTACATGCAATCTATATTGGAGAGAGCATGCCAAACCCTAGCCGGTGAGAACATGGCAGCCGCCGCCGCCGGAGGAGGATACAAGAGTAATTTGGGAAGTTCAAGTCTTTCCGCAGCAGTGGGCCAACCTCATCCTCTAAGTTTCCCGCCATTTCAAGACCTAAACATTTATGGAAACACCACCGACCAAGTCCTCGACCATCATAACTTCCATCATCCGAACATAGAGAACCATTTCACGGCCAACAATGCTGCAGACACCAACATTTACTTGGGAAAGAAGCGACCGAACCCAAATTTTGGTAACGATGTAAGGAAAGGACTTTTGATGTGGTCTGATCAAGATCACGATCTCACCGGAAACCAATCGATCGATGATGAGCATCGGATTCAGATACAGATGGCTACACATGTCTCCACGGATTTGGATTCTTTGTCGGAAATCTACGAGAGGAAATCGGGTTTATCGGGTGATGAAGGGAATAATGGCGGGAAATTACTGGAAAGGCCATCGCCTCGAAGATCACCGTTGAGTCCTATGATGAATCCCAATGCTGGATTAATACAAGGAAGAAACTCACCATTTGGGTGATACAATAATTAATTTTAAATTATGTAATGCATGAGAACGTGAGAACGAGATATATTTTGTTCATTATGAGTTTGACGTAGGATTTAGAGATGAGACAACAAAAAAAATACAAAAAATACAAAGTTTGTTATGTTTATCGGAATAGTTTTGCTCGTGTTTAATTTGTACTGAAACTATATATTATTGTTGTTGGTTGTGATATTTAGGCTCTATTTTGTACTTATTCATTACTTACTTCCAATCAACGACCCAGCGTAACTGTTTGAAAATTGATCTTTACATTGTTAGTAAGTAGAGTGGCCGAGTGATACTATAATTTGTTTTTTAATTATCCAAGTGATTATATGTTTAACTATTTTGATAGTCGATCTATGTTTGATTGCAGTTCTTCTTTCTATTTTTATTTTTGCTATTTTTCCAAACAAATTGAGAGTTTAAATAAATCCGAAATTTTATTTCATATACATACCTTTATATGTACAATTGACAGTCTACTTATCTAGTTAAAAACCTACAAAAATGTAAATATACTAAAGTATCATAGATACCTATCTATATATGTTAACCAGTATGTATACGTGTATTACATATAATATGCCTTAACCGGTATATATGTCTCATGCATGAACGTGACATTTTATAGGACAAATAATGAACATTTATGGGTAGAGAATAGAGATCGCTCATGTTTCAAGGCATGTACGATATTTTAAAGCTTTTGAAGGGCCCTTTGCTTTTTCATGAGTTAGTTATTTCTATCTCGAGTTAGTTTGTACTTGATGCCTTATCTATGATTACGCTAAAATGGGATATCTGCATCGGGAAACTAAATTTGAAATCAAACTTAAAATTAAAGTTCATGGTAAAAAATCATGAGTAAATAACAAAAGGAAGGACAGAGCGGGTTATAATGATGATGATCCCCATCAAAGCAAAAGGTTTTTAGGGTTTTGGGAAAACCACATGCAAACAGCAAGAAAAGCTGTAAACTTTGATTCAAATGTACATAGTCACTTGATTTTATATGTATACAACTACACATACGATCATGTAAGTAAGTATTTATTGTATGTGTGTGTGTATAGATTGATAGCAACAAGATCCTTTTTAAAAGAAATAAAAGAACTTGTCATAAGAGAAAATAACCGACACTGAGTATCTATCTTTCCTTCCGTAGATTATCTTTGTTCTTTATTCTTTTCTTTCTTTTTTTTCCTTCATGTGACCACTAATTAGTACAATTTATACAAAACATAATAGTTAATATATATATATATATATATATCGATTAAATAAGGTGTTTGTAAATCGAGCATGATTAGTCTACTTTGTGGTAAAATGTTGTTGCATAGCAATGCATTTTGTGGTAATAACAAAAAAGTTTTTTGTTAATAAAAGATTATACTTAGTTAACGAATGATTTTGGTCTGCTCGTTGCATCCTATTAGTCGTCAGCAAATTTTAAATTACGGCTCATATGTACTGATCAACTTTGTTGGTTATAGAGAGAGAAAATATAAAGATCTGGTCATCACCGCAAGTTGGCATGTAAAAGAGAAAGCTCTCTCAGTCTCTTCTCTCTCTTTCTCTCTATCTAAAAACTGAGAAAACAAAAGGCAAAAAGAGAATTGGAGAAGAAGGAGAAGTATAGATAGAGATATAAACGCACTCCCATGTGTGCACTTCTCGAGGAAGCTTCTCTTCTCCTTTTATCACTGTCCCCACACTTCCCTCTAATTTCCTCTGTTTTTTTATTTCTATTTATGAATCTAGTTTTTTTTTATATAAAAATTCTATTTATGAATCTATACAATTAGATTAAACAAGTTCATGTTTGCGCGTCATACCAAAAATTTAATACACTTCATCTACCCATTTGAAGAAACAAGTAGAACTCACGTTCACATTTGAACCCAAAAAAAAAAGAGTAAATCTCACGTTCTTGATCAATTTAATTTGTTTGATTATTGAAAACGTACTACATATATAAGCTTTGACCCAGTTTTTTTATTTGCTATATGTAAGTAGTAAACTAGCAATGGTTTAATAATCAATGTCACTATATGAAGTCATGAAGATGCATTATATACAAATTGGATCTGAAATGACGATGATGCATAATGAATACTCAGTCGCAATAAAATCACACCAACGATGAGTTAAATAAATAGAACTATTCAGTATTTTGAATGTGATTTATCCATCTCACTCTGTTACTTTTTCCGCATTTCACATGCATAAACGTGCATGTGATCGTAGCTTTACTTCTGTACCATAATTAAAAATAATATAATGATAATAAAGTTAATGTTTGTACGCATATCATATGGTAATTATTATGGTGGCTAAGCAAACAAAAGTATACTTATATAAGTACTAGATAAATAAAAGTAATAAAGTTAACGGTCTCATGGATGGTCTAAGCACATTCTTCCATGCAAGTTTAATACAATCATCTCTAGGCACCTCATTGCAATCTCGACCTTGGATTCCATTTTTTCGTCCCTTGTTCAATATTTTCAACAACAAAAAAGATTGCTCTTCTTTTTTATATCTTACATTTTTCAAAAAATTATACTTTATTTTTGGTATCCGTCGATGTTGAAATGCTCTCTTAACAAGCTACATTCCCGAAGCTTCTTTTTTGTCACTTCTTTCTCTGGTATGATTTCTTGATTAGTCCTAAGTATACTATTTTGATAAGGAAAAAAACAAATGATTTATTTGTTACATTGCGAAGGAAACAAAAAAAAAAATCAGAAATGACACTATCGTACTACTATCAGTGAGACCACTAAGCCCATTAGTAAGAAACATAAGCCCACTAAGAATGTTAATAGACCCACATTTTCATTTTACTTATGTGTCACATTCTAACGTTATTTTGTTCCTTTTTGAGTAAAAACCAGTGTTCATGCGCTAGGCGCTAAGCGGGCGGTGAGCCATTACTCGCTCCATATCTGTCTCACTCATGATATATATAATAATAATAACTTGGGCATCCATTTCAAGCAGTGCCTAGTACCTAGAATGCCTAATCGAGGCCTAGGCGATTGCTATGCGTTTTTGAAGTTTACAAAATAAACCTATATATTATACATATTTTAAATATATTAAGTTCAAATTCACTCAAAAAAATAAAAGAGTATTAAAATTTTATTAAAAAAGTATAATATATTCATATTAGATAAAAATATGCATATAAAATGAATTTTATTAAATTATAAATAAAAATTTAGATAAAATCACGATATATAAATATTTAGGCGCCGAGAAAGGTAATCGCTACGGTTTATGACCGCCTAGCGCCTAGACCGCCTTTTAGAACACTGGTAAAAACCAATTTGACAACAGAAGAAATAAGAGTCAAACCAACATTTCTGATTTCTCTAACCCCAATTTAACATTAGAATTTGTCATTATCACAATCCCAAAATATCAAAACATCGAGTTTTAGATTTTACAACAGAAAAATGTACATATACCATCAACTAACCCGCCAATAAACTGATTTTGGTAATTAAATTAGTACACATTTTATCGGGAATTTACATTACAGTAATTATTATTGTTGTTATCGTTGTCATCTTCAAATATATCGGCGGGAGGGATAAAGGAGTCCAACGAAAGCCCAGGCACATCGAAAACGACGTCGTCTATCCTCCAAATCTCCTCCATCCTCGTCCTGCTATACTGCAACGACGTCTCTCCGAATCGGAACACCGTCGCCACTGCGCGACCGCAATGCGCCACGGCGACTCCGTCAACGTCGCGGTAATCTCCGATGCTGCTTCCGATCGTCGTCTCCCAGTAAACCGCCTCGTCGTCCGGCGAGATCGTCGTGACTCTAGTGAGGTGCGAATCCTCTAAATAGATCAGGAGACCGCTCTTCTGGCAGAAATATCCGTACAGCGCGTGGCGTATCACCTCCGCCGGAGCTCCGGCGTCGTTCCGCTCAATTAATGAGTCACGATCGGCGGAGACTTTGAGGACAAAACAATCATCGTCGCCGATTCTCCTCTCGCCTAAGCATTGGGCCTTTGCGAATAGGCCTGCTGTGGTTTTTGGGTCCAAGCCCTGTAGCCCAATTGCAAAAACAAACGGGTTTATTTCAAAATTAAAACTCGCAATAAAATAAAGATTTCTACAGAACGGGACAAACAAAATGTGTCCGACAAATATTATTCGTTGGGGTTCGAACGACAAGAACAATAAAGCAAAAGATTTTAAAGAAAAAAGATAAAGTCGAAAGACAAACTTTGATAATCCCAAGAAGTTCCCCCACTTTCGAAAATGAATGAATGTAAGATCGTATTCATGATGGAAGCTTGAAGCATGATATATACGACATGCTTACTATTCATGCATATACTATAAAGTAATATTTCTCACCAACAATTGCATTCTGACTCTCTGACAAAATATTTCACTTTTTATTAATACCAAGCATGTGTATAAATCACTCAACAATAGTTCAGGAAAAAAACCTCATGCCTTGCTTAAAAAGGAAGTGAAACCAAAACCATTAGCAAAACATTTATTATTTGTAGTTTCATATGACAATTCTGCAATTCAAAAACAACAATTTATAAGTTTATAGCAGATGACGTCACGTGACAAGAAAGGAGAAATCACGTGCGGTAGGTGGAAGAGTCAAGAGTCAGGAGTGGGTAATGGGGTTTTGTTTGATTTTGAAGTTTCAAAAGAGAGCAGAAAAAGAAGGAGACAGCTTCTCCATCACTTGTCAGGTTATATGTTTTTCTATTAGCTTTAGTTTCCTATTGGACAATGACTACTCTTTTTCCTCCACGTCCGTATCTATTGAACAATCTTATGACGTCATCTCTCTCTTTTCTTCTTTCGGCCAAAAATATGCATTTGTTTTCCTCTAATTAGAACTTAAAGCATCAACTAATAGATCACTCTCGAAAATAGCATACTTAGAATTCTAAAATTAGCACAAATGTTTAGAATAATGTGAAAATTATGTATTAAGAACATTTTCTAATCTTTTTAAACCTTTCTATAAACTCAAGATTTATGTTTTTTTGCAGAAATTTTCCGTGTATATTTTAGAGTACTAATTAGTTGAACCAAACAAAAATCAAAATTAAATTACCTGAATGAGACGACGAAGTGGTCGTTGAGGTCCTTTAGCGGCGTGAGTACCGAGCCAAGGTGTATGGCGCCAAACGGTTTTGCCGTCAGAGCCGGAGATGAGTTTAGTGCCACCGAGAACAAGCTCAAGAGACCACATTCCAGGCTGCATTTGCCACAATACAAAGCAACCGCTATCTCCACTCCGACCATTTCCGCCGCCACCGAGTGTCTTTACGCTTTTTCCGGCTGCGATCTCCGTCTCACAACAGCTCATTTTCATTATACCCGTCGCGTACATGTTCTTCGCCGCTTTGGCTCGCTTTAAACATCCCGTCGCTGCTAAGTATTGCTGTATTATATAATTCGCCGTCGAAGTCTCCTATATATACGAATAATTCATTAAAAATACATATCCAAATATATTACTTACTTAACTTGCATAATCAGATGACAACAAATTATTAATTGGCCACAGTAGTACTTAATGACAAGAATACACTTATTTCAAGGATTAATCTGGACTTTAGACCCATAGAAGGAAAATATTATGCATTTGGAAAAAAATCAAACAATTCTCAAAGATCGTTAATTAATTAACGACTTTTCTCCAATTCACAGAATCAATTTAATAAATAATCCAACCGTTTGAAAATCCGATACAACTAATAACAATCACTATAAATGATCATAAAATAAAAGTTAATTAAGAAACAACAACAAAAATTGCATTGAAAAGGAAAAGTTAACATAAACGAACAGAAAAAGTCTACAAGATAAAATGTAAGAGAGGGGTTAAATAGTAATACTCACAAATGGGACATTCCTGATTTGGAAAGAACCAAGAAGAGGGTCATCGGGTAGTAGATCGGAGAGGACGACGGAGACTGGAGAAAGAGGACAACCCAAGACACCGAGCAAGAGCCTCAAGTCTTGTCCCTTGGCCGCCACGTCGTAACTGTTGCAAAGTGGTTGGTCTGAAGGAGAAGACATATTTCCAGAAATGCCCTTGTGAACCTTAAACCATTCTCTAATCGCTTCCCATGAGCTCTCCTTCTTGGCTCTTTCGTCTTGCATATCTGGATCTGGTCCTTCCATTAATGGCGTTAGGGTTTGTGGCGGCGTTCCCCATCTCTGCTTCCTCCAGTATGATTTTGAGTTGCTCATTATGATTTGATGATATCAAAGAGCTAGGCTGAGTGGTGATAATGATGAGTACTATGATGTTACTGAGTTTCGGGTTCGAATGTCTAATAGAATTATTGTGTAAAGAGATTATTGGCGTATCTATATGTATATGCAGAGAGAGGTGGTGTATATATGTGTGTGTAGAGAGAGACAAAAGGGACATTTTATCAGTCTAGCGGTCCCCGCAATTGAACATTTTATATTTATCAAAACAAGCTTTGTATAGTTCGAATACAGTAAACTAATTTGGATATTTAAAGATTTATTTAGTAATTTAATTTATTAATCAAGAATACATAGGCTATATGTATATACATGTCTAGATTTAATTCGTAAACCGATAAACTATTACATGGTTTTTGCATATCTTCGACAATCATAACTTTTTGTACGAGTTTGTGTTGCCATTCAATTGTATGTGTAGTTTACTGATTCTAAGATATCTATTGGTATGATTTTGTTACTCTGTAGTATGAGGTGTGAAATATATGAGTTATGCTGCAAAATGGTTTTATATCTCCTTTCGGCAAAATGTGTCTTTTTTTTATCTTGAAGAGATAATGCATCGATCATTATTCATACGTGGAAAGGAAATATGGAACAACGACGAGTAACATGGAATAAAATCCGTGTCATGTGAATAGATCCGATCCGTGCAGCTTCTTTTTGTACACTATGGGCTCTCCTTTTGAGTCTTCGATCACACACTTTTTTGGTCCTTTAAATTTGAATTCTATAGTATTACTATCATATTAACTCGATTAGCATATGATCTTTGTCTTGTCTTCCGAGGATATCTATATATATATATATGCTAATCATTTAATTAAATTGTATCTATGATCGCTAGGTTTGATCTTTCTTGGAAAATGACACCCCACCCGGTGATATACTGTTGATTAATGAAATCTTAATATTTGTTTTTATACTATCAAATAAGGTATTGTGTCTTTTGATAAAGGGTCCATAGAAAAGATAAGTCACATACAATTTATATCTTTTGTTTTTCTTTTCCTTTTACTCACTGGATGTCTTGGGTTCGAGCTCACTTAATTAGTCATGAGAAAACATAATAGTGATCACAATTTTTGTATGAAACAAGAGTGATTTACAGTTAAAGGCACTTTGGACTTTAAAAGTAACAAAAAAGGCATTTCTACGTTTAGGTGACTTTGGTATGTTAAAAAGACCAAAAAAGCCTATTTCTAAATTGAACCCTCTTTTCTCCTTTTACCCAAAAGCCGCCGTTTTACTCTTTTCTTCATCTCACTTCTTTTTTTACTAGAGAAACAAAAAAGTCAATAACTGTAAAACCCTATCACACCATCTAACGCCACCGCTTTCACCACCGTCTGAATCTCATGACTCTGGTCGGTTCTTAAAAATCAACAACGCCACCTCACACACTCTATATCTTCACTGCCTCTCACTTCACTATATCCGTTTGTAATCATGTCGTCTCCTCATTCAATCGTCTCAAATTTTCACGATTCAATTTCATCTTTTTCTGGGTTTCTTCTCTTGAAGTGCGGAGAAGATGAATATATTTATATGTGGACACGACTGTGTGTACATCTACCTGTGGACACGATCGCGAGTTAACACATATTTATCTAGATTACAAGTGGACACGACTGGGTAGATGTAGACCTGATCGCAAATTAACCCGTAGGTATATTCATCTAACACGTAGATGTGGACACAAAGGCAGATGTGGACTAAATCAGAGGTGTACACGACTGCGTGTACATCTAGATATGGACATGATCGCGAGTTAACCTATATTCATCTACTCCGTCGTGTATCAAAGGTAGATGTGGACATGCTCGCGAGGTAACATATACCTTGGTCAGTACAAAGGTATATAATTTCTAGATATATTCATCTAACACATAGATGTAGACATAAAGGTAGATGTGGATATCTAGATGTGGACATGATCGCGAGTTAACACATATCTTGGACATGATTAAAGATATATGATTTCTAGGTATATTCATCTAACACGTAGATGTGGACACAAAGGTGGGTGTGGACTAGATCACAAGTGGACACGGCTGCGTGTACATCTAGATGTGGACATGATCGCGAGTTAACTCATATTCAACTACTCCGAATTTTCGGATACATTTAACTTGGATGGCTGGCTATCCATATGGATGCAGTTTCATGGATAGCACTAGTATGGACATATACGTTTATTAAAGAATAAATAGATGATAGTTGGATATAGTTAACCACTTTGATACAGGTGCATGGAGGACAAACACATGGATAGTTGCAGTTCAACAACGGCCTCGCACTTCAACAACTTAGAATAACATGTGGTCGTAACAAAGTGCCTTTGCTTGTTATCAGAGACGTTTGTTGCACATCTCTTCCGGAATGATAGCATAAATACGCATGAAGACTACATACCCACAGACGTATATCCATAAACATAAATCCAGAAACAATACACAATATGTACGCATATGACAGTGTACACTGACCCATCACCTCGTTCAAATATACATGTGTGTCCACTACCACCTATCCATTCGAGGAAAAAAGTTTTCAACATTCATTTTCTGTGTCCACGACCACCTGTCAATACATTATTGTGAACGTTTTCTGAGGAATGAAATCATCGATACACCACGCGGGTGGATGATCTGATGTGGATGCTTTGAAACGATGTCAAGTTAAACCATATTTCTAAATTTTGTGTAGATGATTTAGTTTGCAATGAAACTTTTAGCCATCTTTATTCTTAATCATCTTAATTGGATGTTTATAGACCTCCTTATGCCTGTATAGATTATTTAATCCTACCTTGTTATCTTTGTGTTTGATATATATTTTGAGAATAGTAAAATACAGAGTTTGACAATTTATAAAACTTAACGAAATGCAAAGCCATTTTCTTAAAACAAACCTTTGATATGCTTTTCCGATAAGTAACTTCAAAACCTTTTCAAACATATAGCTCGTCTCATCCTTCTTTGCCTTTAGATCTTAAGAAATGTTATACTCATAGATGTAGCCCATCAAAAGGACATTAAAATGTTGATACAAATAAGAACAGGAAAGCGAGAACATGCAATCATGGATATATGAAAGTTGAAACTGTGGATACCATCAAGAGCAAAAAACCTTGAACATATGGACATAAAACCATATATACAATCAAGAACAATAAAATGTGGGAACAATCTTCTTTTATCAATATATAACGTTTTATTGAATGCACAACGACATTATGTTTAACAATAGAGATAGAAGGAAACAACAAATTCTCTTGTATCACGTACTATCAATTAATGTGAGTCAAACAATTGAAAGTCATATCCATACAAACCCGTCCACGAGTCACAATCTATGTGTTCAGTATATTAGTTGCTTCAATGCTTGACACTCGATATTACATATGAGCATGATGAATTAGTTTAATCTGAGAATGTATTACATTTGTGTATATTTCTATGCTAAAACTATGGCAATATTATTGTATTTTAGACCTCTTCACTGTTTACAGTCTACTATCAATATACAAGTGTATTCATGTGGTTGTATCTTTTATGTTTATGATTTTGGAAACGGTATGCCTAGTAACCCTTTCGTTAGTATTTCGTTAGTATGTCTTTCCCACAAGTTATATTAGTGAAACAAACTTATTTCACTTGCTACACATACAAATTCGATGGTGAGGTTTGAGTTTCGCCATATCCATTCATATCCCAAAGCAATTATCCAAACAAAGACGTCCAGATGGACTCAAAAATATCTGGACACAATTGCGTGGACATCTAGACGTGGACATGATCGCGAGTAAACTCAGATTTATCTACTCCAAACTTCAACAAAACTGATATCAGATATATTCAGCTTCTCCTCACTCCAAGAAAAGAAACCCATATACGATTTATCTCGCATAATCTTGTTATTAGCTACGTCTTTGAAGTATTGAAATCTTTGGAGGAAAATAGGGAAAACTTTTTCCCAACAGATTGAAATCTTTGGAACAATTTATTATTATCATCTAAACCGCCCATTACCACATATACGCAGGCATCCACCATATCATTACCACGAAGACAAAATAATCTGTAATATCCCACAATGAAACTGCTACATAATATTTTGTTAGTTTGTTGCGTATCCACACTGGCTAATCCATAAAAGTAAAGTCCAAATGTGCGTCATCCATTGTTTGTTTGTGTCCAATATCACCTGTACATATCTTTGTCCATCAATGACACTAAATCTCAAACCCAAAATTATTATTAGTTATCCACGATGATCAATCCATGATACTAAATGCAAAAGTATCCATAAAAAAAAGTGTGCAACATCCATATGCAAGTATATCCACTACTCCTTGTACATATGTACTTATGCTATTAGTTACATGTTTTCTGTTAGAACTTGAAACTATCGTTACGGCGCTGCTTCGGTGTTGAAAATCTCAATTTAGTGCTAGATTTAGATTTGGAGGAGATAATTGTTAAAATTGCAGAGGCAAGAGGCAAAATTGGATGTTATTTTCAACAGCCCAAATTTTCTCAGATCAGCAGCTTCTTCATCATAGCCTCTCAGAGCAAGCTCTTCTTCTTTGTCTTGTTATGGTCTTCTTCCTCCGATGCCGGTGAAGAGTTCTTCCGTAACGGTAAAAAAAAGTTCAGAAACGTTGATAGCAGTAAAATTCATAAAGAAGAAAATGAATCCAACTTAATAAAAGGCAATTTTGAATTTTCATTCCTTCAAAAGTGGTTCAAAAATGGGCAAAGTCACTTGGAATGGAAAATACTTTATTTGTAATAAAACTTTGTCAAAGTGCCTTTAATATAATTTTCTCATGAAACAATGATTTAGCAACTACACATTTTCCTATAATATGTATGCATATACGTTTGTACGAGATTATTTGGAAATATCTAATAATTTAGTGATCAACAGATTCAACACCTATAAAGTAAAAAAAAAAAAACGATCATAGCTAGAAGACCCTAGTTCATATAAAAATACCAAAAGTATAGCACAATTTATGTGTTCGAATATGCATATTCAACACAAGGTAGCAAGTCACTAGTGAGAATGGTGGCGGTAGATATAGATGGATAATCTTATAAGCCAAGATTATATGTAATTTTCAAAACTATTCAACATAATACACCCGTTTTTCATTTGTTATTTATTTATTTTAAATGTTAATTTCTTGGCGAGATGTTAGGATTTAGAGGACAAGATTCCAACCATTCTCTACAAACAAGTGGAAGAACAACATGTACATGAGCGAGGCAGGCACACGTGTGAGGTAAACCAAACGGGCTGTTCTATTAATGGGCTTTGCTTATCGGCACAATGTGATATTGTAAACTATAGCCTGGTGTATACATATATAGCTCTGAACTTCAAAATGAGGACTTGTTCTTGATGGCTGTCAATATGATGGTTATGGACCGAAACCAGTAAGTCTAGCTAGATTCGGAGACCAACAAGATGGTGAATGAATGTTCAGTGGATGATAATTTGAGCTTAATGTCGCAAACAACATGTGTGACTAAACTACTAACATATTTAAGGGCTTTACTTAACGTCCCAAATATGGATTTAAAAACAGTGTGTATTTTACTATACACATGCTTCAACTATTATTGATCAGAAAAGTACTATTTAAACATACAAATCTCAAACGGCGATCGATCACTAAAGATCACGATCTTTTGGGTCTTTGACCATACATTCTATGCAAGATTTGGGATATTCTTGATAAACAACATTTCAAATTCCAGAGTATATATGTGACATGCACTGCACTAGTTGATACTGATCAGAAAAGTATTATTTTAACATACAAATCTCAAACATCGATCGATCACTGAAGATCACAATCTTTTGAGTCTTTGACCACACATTCTATGCAAGATTTGGGATATTCTTGATGAACAAAATTTCAAATTCCAGATTATATACGTGACATGCACTAGTTGATATTGATCAGACAAGTACTATTTAAACATACAAATCTCAAACACCTATCGATCACTAAAGATCACGATCTTTTGAGTCTTTGACAACACATGCTATGCAAGATTTGGAATATTCTTGATAAACAAAATTTCAAATTCCAGATTATATAAGTGACATGCACTAGTTGATATTGATTGTTTACTTTTGATGTAATAATTCTCACATCCTTAAAAAAAAACGACCAAAGTGATCAGAAACAATGGCAGATTCATCAGCACCATTGTTGACCTATACTGAAGATGAAGATACTTCCCCGCCTTTGAATTTCGACAAGATTTTCGAGCAGAGTTTGTCTGATTTCGGGTTCTCCCAGTTTCTACAGATAATTCTTATCGGGCTTGCCTTTGCCTTTGATTCGCAACAGACATTCATCACCGTCTTCACAGACGCATATCCCACGTGGCACTGTCTCGACCACACCATTTGCAATCCGGCAACTACCGACATCTGTGAGATTCCACGGTCTGCATGGGCTTGGGACGGCGGATCCAAGGGTATATCCGTCATTTCGGAGTTCAATCTCGAGTGTTCAAGCTCCTTCCTCAGAGGTCTTCCCTCATCAAGCTTTTACGTAGGTTCTATCGTTGGAGGGGTTGTCATGGCTATGATCCCAGACGGTTTCTTGGGACGGAAGCAACTTCTTTTCTTCTCCACTTTTGCCATGTCACTCACTGGAATCACTATCTCCTTCTCCTCCAACGTATGGATCTACGCGATCTTGAAGTTTGCTATCGGATTCGCTCGTTCCCAGACTGGGACGTTCGCGCTTAATCTAGTATGTGAACAAGTATCCACCAGACTGAGACCGAGAGCTACTATGATTCCCTTCACTCTGTTTGTGTTAGGGTTCCTGTCACTGCCTGGTATCGCCTACCTTGTTCGACACGACTCCTGGAGAGTTCTCTATCTCTGCACAGCCGTTCCTGCCGTCATCCACAGTATTGTCCTCTATTTCTTCGCCTTGGAGTCTCCTCGCTGGCTCCATCTGCAAAGGAAGAACGAAGAAGCCATTCAAGTGCTCAAGAAGATTTCACCTGCAAAGAGAGATTACTTGGAATCAATATCTTATAGGCTGTCTCGAGAAGAAACCTTGGAACAAGCTCCAAGAAGCTCGATCAAGGACTTGTTAAGCCGAAGATGGGCTATTCGAAGAATCGTGGTTGTTATGATCATAATGTTTGGTTTGGGAATGATGTATTACGGAGTTCCATTAGCGGTTAGAGACATAAAAGTAAACATCTATCTGAGCGAAGCCCTAAACGCTTTGGTGGAGTTACCGACGTTTGTTATCACACCGATCTTGCTAGAGAAGTTCAACAGAAGGAGCTCTGTGCTTGTCAATTGCTTAATCGGAGGAGCATTAGGAGTGTTGTGTTTCGTCCTGACCCATTTTGGGAGAACAAACATTGGTCTTGCCCTCGAACTCGCTTCTTTCTTCTGCGCCAGGATCGGATTTAACCTAATGTCGGTTTATCTGGTTGAGATGTTCCCAACATGCGTGAGGAATTTCGCTACAACGATGCTTAGACAAGCGCTTGTACTTGGAGGAGCTTGTTGTCCGATCATTGCTTCAATTGGAAGAAATGTTCCGTCACTATCTTTCGCGGTTTTCGGGACTGCCTTGGCCGGTCTCGGTTTATTTGTTTTGCTACTTCCTGAGACAAAAGGCTCAAGTCTTTGTGATACAATGGAAGCACAAGAGAAGAGTGACCAAGCCTTGAAGACTAGCCCTAGTTGTTGAATTTTTTTGTTTCGTAAAGTATCTGTCCATTTAAAATTTTAAAGTTTCCAACCGTTCAGTCCAATTTCGTTTCCAGTTTTGGGTGATTTTTAGGAATTCAATAAGAGATTTAAGATATAAGTGAGATATTTTTTCTGCTGAAATTTAGAAATCATGGAGAGGAGCCCACTCCATCGACAACGTTGATAAGATTGTTCGGAACTAAAGGAGACGCCATGTTAAGTCAATTCCAACCACGAGGGAAGCCTCATGTTTTGGTTTTACACAAGAATTCAAGTTGTAGTTTTTTTTTAATTACTTTTTTTATATAAAAGAAAAATCATCAACTTAAATTTTGAGTTTATGTGTAAAAAATGAAACTGAATACTTAAACAAAAGGGAGATTTGTAAATATAGGCAAAAAAATGGAACATTTGTCCCTCTAATTTTACTGGACTTTTACCAATAATCTAATCCCTCCATTTCTTTTTCGTTGTTGTTCTAAATTTTAACTAAAAGGAATGCTCCAATGATTGTGTAAAAAAAAAAACGGAGGGATTAGATTAATTTATAGTCAAATTTTTTTATTATAATGTTGAAATTGTCGAGAAAATGCCAATCAAAGTAAGGACTTCTGTGAATGATTGTCTTTACATTGGTCATTATTGCGCCACAATGGTTGGAAATTAGAATTTTGTATAAATAGCTTTATTACTTGACACCGGTTATCTTACATAATGGACTTTACTTAAGAGCATTTGCAATGCAGAATGAAAGGCTTTAAAGTGAAAACATAATAATAAAAAAATTAATAAAGTGATAAACTCTTTTTTTAAAGAGCGATTTTATTAGAAGAGCTTGTAAAATCAATTTTGAAGAGAAAACTGGATATATGTCACGGGGTTCGCCGAACTTTTTTTTTATCACGAAAATCATAAGTTTTAGAGCTCTATCAGCTATGCATTGTTCATAAGACTTATGTTATTTAATCAAAGTCTCCCTTAGCCCTCTAAGGAGTCAAGGGTTACATTTGGCATTAGTAAATAATTAAATGGTTACCCTTATTTTGATATTGATAATGAGTTTGAACAAGTAATCTTGCCGTGAATAGTAATTTTGGGGAATATATTGAATTTTTAGTCATTAATAAATGAGGATTCAAAGATGCTTATATAATTAAGACTGGAATAAGACAGAAACAATAGTTTAATAAGTTTTATATACGTGTGAACAACAGCATTCTCAGTATAGCTAGATTTAGATAGCAAAATTATACAATATTATATACGTTGTCCTCCTTGTTTTTCTGCACACGTTAACTATACAAGGAAGAGAATTTTGAACGAAAATTTTTAAACTTACGCCGTAGTACATTTCAATATATCTAAAGATAAGTATTTTAAAAATAAAAGTAAAGAAGTTCAAAACAATGATCCAAAGACAGTTGTGAATATTTTGACATTTTTTTAATGAAATTTAATGTTGAAAAAAAATAAAATGATTTTCGAAGCTACCAATTTCAAAATTTGAAGGATATAATATGTTTTCTACTTGTTGCTTGGTTGCTCTGACATGTACGACATATATAATATGATGTTTTTACATTTGTTCATTTATCTACCAACCGTAAAACTTGGTTTCTACTACTACAAGATACTTTGTGTTCTACAGTTTGATAGATTTCGTAGAATACATGTTCTACAGACTATACTGTCTTCCACAATCCGTAAAATCCATCTTCTACGATCATGCGAAAAATATAGCAAAATAATTTTCTTGGCGTGCTCCATTTGCACATGTGAACTGTACGTTATTGGCGAAAGAAAATAAAAGGTCCGATATGATTTTGATCAAGACGGCAAGATACGGTCCATGTGAACTGTAAATTTTTGACAAAAAGTCCAACCTCCGATTTGAATTGTAATGCAGAGCGGGGTCCTTGTTGTTAGTTTCTTTTTGTTTTATACTTGTAGTAAGCCGTAACCACAAAACACATGGCTAAAAAATCATTAACTAACTAGGAGAGAAGAAAAACACAGAACTGTTATGAAAGAGGAAAAGAGAAGAAGTATAATATATTATATATTTTTTTAGATTTTGATATATCACACATTTTAATTAAATGATTGAATTATATTTTCGAGGGATAAAATTGGATTAAGATTATTAGAAAGAGTATTTGGACAAAAACAACTTAAACAGATTATTAAAACAAGAGGTTCCTTTTTTTGACCCTTTTTGCCAGATGACATGGCCTGGATTTATGTGGAATAATTAGATGGAAAATCAAAACAAAAAGCCGCAAGAAACCTCCTGAGCCGTCGGACCAAATAAAGCAAGCCGCTTTGAAAAACCTTTCAAACTAAGTCTTTGTGAACTGTGAGACATTTAAGGCAAGTGCAAATATACAATACTATTTGTAGAATGATCCTAAGAACCTTGGTTTCAGTGAAAAATGGGCCGATTGATCTTCAAAATATGGTTCACCAACGAACGTGACAGAAACCAATAAATTAAACCATCCTCAACCAACTCCTCATGTGGATGATCCATGTCCATACCTTGCTCGATGATATGATTGTATGAGTTTAATAATTAATGCCATGTGGAAGTTAAGTTGTATGAGAGTGATGGGGATGCTCGAAGTCTTGGGTACAAAAAATAATTGAGAATGAGAGTGATGGATGATATCATTGCATGAGTTTTCATACCGTGAGAAACACGTGTGGCGTACTCACTTGGCAGGAAAATAATACAGATGATCGATCTATTAAAGATCACAATCTTGAGTCTTTCACCACACATTTATGCAAGATTTGAAACGTTCTTGATAAACAAAAAAATAAAATAAATCTCAGATTCCAGCTGATCACATACTAGCCAATTCCTAGTTGAAGCGAGCAACAATGGGCGGATTCATCGGCACCATTGTTGACCCATATGAAGATGAAGATACTTCTCCGCCTTGAATTTCGACAAGATCTTCGAGCAGAGCTTTACTGATTTCGGGCTCTCACAGTTCTTACAGATATTCTCATCGGGCTTTCCTTTCCTTCGACTCGCAACAGATATTCATCACCGTCTTCACAGACGCATATCCCACGTGGCACTGTCTCGACCACACGATTTGCAATCCGGCAACCACCGACATCTGTGAGATTCCACGGTCAGCATGGGACTGGGACGGCGGATCCAAGGCTATATCCGTCATTTCGGAGTTCGATCTCGAGTGCTCAAGCTCCTTCCTCAGAGGTCTTCCCTCATCAAGCTTTCTACGTAGGTTCTATCGTGGAGGGGTTTCATGGCGATGATCCCAGACGGTTTCTTGGGACGGAAGCAACTTCTTTTCTTCTCCACTTTTACCATGTCACTCTCTGGAATCTCTTTATCTTTCTCCTCCAACATATGGATCTACGCTTTCTTGAAGTTTGTTATCGGATTCGCTCGTTCCAGACTGGACTTACGCGCTTAATCTGATATGTGAACAAGTGTCAACCAAATGAGACCGAGAGCTACTATGATTCCCTTCACTCTCTTTGTGTTAGGGTCATGTCACTGCCTGGTATCGCCTACCTTGTTCGACACGCTTCCTGGAGAGTTCTCTATCTCTGCACATCCGTTCCTGCAGTCCATCCACAGTATTGTCCTCTATTTCTTCGCCTTGGAGTCTCCTCGTTGGCTTCATCTGCAAGGAAGAACGAAGAAGCCATTCAAGTGCTCAAAAAGATCTCACCTGCAAAGAGAGTTACTTGGAATCAGTATCTTATAAGCTATCTCGAGAAGAAGCCTTCGAACAAGCTCCAAGCTCGATCAAGGACTTGTTCAGCCGAAGATGGGCTTTCGAAGAATCGTAGTTGTTATGATCATAATGTTTGGGTTGGGGATGATGTATTACGGAGTTCCATTAGCGGTTAGAGACATAGAAAGTGAACATCTATTTGAGCGAAGCCCTAAACGCATTGGTGGAGTTACCGACGTTTGTTATCACACCGATCTTGCTGAGAAGTTCAACAGAAGAAGCTCTGTGCTTGTGAATTGCTTATCGGAGGAGCATTAGGAGTGCTCTGTTTCGTCCTGACCCATTTCGGGAGAACAAACGTTACTTTTGCCTAGAACTCGGTTCTTTCTTCTGCGCCAGGATCGGGTTTAACCTAATGTCGGTTTATCTGGTTGAGATGTTCCCAACATGCGTGAGGAACTTCGCTACAACGATGCTTAGACAAGCGCTTGTACTTGGAGGAGCTTGTTGTCCATCATTGCTTCAATTGGAAGAAATGTTCCGTCGCTTCTCTTTCGCGGTTTTCGGGACTGCTTTGGCCGGTCTCGGTTTATTTGTTTTGCTCCTTCCTGAGACCAAAGGGTCAAGTCTTTGTGATACATCGAAGCACAAGAGCAGAGAGACCAAGCCTTGAAGAACAGCCCTAGTTGTTGAAATTTTAGTCTCATAAAATTTGGTTTTTACTTTTTATATAGTATAAATCATATGTGAAACAGTCTTGTTCTTGTGGGTGGTGCGTCGTTTCAGAGTTTGACTTCGTTTTCAGTTTTGGTGTTTTGTAATAATGCAATAAAGATATTTAAGGTATAAGTGAAATATTTTTTTTTTTCTCCTGAAACTAAGAAATTAAATATTGCTAATCATCTAAAAAGCTATCATGTGAATGTCTCTGTCTTTGAACTACTAATACAGACGCGTTTACGTCTAAAGACGAAGCCAAGAAGTCACCGACAGTTCCAAGCTCTGGACATTCTTCCCAATCTTTCATTCTCACTGTCATAGGGCAGTCTCCACTACTCTTCCCCACCACAAACAGTGAATACATCTCTCCAATCTCTCTTAGAATCGTCAGTGTATGTGGTCCGTTGCTCACTACCTTCTCTATATACCCCACTTGCCCCGTTGTCACAAACCTATTGCATAAAAACATATGGTCAAAGATAGCTTCTTAGCTCAGTCAAGAGTCAAAACGCAGAGTATTGGTCAAAAACAGAGAATTAGAAAGGTACCGGTTATAGAATTCTTCTAAGAAACTCCGGTCTGTTTCCTGTTCGGTTTGATCTCTACCCAGAACGTCGATGAAAACCTCGTTATTATCACGTGTTGTCGGATTGCCAACCGGAGGCTCTGTCCTAGAATCCTCGGAGACAAACTGTATGACTGTGAGATGAATGAGAGTGTTATTCGCTAGCCACTTGCATAGAGCCAGAGCCTCACGATCATCCGGACCACCAAAGAACAACGCCGCAATGTGTTGAACTGAACCAAACCCGTGCGGCTGTTGAAACCCGGTTATGTTTCGGTCCACAAATATACCGATCGAACACGGAGCGTGCCTTAGAACATTCCGGTTCATCTGTCGGAAAGTTTCTCCGTCGTTTGTAGTCTTCCCATCGATCCTCTGATGTTTATGGAACGGAAGAAAGACGATCGAGACACGGAGATCCTCGGTTGCGTTACAGATCTCTTCGTGCATGTTAATCATTTGCGTCACAAGTTTCACCTGTTGGATCAAGATCTTGCTGTCTTTACCAAACGAGTCAATGGAGTCATTGATCTCTAAACCATCGTTAGTACCAAACTCGTCGTCTCCTCCTCCATTCACGTTTCCACCATCCTCGTCGTGCTCGTGATACAACAGTTCCGATTTTCGTTTCTTCGGGAGTGGTACGAGGTGCATAAGCAGAGGCGCGAAAGGCTTAGAAGCTCCACGAGATCCGCTCAGGGCAGAGACGAGAGAGATCGCACCGCGAGCACACCGGGCGCCGTAGACGCAGGATACAAGTCGTAACTCATCGTTCGTGTCGTGAGACTCAAGCGATGTCTTCTGGTGAGCAAAATCTTTCTCTCTTGCTTTAAGCAAGAAAGACGCAAGGACACCGCTTATTAACGTTGTGATCACCAAAGCAGCCACTATCATATCATGTATAGTTGTTGTCCACCATTTCTACAAAGGGATTCAGACAAAAAATAAAATATTATAAAATAATAGGATAGCCCTTGAGTTTTATGCAGAATAATAAAAAAAAAAATGCTGCATATTTGGTGTTATTAGATTAAAAAAAAATCGTTTGTACTAGTTATAATTTTGATTATATATATAGCAAATTATTTTTGGAGAAAATGAAAACTCAATGAATAATGTTGTGAAGAATAACCAGTTTAATAATGCCATGTAATATTGTAGGTCACTCCAATGGTTTATATGAAGACTATTTCTATCCAAAATGTTCTTAACAAATATATAATATGAGATCCTAAAACATGTAATTTTTGTTTTTGTGTGTGACTATTTTGTCGTGGATCATGTGCAATAACGTAACATACTCTACATGTGATTATAACAAGATTTAAATAAATGAAAAAGATACCTTATGGGAGAAGTTTGAGTCGAGAAGAAGAAGACCCACATGGCCTTTAACAGAGAGAATGGCTGGTAAGAAAAGCCAATACTTCTTGGGGATCTTGAGGTATATGCAAGCGCCTATTACACCAATAAGTTTCCCAGCTATGGTTAGAATCACTATTATAACGAGACCGAGGTAATAGCGGTTGGTCAATGCAGTGATGCTGAATCTGAATCCGATATAACCAAAGTAAACCGGAAGAACAAACTCGTGGATCGGGTAACTAAGTCGTTGGATCATCGTTCTGTGAGTTTTTCCTTGTCGTGGAAACATTATGCCAATGGTGAAAACCGAAACCGAGGAATTGACATCGTAGGATTCGATGGTTATGGCGAGGATGAGAAGGAAGATGAAGAAAACTAAGGTTTCAGCCTTGGAGAGGTATTTCTCTTTAGGGTTCCTCTTTGGGAGCCATGGAGCTAAGAACCTGTTGAGCAAGATTAGGGCTCCGGTTGCGAAGAAAAAAAGGAAAAGATCACCTATCATGGATCCATTAATGAAGGCGATGATTACAGTGTAGAGAACGACGTTTGTTAACTCGATGAACAATGCACACGAGATTGTCAGCCGTCCGATCTCGGATGTGTTGAGTTTCCAATCAGCCATCGAACGGAGGACAACAGGAGATGCCGTGTTGGATACGGTAATGAAAAGAACCATGAAAAACGTAAAGCGGTCTTCTTTAATCTGAAACAAAGGTATGCATAAAAATAAGAAGCCGAGGCTGAGGAGACCGCAAGCCACGAACGAGCTAAAGGCTATCACGGTAGCTTTCTTGAAATTTCTTCTCATGAAATGTAGATCGACTTCGAGGCCGATCAAGAACATGAAAGATGTACGTAAAGCGAATGAGAAGAAAGAGTAATAGTCTGCTGCATTTTTCTGGAGGAAGAATTCTTTGACTTTAGGTATTCTTGAGAGCAGAACAGGACTCAACACAATCCCAGCCTGAAAAATCCAATAATAAAAAGTTAGTCAGATATATTTGCAAGCCCTAAAAACTGGATGTGTCGTGCAAGGCAAGAAAGGAAAAACGCTTACGAGAATCTGAGCAACGGGACCAGCTTGACCGCAGGGTTTAAGAAGAAGATAGAACAATTGTGAGAAGACGAGAATGCAAGCCATTTGAATAAACATGGTATTGAGGGGATTAAATAATTCATCTCCCTGTGGCAAACAAAACAACAACTTCGGATCCATTTTCTTTGTCTTGATTCGATGATCATGAGCATTCTTCAAGCGTTATGATGACAATAAGATCAACAGCAAAAGTTCGTTTTGTTAAGGAAAAGAAACTCGAAAATGTTTTCTAGATCAAGAATTTATAATTTTCAGACGTAATTCAGAAACAAAATAAATTATGTTTATTTTGGTTGGAGTTGATAGGGATTTACAATCACTTGACCGTCCTTCAATTACTCGATGCCTCTATTTTTCCCTTAAAAAGAGGATTAAGTAGACTAAATCGGTAAGTTTACATTCAAAGTCACAAAACAGTTGGTTATTTTCCGGTCAATTATCATTTAACAGATTCAACGTACACCATAGTCCATAACTACATAAATTCTTTAGTTTTTTTCGTTCCTTTTATCTTTTACTTTTCTTCTTTCTACAATACTTTCTATTTATAATTTTTGAAAAAATGAAAAGATATTGTTTGTGATGAATCGTGTTTTCGTAGATTTTTCTAATATTTTCGTATAAAACTATGGGTGTTCCTGACACAAACAAACTACACATTAGCCTTGTTGTCCTAAACAAACTATAGGGGGTGAAAGTTAATTTCTAAACTGTTAGGGGTAAAAAACTGAAACCTAAGAACAATTGAGGAAAAAGCTAAATATATAGAAAAATAGGACTTCTTTGCATTTACGCTAAAGTATAAACCTGTAAATTGTCAAATGAAACAACAAAATCAAGAACCCTAAAAACCCCGGACCCTGAGAAAATCAGTAATTCGGAGGGAGAGAGAGAGAGAGAGAGAAAGATGTCGTTCGCTACATGGAGATGGCTAGTGATGAAGACGCGAGATTCGAGATCCTTCTTCTTCACGTTCGCCACTTTCTGCGGTGTCATTCCTGGCATAATTGGCTATGGTGTTATGCAAGTCACCAATTCCACTAACCCGGAGCTCGAGGCCCGTCTCCGGAAATCCGCACGGCCAGATACCGTCGTATGTATCTCTTCTCTCTCTCATGTGTAGCTGTGTAGTGTTTCCTGCATTTCTACCAAGACATTTGACCAAAATTTTGTGATTGGTCCTTGATCGGATTCGTGGAGACTTTGAGGTGATAAATTTATTCGTGAATCATCGGATCGCAAATATGTTTACTCGCAAAGTAAGTAGTTAGTAGTCAATGCAAGTTCTTCATTTGGGCTTTCTTTCTCCTGGTTCATGCTAATCGGAAAGCTAGATTATTGAGCTTAATGGTTACAATTTGTTCACTCATAGGCTCTATGGAAACGTTGATGAGTGAAAAATTTTCTTAAATGTTGAAACTTTACTTGAACATCTTGATGATTGTTGTGTCTCGTGCTTATGTTGCTTGAGAATTTGAAATCTTTTCTCACCTGGTACTCTGCAAACCGCCATGGCATTGAGTCCCTCTAGAGTTGTTTAGGCCTACCTTTGAGGATTGTATGGTTCGTCATATGGAGGCGCTGTTGCTAATAACACCAACCCATTGTTCTGTGTTAACTAGGAGTTTCATGTATCTTAGTTCTTGCTCTGCTTAACAATGTTGATTCTCAATTGAAGTTTCTTGATCATAGCAATATGTTAGTCTTAGGCTGATTGTCAAAAACATGAACATGTAGTGCAACTTTGGCTTTTGAAATTTTCAGTCTTTTTAACATATTTCTGCAATCTGTGGTCAGATGATGGGTAAAGTAAACCAAGAGAGGCTAGCTGAATACCTCGGTGAGTTGAAACAGAAGCAAGACACCAACGACAGATACGTGGCTGCTCTAAGGGGAGAGACTCTAACCAGGAAGCCTTATCAAAGAATCCAACCAGTGCCAAAGCCAGACGACACTGTGACGACGACAACCAAAGCTCAGTAAAATGATAAATTCTTTGTAAGACTCAGTGTTAACGGATACTTTCTTCCCACTCGAATCTTATGTTGATGCAAAGATGGCAATGCTACTTTCTTTTATTTGTAATCAGCAGCTTTTCTAACTGTTGAAGCATTGAATCGCTTTTATCATACATTTTGTTAACACCATGTTTATGTACATTGCTTTCTTCATTCTTGTTTGCAAAGTTAACATTTTATAGTACACACAGGAAACTGCATTATACAAGCTGATTCGTGAACATTGTCACAGTAAGTTCTAAAATGAAGAAAGATGGTATGTGCAAGTGTTTTTGTTATGTGTAGACAGCATCATCGATCACGTGTAAAGCCGTAGCCGGGTTATGATCAGTACTCTGCAGATAGGGCAATTTGAAATCCTGGAACCACACTCTTTACAAGTCTGCAAAAAACAAAAACTTTGTAGAAGTAAGTAAACTGGTTTTTGTTCATCAATGGGGATTGAGTAAAGGATGAAACTTACCGTGTGGCCACAGTTAAAAGCCACGTCTTTTCGGTTAGTCAGACAAATCGGGCAATTCTGTTTTAACAGTAAAACCAAATGAGATTGGAGGCTAGAAACAGAGTTAAAGAAGTAAGCAAATCAGTGTGACCTGTGTTTGTTCGTTTAATTCAGGTGATGGTAGTCCAGTAGTAATTGGAGGCGTGTAGGGAATAGGTGGTGGTCTCGGATTGATCTTCTTAGCTAAGCCCGTTTGTTTCCTTTTATAGATAAGAACAGAGGAAGCAGTTATACACAGCCAAAAACGGAAAAGTTCAAAAGCTCTGTTCTGTCAAAGAAGTACCCGAGTAAGCGGAGTTCGACTGTTGCTTGATACTGAAAGGGAATCTCCATGAGAGCAGCAAGAGCAAAGGCAGTTTCTTTGGCAGACTCTGGTGAATCTCTCTTCATAATCTCCGTGAAATTCACAAACTTTGCAAGAGAGAGCGATCAAAGATCAAGAAGAGAAGGGATAACAGATGGAGAAGAAAGATTGGAACTTTAGATGGTACCTGAAAGTTGTCGAATTCACGCTTAGGGATCTTATCATCAAACTTCCTCATGTCTTCCCATGGCCCGTCTCCAACACCGATTAAAACAATCGACAAAGCATACGAGCTAGCAAGGTAAAAAAAGTCAGATTCTGGAAAAAAAAAAACAGAGTTAAGGAGGATGAAGAAACTGATTGCAAGTTTTTTTTCACCTTGCGTTTACAATGGCGTCGATAGTTGTTTTCTCTTGCTGACTGAGTTCTCCTTCAGCCATATCCAAACCTCTCGTTACCTTCACATTCAAAAATGTGGCCATTTTAAGTTATTTAATGTACATACTCTTTTTTTGGTTTTGAGATCTTAAAAAAGCTTTAGACTTTACCTGTCCATCAGCGACAATCACCAGAACATGAAACTGTCCTCCGTTCTTCTCCACAATGTCGACCGCAGCATCGATGAGCGGTCCATACGACGTTGGCCCTTTAGAACAGAACACAAGGTTGAGATTTGGTAATGAATGTAGATATTTTACTAAAGAGGTAGTTAAAGACCTGAGAGACGCAAGTTAGGTGTGATTCTTCTGTAACATGCCAAGACTTCTTCAAAGCCGTGACATGGAGAGTTGTCACTGTGGAAACCGAACACTTCCTCGTCGTGTGTCGTTGCTGGATAACGCAAAGAAACACACAGTGTTAGGACACAAAAGATTGAAGATGAGTGTCTTTGAGGAAAGAAAGAAAAAAACTCACAATCGCCAAATCCGAAACAAGGGATGAGATTGTCTTCGTCGAAAGGAGCTAAAGTTTGGCCAATTACATAAATTGCCTTTTCATATGGATTCGGCTTTTCTCCGAGCGCGTGAAGACATTTTCCATCAAATGACGTTTTCCCTGAAAACAGAGCGATAATCAGTAATCACACTCTGTTGCATTAAAATGAAAAAGAAAGTGAATTTAGAATTTAAGATGTGTTTTTGTACTTACCAGTCCATTCGTTGCTCTTTGTGAAATCAACTCCGAGAATGAGATTGGATGATTCAAGACCAGCTTCTCTTAGAGCTTTTGATACCTTTTATGAAACAAACACAATTCGTTAACTCAAACAACTACTCTTCATCTACATTTTCACTTACATTTTTTATGATTAAGTTTTTTTCCAAATTATGTTTAAATCCCAATGTCAACGAAATGGATAAGAAATAGAAGAAGTAGCAAGTAACCATGGGGGATCCAAAGTCAAGTCAACACCAGAAATGGAGATTGAGATTAAAAAAAAAAACACGAACCTGATCAAGGGAAGAGAAGCGGTCAGGGATTAGAGCGTACTTCTTCTTGGTGGCGTTGGACTTATCGGATTCGGAGATTGCAGCAGGATCCGACGGTGATGCTTCACTAGATTTATCAGACGACGTCGTTGTTGTACCTTTAAAACTTCGACTGTTTTTGCTTTTGCTATTTCCAAACTTCCGTAAGAAATTCCCCATACCCGCAGACATCTCGTTTCGTCTTCTTCTTCTTTTCTTCAAAGTGGAATTTGAAAAATGGAATTTGTTTTCTTCTTTTTCTTTGCCGGAATCTTTTGAGAAAGGCACCAATAAACTATTTATTGCTTCACTGTTTTTAATAAATTTATTAGTTTTATTTTACGCGGCAATAACTAATATACTTATTTTTTTATCTGGGGGGATTTACGCGGCCAGCTAGGACTTCGTATTTACTAACCCACATGATTACCGGAAGGTCCGGAACCTATAAAATTAAACTATATGATATACACTGAAGATCTTATAAGATAGATATAAATATACCAAGAATGACTTTGTGATCAAGATGGAATTATAAAAAGAATGACTTCGTTGTCAGGATGGAATTAGATGCTCCTGTACTATATCTCAAATGCGAAGTTAATTTTTCTCTATTTTTGCACTCCACCCGTTTCTTGAAGCTTACTTTAACCAAATAAAACAAAGTAATCTAATAGCCCAATAACTTTACATAAAAGGCTCAATCCAATCCAAGAAATTCCTTTTTATTTGGATTCAAATGTGGCCCACACAAACTAGGTTTCGGGCCATAAATACCATGGCCCAAAAAGTAGTACTGAAGCTCTGGCTGTGAAGATGCCAGCTAGGCCAGCAACAATGAAAAGGAGTGGGTACGTGTCCCACGTAACTTATTTGTATTCGCATGTAAAGTGTAAACGATGTGAATTTATTTTAGGCCACACAAAAGCAATCCAGACAGAGTGTTGTAAACATCACATACTATCGAGAATATACGGTTTATCCTGACCAGATAAGGAAAGAAAACCTTTTTAACAAAAAAACAAAGGAGGAAAGAAAAGCAAATTCACGAAATTATCAACTGTCACGAGAACCATGGCCTAAAGATTCATCGCTTTGTTTATAATAATAGAGAAATAAAATATAGGTTTAATGTACTTGCTTATCGTGAGTATGCTTTTGATAACAGCTAATTTTTAATTACCATGGAACAATCCGGCCCGAACTACAAAACACATCCCAGCTAAAACAACGAAAAACCTTAGGTTGTGGTTATGTTTGAGGAAGATCTTTAGTTTTGCAGGGTCGTTCTTTTTTTATATGTTTTTGGAAAAATGGTTGCATATGTGATGTGTTGCATGTCGACTCCGCCTCGATCAAAGTGAATATATGACATGACATGTCTGGCGACGTTATATTTTGTAATCAGATTTAATGGGTTTTAGTCAAAAAGAACATAAACAATACTATTTGCCTGGCTACGCGACGATTGTGATTATGGATGGCTAAGATTAAAAAGAGATTTTTTTTTTTCACATCAATCACTTAAATGGGTTTAGTCAACATATTTGGGTCTGAACTAAAGAAATATAACAAGAAAATTGATATTCGGCAAACTATATTTTCTTTGAAAATAAAACAAAAGGTAAAATGCTGAACAGTAATATATTAGTATGGTTGTCAAAAGATAGTCAATATTCAAAGGGTTTACGTTTAAGGAAATTTGGCCAAAAAATTGTTGTGGTACACTTTCTTATATTGGTCGATTTTCTAAGATACTTGATTCATTTATTCAAAAATACTTGCATGCATTTATAGCAGATGCAATTAAATTGATTAAACTTTATTGCCACGTGGAAAAGTCAAAGACAATTTGAGCTCGTTATAAGAGGAGGTCGAAAGACTCGCTGCCTCACATGTCACAAGAAACAAAATCAAAACACAAAAACAAGAAAAACATAAAAAGACAAAAAAGCATGGATGATGAATCAACTCGGCCGCTTATGACAGATTCGAACTCGCCACCACCGCGGAGATCTCTAGACGACACGATCGAGAGATACATTGGAAGTTTTGGGTGGGCCCAGTTCCTTCAAGCGTCACTAGTCTCCTTCTCCGGCGTTTTCGACGCTCAGCAAACTTTCATCTCCGTCTTCACAGACTTCGAACCCACATGGCACTGCACCGAGTCAGACTCGTTCTGCCACCAATCCGTCTCCAACATCTGTATCCTCCCCAAATCCGCCTGGTCCTGGGATTTCTCTCCTCACGTCTCCGTCATCTCCGAATGGGGTCTCCAATGCGCCGGCTCCTTCGTCAAGGGCTTGCCGGAGAGCTCCTTCTTCGTCGGATGTTTGATCGGCGGTGTGATTCTCTCCACGTTGGCCGATTCTTCGCTGGGTCGCAAGAACATGCTGTTTCTCTCGTGTCTCGTGATGTCGATATCAACGATGCTAACGGTTTTCTCGCCGAACATTTGGGTTTACGCGTTTCTCCGATTCGTTAACGGATTTGGCCGAGCGACGATCGGCACGTGCGCGCTCGTGCTTTCGACGGAATTGGTCGGGAAGAAATGGAGAGGACAGGTCGGGATCATGAGTTTCTTCGGATTCATGCTCGGGTTCTTGTCTCTCCCTCTCATTGCGTACGTGAATCGAGGAAACTCGTGGCGGATTCTCTATGTATGGACTTCGATCCCGACCGTGATCTATTGTGTTCTTGTTCGGTTTTTCGTGTGCGAGTCTCCGAGGTGGCTTTTCGTTAGAGGTCGTAGACAAGAAGCCATTTCGATTCTCAAAAGAGTTGCTTCGATCCCGCTTACTGATGTCAACAATGGTGGTGCAGCGATATCGATGAGCTTTTCGAGTTTACAAATCGAGGAGGAGGAGGAGGAAGAAGAAGAATATGAGAAGCCTAGTGTGAACAGCTACACGGCGATGAAGAAACTGGTGGAGAAGAGATGGGCGTTTAAGAGATTATCAGCGATCATGGCGGTTGCGTTTGGGATCGGTTTGGTGTATTACGGGATGCCTTTAGCGTTATCGAATCTCGATTTCAATGTGTATTTGAGTGCATCGTTTAATGCGTTGATGGATTTGCCGGCGAACCTCATCACGCTTTTCCTCGTGGATAAACTTAGTAGGAGAAACGCGCTTATTGGTTTTACCGCGTTAGGCGGCGTCTCCAGCGTTTTGATATTCGCGTTACAGAATATGAGAATCGGTAACCACGGTGGGTTACAGTTGGCGTTGGAGCTGATTTCTTATTTTAGTGCGTGTTCGGCGTTTAACATGGAGATGATTTACACGATTGAGTTGTTTCCGACATGCGTGAGGAACTCGGCAATCGCAATGGCTAGGCAGGCGTTGGTGCTTGGTGGGGTTTTCAGTCCGATTATGGTAGCGGCTGGTCGGAAAAACGGGTTCTGGTCGTTCGGTTTGTTTGGTCTTGCTATAGGTTTGTTGGGATTGTTTGTGGTTGGATTGCCGGAGACTAAAGGGAGTGATCTATGCGACACTATGGATGAGGAAGAGTGCAAAGATCGGAAGAATAACAACAGTGTGATTGCCTAGTATGATGTAGAATTTTAAATGCGTGTGATTGAATGTAGAAACTACTACTTATCCATAACAACAATGTGATTGCCTAGTATGATGTATAATTTAAAATGCATGTGACTGAATGTAGAAACTACTACTTATCCCACATGGTTATCGTTTAATGTAAAACATAACTTTAAGCTTAATGGTAGAACGTTTAATAATTGCATTTACTTCGGGCTTATAACATATGCGTGTTTTAGGAACTCAGCCATCGCTTTGGCTAGACAACCACCGGTTCTTGGTGATGTTTTCCGTCCTATCAGGTGACAGCCGGTAGGACCAACTTATTTTGGTTATCAAATGTATAACTAAGAACAAAATATAAATATCTTATTAGGTTTGTCATCTTCAATTCACATCCCCATTATTAATATTCTAAAACTAATCAACATTTTTTATTTATTTGTTTGTAGGAAAATCCATTTTACATCTTCATTTCTGCTCATTTTTTCCTTTTGTTTTGCTATATAAATTCTTATTTTCTTCATTATGTTTACCAATTTCTCATTTGTCTATTATTTTATTTGACAATTCTAGATATACAGAAAGAAATTTATACAAATAATAATATTTCAGATAACAGTTTTGTGTGCAATTTTATTTATCGATTATATGATAATTAAATAATCAACAACTTGTTTAGTTAATTATTTTTAATCAATTTTAAATATATGTAGTTTTATATTGTTTTGTGTTCCAATCTAATTCTTGCAATTGGATTGTTGGATTGCTCACACTCATGCTTACCGGAAACTAGAGGCGTTCCACTTTCTGATACGAAACGATTAACCAGGAAGAGAACAAAGTTCGTCAAAGTGGTAACAATATGATTGTTCTCACATGGGTGATTTACAATTTGAAGATGCATGTGAAGTAATGTCGATTTAGTATTCATCATATTATTATCGTTAGATATAAGTAGGGTAAAAGTAAAATGTTATAATAAATGTATTAGTTTGGGGACTATTATAGACTATGGTAAATTTGATTTATCATAATAAATTTGAACCAATTTCAAAATGACATATTGACATATAAGAGTCTCCCAAATGAAAATTGACTCTTTAACTCTTTCCTTTTTTTTCTATTACTTTTTGGATGATAGACTACAAGAGATACTATCATTGAATATATTACCAATTATTCTATAAATAATGGGTTCAATAAGCCAAAATTACCAATTATTCTATAGATATATTCAAAAATTACATGTAATTTAAAATATTTTAATAATAATATGGGGGTAATTGTTACATGTACATTCACTGAGATGATATAGTATATTGAGCTGTTCCCAACGTGTGTTAGGAACACGGCCAAAGCTATGGCTAGACAAGCGTTGGTTCTTGGTTTTTTTTTTTTAGTCATATCACCGTGGCTGCTGCTGGTGTAGTCTCCACCGTCACAGGTTTTGAAGCTAATGTAGAAGATTGCAATCTTCTGCTTCACCCTCTTCTTTGACTCCACATCTTCTCTGGTTTGCACAACTATCTTCCTCAGTTGAAATGGCTTTTCCCGGTCTAGTACTTCTTGCTGCAAGACAAGACCAAGAGATCACTAACCTAAATTCTAATGAGAAGATTAGTTTCAATTCAACACAACCATCGAACCCTTGTTTCGTATCAAACAATCAGGAACACAATGATTCCAGAGAGAAGCGGCAGTTAAATGATTGTGTTTAATATCAGATCTTGCACTATCACCGTTCTGATTTTAGCTCTTCTCAACTTGGATTCCATGCAATACATACAACTAGCGCGCAGACCAAGTTATAAATTACACCACTAATTTGATCACACTGAAGGCCCAACTAAATAGCCCAGACCAACTAAGCTAAAAGGTCCAAAACCAACGATGAGCTGGCAGATCACGTGATAACACGTGCTCCATCGTCCCCTCATTTCCCATTACCCAACCGGTACGGAGGAGGTGGTTTTCTTTCTTCTTACTACTACTGCCTTCTTTCAACAGCTCAACCAATCCTTTGGGTAAGAATAATTTTAGATTAACCAAAGTCCCAATTAGCAAAGAAAAAAGCAAAAAAAGGGAAAAATCTGAAACCAAAAACGAGAAGGGAAGGCCAAAACGGAGTCGAAGAACCTTTCGCGCTCTGACGAAATTCATTACTTACACTGATATACTTCTCTTCCTCTCTCAATCTCTCCCTATCCTCAACGCCACAGGATCCTCCGAGCCAGCACGGATCCCTAGAAGATCCACCCTCAGCGGCTCATGACGCAGTCGCCGGTTCAACCTCCTCCGCCGCTTCCCGCTCCGCCGCATTCCGCCGGCGGAGGTGTTTTGCGAAGCGATGTACAGGTCCGGTGCGCAGGCTGCCGCGTGATTCTGAGGGTGAAGCCCGGCGTTGTGGAGTTCTCGTGTCCCACCTGTCAACTTCCCCAAATGTTGCCGCCGGAGCTCCTTTCTAGGGCACGGCCGCAGTTCCAGCAGTCTCAACAACCACAACCACCGCCTCAACCGCAACCGATTCAGACGCTTCCGCCGCTTCAGCAGCTGAAACCACCTATGAATTTGCCCAGGCCTCCGGTGCCTGCACATGGAATCGATCCGACGAAGATGCAATTGCCTTGCGCGAACTGCCAGGCGATCCTCAATGTGCCACACGGACTCACTCGGTTCTCATGTCCTCAGTGCCATGTCGAGCTCGCCGTCGACGTCTCTAAGCTCAATCGCTCCTTAACTGCTCCTCAATCCACTCCTCCGAATCCTTCTGCTGCACCGCCTCTTCCGTCTCCGCCTCCTCCCGAAGAAGTCAACGAGGTTCATTTCTCAATTCACCCTGAATTTCGTCGTTATTTGCTGACACAAGTTTTGAATTATGCTTGGAAACGAAGAATAGTGGTTGTTTCGTAACTCATTGTTCTCGTCATGCTCCCTTCTTCATCCTTGTCATGGTCAGATCATAAAATTTGTATGTTTCTTGCTTACTAGGAAGCCATCGATGTGGAGAGAGAAGAAGATGAAGGTGGAACGGCGGGAGAAACGTTCATGGATTATGTGAGTGCCTCATCTTAACAGTTGTTTTGGTTACCTCTTCGTCAGTTGAATGTTGTTTTGATGATGCTATTTTGTGTATTTGTGCAGCGTCCCCCAAAACTTTCAATTGGACCACCTCATCCTGATCCGATTGTGGAAACATCATCTCTATCTGCAGTGCAACCCCCAGAACCCACCTATGATCTCAGAATCAAGGAAGAGCTTGAAAGGACAAAGGCTTTATCGTGCTTGCAGATTGAGACATTAGTTTACGCTTGTCAGGTTGGTTGCTTTTAAATGGCAGAGGTCTTGGTTAATTGCCTCAAACATGACTTGCAACTGTATGACATAGTTGATTTTTTTTATTTTTATAGAGGCATCTCCAGCACCTTGCTGATGGTACCAGAGCGGGATTTTTTGTTGGAGATGGTGCTGGCGTGGGGAAAGGGCGAACTATTGCTGGTTTGATTTGGGAAAATTGGAAAGTTGGAAGGAGGAAAGCCTTGTAAGTCTTGTTGGACCATACTGCTGCGCCAGTTACATCTATAATAAGATACATATGCATAGTTTTGCTTATAGTGTCCCTTTGATTGGTCTCTTATATAACTTACAGTAGGATGAGATGTCAGTCCTCTAATTTGTATACCTCCTTTTTTTGTCTAAATTGTGATCTACATAGGTGGATTTCTATTGGTTCAGACTTGAAGTATGATGCAAGAAGGGACTTGGATGATGTGGGTGCCTCGTGCGTTGGAGGTATTCTTATGATTTTATTTTTAGCTGCAATTGAGTTTGTAATCCAATGTGGTCTCTGTTATCTGTTTATGCTGTCATTATGCCTAGATAATGTTATGGATAGCTGATGTTTGTGCAGTTCATGGTATTTCAGATAAATTAAAGTTGGACTGTAACTTTAAAGTAGCTTCATTAGATTTGCAGTTCTCATCTCGTTAGTATAGGATTGAGCCTGGAAAATTTTCCAATTTGCGTTTTTCAGTCTCGTTGTTATTTTATAATTTACGATATGTTATACGTGCAGTGAATCCTTTGAACAAGCTACCTTATTCTAAGCTTGACTCAAAGAATGTCGGTGTTAAAGACGGAGTGGTATTCTTGACATACAGTAGCCTTATTGCTTCCTCGGAAAAGGGCCGTTCTCGTTTGCAGCAGCTTGTCCAGTGGTGTGGGCCAGAATTCGATGGTCTATTGATCTTTGATGAGGTAGCAAATCCATGAATGATGTATATTAAATTATTTTACGTTAAAAATACTCCTTCCGCTCTTTTGGTGAGTTGAACAATGTGCGAGTATGCCATGTCGTAGTAAATTGCTTGATCACTGATTTTATCATTTTTGAGCCGAGATCCGATAATTAATACATCATGCACCTTCAGTTACTAATCTTTTTCCTTTTATGTAGTGCCACAAAGCGAAAAATTTGGTACCTGAAGCTGGAAGTCAGCCGACACGCATCGGGCAGGCAGTTGTTGACATTCAGGTCTGATACTAAAAGTTAAATGCTTGACTACACTGTTCTTATCAATGTTGTTTTAAATAACGTTTTTGGATCTGAAAAGTGATTTAAGATACTATCATTTTATTTTGTTTTGGATATATTTCTTGACAGTGCAGATAAATAACATAGTCTGTCTTCTAGTTTAGGAAAGCTTAATGGCTGTTAATGTCTTATAGTTGATTAGAGATTATGAATTTTGGAAAAGCAGGATAAGATCCCCCAAGCACGTGTTCTTTATTGTTCTGCTACTGGTGCATCTGAACCACGAAACATGGGTTATATGGTCAGGCTTGGTCTTTGGGGAGCTGGAACAAGTTTCAGTGATTTTAACAAATTTCTAGGTTGGTTTTTTGTTTCTATTTCTTTTTGAATATATTTTGGTAGCATTGTAATTAGTACTTTCTGTCTTATTTGCCTTCTAGACAGAAAGCTTTCTAAAAGTTAATTCGGTATATACGAATTCATTAAGCTTGGCTTATACAAAATATTCCTTAAAATGAGTTTGATAAGCTTGGCTTCGTTCACTTAATTAATCAAAATAGAGTCTTATCTTCTCTCAGTCTGCTCTATGCATTGCATAACTCGGAATGAAATTTTAACATAACCTCTGTGCAGGTGCGCTTGATAAAGGTGGGGTAGGAGCATTGGAATTGGTTGCCATGGACATGAAAGCCAGGTTTTACAAGCGTGTGTCATACTTCTAAGCCATTCTTATTGCTCATAGTCTATCCTAACACACCTTCTATGTAACAGGGGAATGTATGTATGTCGTACCCTGAGCTACAAAGGGGCTGAGTTTGAGATTGTTGAAGCTCGTTTAGAAGCTGGAATGGAGGTAAACCATCTTCTTTTTGCCTGAGAGCTGCACATATCGTAATTGTCTATCTAGCTCTGTTATCAAGTAAAGGCCGTGTAAGCTAAAAAAGTGGTATGAAGAGTACGTTGTCTCCGAGGAAGCTTGAACCAACCTCTTAGAAAAACTTAAGCAGGCTTTGCTATGCCTATGAAATTTCCAATCCCGGGGTCTTATATTAAAGTCTGAATGGTGCTTTGATACTTTTTGGCTAGCAAATTCATTTCTAGTGTTCCCCTGATTTTTTGTTTCAGAGATCCATGCCGACAAAATTTAAAAGCTGCGCTTTTGTGTTGTGTTACTTGTTTTCTTCTGTAGGCAATGTACAATAAGTCTGCAGAATTTTGGGCAGAGCTTCGGATAGAGTTGTTATCAGCAAGTGCTTTTCTCCCTAACGAGAAACCAAATTCTAGTCAGTTGTGGAGATTGTACTGGTCAAGCCACCAGGTATAACTTTTTCAGAAACAATAGTTAGACAGTGTTATTACATTTGTTGATAATTGTCATCTTAAATCATAGATGTTGATTAATCTATCTCCTGTATGTTATTGCAGCGTTTCTTTAGACACTTGTGTATGTCAGCTAAAGTTCCTGTAACCGTGAGGTTAGCTAAAAAAGCCTTATCAACAAACAAGTGTGTAGTTATTGGGCTTCAGAGTACAGGAGAGGCTCGTACTGAAGAGGCTGTAACTAAATATGTGCGTTTCTCCTCATACTCCCTTTGGAAAAAAATATTATTCAATTATGATTCCATCTAACTAATTATACGCCATCAATAATCTTGTACCCCTTTTCTCTTGCAATAGGGTGTTGAGCTTGATGATTTTGTTTCGGGCCCTCGAGAACTCTTGTTGAAATTTGTTGAAGAGAACTATCCCTTGCCCGAGGAGCCTGAACCTCTCTCAGGTAACTTAATGCTCTCTGAAGGATTTTTGCTTTTGATTCCCTGGTGGCATTTAAATCAAGTTCATAGTTTGCCTCTTTTGGACTTTTACAGAGGATGAAAGTGTCAAAGGACTTCAGAGGAAGAGGCATTCAGCTTCACCTGGTGTTTCAATTAGAGGGAGAGTAAGAAAGATGGCAAAGTGGAAACCAGCTAGTGATGATGAAAGTGATTTGGAATCTGAAGGTAGGTTTCATGGTGAATACATACCTTCTGGGTACCTACTAAACAGACACAATCTTGATGCTTAGGCTATAGGGACACAAGTATTAAATGGGGTGTTTTAATATACTTCTTCTCTAAGCACTGCAAGACGCATCTATTAAACACAAATTCTACATAGCAGCTAATAAGCTTATTAACTTTCCCCCTATGTATTACTATAGATCTCCGATATAGGAAATTACTAAAGGGATGACCGTCTTTTCGTCTTGGTCTGTGTCTTCAATTAGTCGATTTTAAAATCCTCAAGATCTGTACATTCTCCTAATCAGTAGTGTTTTCAATGCAGCTGAATCTGCTGACGATTCTAATGATTCTGATGATGAGTTCCAGATATGTCAGATATGCAGCGGGGAAGATGTACTTTGCTTTAACTTGGATATCTTTATTTCCGTTGAGGTTACGAGAATTTATTAACTTGTTTTGTGATGAAACTAGGAAAGGAAGAAGTTGCTCCATTGTTCTGAATGTGACAAGCTTTTTCATCCGGACTGTGTAGTTCCTCCAGTTACAGATATACCGTCTGAAGCGTGGATATGCTATTCTTGCAAGGAAAAGACGGAGGAGTACATTCAAGCAAGGCGTCTCTACATTGCGGAATTGCAAAAAAGGTCTGTACACCGGAATAGCAACCTGTGTCTTGATTTTTTCGTGTTCATATAATAGAAGCAAAGTTTTTTTTTTTTTTTAAGAAATGGTTATCCATTTTGTTTCTTCATAGGTATGAAGCAGCCTTGGAACGAAAATCAAAGATTTTAGAGATTATTCGTTCTCTGAATCTTCCAAACAATCCTCTGGATGATATTGTCGATCAGGTAATTATCATCTATACGCCTCTGTTTTTTCTTAGGTATTATACATGAGTCTCCTTTCTTTTTATGGAATATCACTTTGTGTGAATGGTGTTTAGTGGTATCTATGAATCCTTATTTAAGTTATGGCATCTAGGGTGCGTTGATTGTAGTATCCATAGGCTTAATCTTGTGGTTAAATTGAACTTCTGGAAACTTAAGAATGTGCCCAAATTGCTGATGCCGTTTGTGTACTATTGCAGCTTGGAGGCCCTGACAAAGTTGCAGAAATAACAGGCAGGCGGGGTATGCTTGTAAGAGCGTCTAATGGGAAAGGTGTTACATATCAAGCAAGAAATACGTAAGTCTTAAAAGTCCCTCTCTCTCTCTCTCTGTTATTCTCTGTTTCATCCACTTTTAAAGCTCTAATTTGTTATTAGTACTTTATCTTAAACCGCACTAGTAATTTACTTTTCATCCTTGTATTTCTTGGCTCTAGAAAGGATATCACAATGGAAATGGTCAACATGCACGAAAAACAACTATTCATGGATGGTAAAAAGTTTGTTGCCATTATTTCTGAAGCTGGTTCAGCTGGTGTTTCGTTGCAAGCAGATAGAAGGGCAGCAAATCAGGTGTGTCGAGTTTATAGCTTCTCCTACTACTATTTTTTTTTATCGTCTTTCTGCATATTCTTATTGTTTTGAAGAACTAAGTATATTGTAAAAGATGGCCTTAAAAGGACTTCACATGTCGACTTTTGGGTTATTACGTAATAGGAAGTTTAAAAACAAAACAATACTTTTCTGCAGAGAAGAAGGGTTCACTTGACTTTAGAGCTTCCCTGGAGTGCTGATCGTGCAATTCAGCAATTTGGAAGAACTCATCGGTCGAATCAGACATCTGCGCCTGAATATAGGTTGACATGACAACATTTGTGTGTTTGATTTTCTATCTGCCCAATGGCAAAAATATTTGCTACCTTCAATTTAAAATGTATGATATCAGTTGGTGAAATTGATAAATTATTTGTTTTTTGGTCCTGCCAGGCTACTCTTCACAAATCTCGGTGGGGAACGCCGCTTTGCCTCGATTGTTGCAAAGAGACTAGAAACTCTTGGTGCTTTAACACAGGGAGATCGCAGGAAAGTCACGCTCCTCTCTAAACCATTTCCCGGTTGTTTGTCCTTTGGCTTGTTATTACTTAAAAGCTTGCCAGTAATTTTGTCTTAATAATATAGTGTGGTGTATTGCAGGGCCGGGCCTTCCTTGAGTGCTTATAATTATGATAGTAACTTTGGTAAAAAATCCTTGATGGTGATGTATAGAGGAATAATGGAGCAGGTCTTTCTCATAAATCCATGCGGCCTCTTCAAACTCGTTTAATTTTGCTTCTTCAGTTTTGAAGAACAATGATAATGAAATATCGTATGGCTTACTTTTCAGGAGAAACTACCCGTTATTCCTCCTGGGTGCTCCACTGATGAACCAGAAACAATTAAAGAGTTTTTAACCAAGGCAAGGGCTGCTCTTGTTGCGGTTGGAATTGTTAGGGACAGTGTTCTTGGTAAGCTTTGCTCATTATTTCATTTTCTTCGTACTGAATTTGAATTTCTATGTGTAGTAATCTCTGTTTTTTTTTTTTACCTTACTTCATTGATGATACAGCTAATGGGAAAGATGTTGGAAAGTTATCTGGACGTATTATTGATTCTGACATGCATGATGTTGGACGATTTCTGAATCGCCTCTTGGGATTGCCACCTGATATTCAAAATAGGTATTATGCGTCAAATGTGATTTGACAATTTGCACTCCGCAACTTATCTTTCTCATTTAGAACTTGCTTCCATTTTTTTAATGCTTTAGTCTCCTGTGCTTTGCAGGTTGTTTGAATTGTTTACTAGTATATTAGACGTTCTTGTACATAACGCTCGTATCGAGGGAAGTTTTGATTCAGGAATTGTGGATATGAAAGCTAACAGCGTTGAGCTGCTGACCACTCCAAAGGTTGATATCTCTTTCTTGATTTTTTTATTCTTATTGTATCCATGCTACTAATATTTGAAAATTTTCAGACCGTCCATGTCGATCATATGTCTGGTGCCTCAACTATGCTCTTTACGTTTACCCTAGATCGTGGTGTTACGTGGGAGGTACTTCAATAACCACTCTCGATACACATTAGTACTACAATAAAGCAAAAGCTTGATTTATTCTTTATCCCAGTCTGCGAGCTCAATGCTAGAGGGGAAGAGAAGGGACGGGCTTGGTTCGGCTAATGATGGCTTTTTTGAATCTAAAAGGGAATGGTTAGGAAGACGGCACTTTATCTTAGCATTTGAGAGGTAAATCATTATCCTCTCTAATCTTTTAATATTTTTTAAAAATATCAATCTCAATGGTGGGTTTATCTTTGGATATCCAGTGCGGCTTCTGGTTTGTTTAAGATTGTTCGTCCTGCTCTTGGAGAGTCGATCAGGTATCTACACCATTGGCTTAACCTTTTTTACATTTGATATTTCTGACTCGAAACTGGTCTTAACTCTTAACTTCGTTTTGTATTTTCCAGGGAGATGTCTCTTTCGGAGTTGAAAACGAAATACCGAAAACTCTCATCTCTGGAGAAGGCTCGTGCTGGTTGGGAAGACGAGTACGAACTTTCATCTAAACAGGTATGCTTCCTCAATCAACAATATTTTTTTTAAGCCTCATGGCTCGTAACCATCAATATAGCATTGTGATTTATATGAGTTTCTTCTATGTGAGATTACAGTGTATGCACGGACCCAAGTGTAAGCTGGGCGAGTATTGCACTGTTGGACGGAGAATACAGGAAGTAAACGTTGTGGGAGGTCTCATTCTTCCCATCTGGGGAACCATTGAGAAAGCTCTCTCCAAACAAGTAAAAAGACTTGCAAAATTTCTAAGACTCTCTCTCTCTCTCTGAGTGTTGGCGTGGAAACTTATAGTGTATCCTTCCGGTTCTTTTGCAGGCCCGTCAAAGCCACAAGAGAATTCGAGTTATACGGATAGAGACTACGACGGATAATCAGAGAATTGTGGGCCTCTCTATCCCTAATGCAGCTGTAGAAACTGTATTACAAGGTATTTACCAGCTTTCCGACAACACACCAGTTTGATTTTGAGACATACCAAAAGAGTCATTTGGACGACAAGAAAATAGAATGATTACTACAATGCCTTGTTAATTCTTTTCGCTTTTGTATGTTGTTTTGCAGATTTAGCATGGGTTCAAGAGATTGATGATTGAGAAGAAACGTTATTTATCCCTCCCGAAGCTCAACAACCAGACCCAAGTTCCCATGCCTATTCGTATCGTATTTGTTTAATTTATAAAGAAAGAAAAGAAACAAACACTTGGACTTTCATTTTTGTGTATAATCACATGACAAATTTGGGCAGGAAGATACATAGATGTAATATTATTATCTAACAAGAGATTCTTTCCTCTGTTTTGGTTTAAACATTTTCTTCTGGATTTGCAAAATAAACAAACTCAAACAAAAAACATGAATAATTTAGTGTTTCACAACATACAACATAGCTCATAAGTTGATGCAACCGAAGTTGACAATCAAGTTCAGCCGAAATGATACAGAGATGTGCAAAACAAACCAAACTAATAACACACGATATAATCTCACAAATTATCATTCTCAATATAACAAGAATAGTTTAGTGTTTCACAGAAACAAACACACCATAAGTTACACAAATGCCCCTCAAACAGTAAAAAACCCAGGCTTATTTCCGACCAAAGTCATCAACCAACGGTCGTTATAAAAAGAGTAAAAAAAGAAACTTGGGCTTTTTAACAGATAAAAGGAGCATCTGTAAAACCATCATGGCAATACAAACCTGGCTGCTGAGTAAACCCTTGCTTCTTCAACGCCTTCCTCGCCCTTGTAACCATCTCCCTGTTCGATATCTCACCTTCCGTCTCCTCCAATATCTTCTGTATCGCATTACTCATCGCTCCATACGCTTCACTTGGTTTCCCCGGCGGAGTCGCATCCGCAGAGGTCTGATCAGTCTGACAACCACTGATCAATATCCCACTGTCTGGAAGCGGAACCGAACCTCTTGATCCTCCGGCATAAACCTCTTCTTTCCTCCCAACTTCTGTCTGCATCGCAGGTTTCGTATAGTCTTCATCGTTAAGCTTCCCTTCAAGAAACCCTGAAGCTAACTTCCCAAGCATTCCCATTAACCCACCTCCTTCTCCTCCGTTCCCTGCCTGAAGCTTTCCCAAAATCACTTTCATGAACTTCTTCACTTTCGGGCTCGAGTCATCACCAAACGCGTCGAAAAGACTCGGCCTGATTTTCCCCACTTCGATATCATCGTTCCCTGTTTGCTGCTTGAGGATATCGATTAACGTCGATAGAGGCAGAGACTTGTCTTTGGCAAGGATCCTCTCTCCATCGTCTAGCTCGATCTCTTTAGTCTCTATCTCTTCCGCTTCGTTGTCTTCCTTCTTGCTCCCTCTGATCGCGCTTTCCACCTTGTTCTTCAAGAACTTCCTGAAACCGAACCTCGACGAAGACTCTTCCTCTTCGTCCTCGTCCTCTTTCTTGGTGCTCTCTCCGATCTGCTCCTTGGCTTCATCGATTAAGCCACCACTGTGACATGAATCTGAAATGATCGTCATTCTGCAACCTTGTGGAACTCTGTCCACAAGATCCCTGAAATCATCATCTTGAAACAAACAACAACAAGAATCAAATCAGCCAAAACTCTTGAATCTGTATATTCTCATTCCATATTCTTTTTTTTTGGTATGACATTCCATATTCTTCCTTTTCATTTGATATAATTATTCAAATAAAAATCAACAATCATAAACAAATATTCACCAAAATTCAGGATTTCAAAATCTGTCTTCTACTTATAATCGGATCGGATCGGAGATCAATCTAAACACTATCAATCTCGGAGGAGAGCAAAAAAAGTTCGAAATCTCAGTTTAATGAAAACTCACCGGTAATCAGATTCATGTCGCAAGGAACAATACACTCGTCGTAGCCAGTGTCATCGTCTTCACCAGTCTCGGCCGGTAACCTGGTACCGTGACCACTGTAATGGACGACGAGAAAGTCGCCGGAATCCGCCGATCTGATGAGATCCGAGAGCGCCTTGCGGATGTTCTTCCCGGTGGGCTGCGTGGATGATTCGTCGGTGTCGATGAGCACGGTGATGTCCTCCTCAGCGAATCCGTACCGTTCGACGAGACATTTGTACATCCGACGAACGTCGTTGACACATCCTCTCAATTCCGCCTTTGTTCCTGGGTAATTGATCCCAATCAACACTGCCTTCTTCGCCATCGTCTAATCTGATATCGGTAAATCGGTAAATCGGTCTTCTTCTCCGGCGATTGACGAGCTTGTTTATGTGAAGGAGACTGAATCCGACAATAAAAAAAGTGAGCATTTTATATAGTAGAGAATTATTTATTTATTATTTATTTCTTGGCGAATTATTGATTGGTATGTAATAAATGTTAGCGCGTTTCCACGAATTAGAACGTAGATCCAACGTGCAATTGGAATGTTTCATTTGTCACGTTGCAATTTGTACAGATAGATAATAACACTACTTTGGATAAAATGGATTAATGAGATTATAATAGGAATAAATGAGAAAGGCCTTTATTGGGCCCAAAATGGCTATTTTGGCCCAATTATACAACAAATCACATAACTTACTGAACACGGAAGTCCAAATTTTCAAACATACAAAATACAATCATTTAACAAATAAACGGAGCATTGACATAAGTATCGCTGCAATAAAGCCCTGGTCGTTGAGCAAACCCCTGTTTCTGAAGAAGCTTCCTCGCCTTCAAAACAAGTTCCTTGTTACTAATCTTCTCACCTTTCGTCTCCTCAAGTATGATCTGCACAGCGTTTGTGAATGCTCCATACGCCATTTCAGGTTGACCAGGAGGACTTGCGTCTGCAGAAGTTTGATCAGTTTGACAACCACTGATCAAAATACCGTTATCAGCAAGAGAACCATCGCTTCCACCTGCATAAACCTCTTCAGGCTTCGCATACTCTTCATCGTCGTTGAGCTTTTGTTCAAGAAAATCTTGTGCTAGTTTCCCAATCATTCCCATTATACCACCTTCGCTTTTACCTTCTTTCAGCTTCGTTAGTATCACTTTCATGAATTTCTTCACCTTTGGTGATGCATCTTCTCCAAACACGTTGAATAGTGTTGGTCTGATTTTCCCAACTTCGATGTCTTCGCTTCCTGTGTCTTGCTTGAGGATGTCGATTAGAGTTTGCAGAGGCAGAGATTTGTTGACCACATTGACCTTTTCACAATCTTCTAGCTCAATCTCTTTGATCTTGTGAGATTCCATTGCTTCTTCCACAGCACTAAGCACGAAGCCTTTGATTCCAAGTCCTGAAGAGTCTTTCTTTGTCATCTTCTTCGTGCTCTCTCCTATCTGCTCCTTAGCTTCATCAATGAGACCACCACTGTGACAAGAATCTGAAATGATTGTAATGTGTGCGTCTTTGGGCATCTTCTCCACAATTTCCCTGAATTCGTCATCTGTAAATAGAGAGAGATTCACAATCAGAAGCATTATCAGAAGACAAAGAGTGTTTCTTAAGCTACAAGAAAACAGAATCTTCCTCAAATGAAATAACAATTCAAAAACGCACCGTTTTATTTAAACCCAGATTTAAACCAACTTTCGCATTTGATAATAAAAGTTGGTTTTCAAATTGACTTTGAATCTGGTTTTCACGTACCGGTGATAAGATTCATATCGCAAGGAACAATACACTCATCGTAACCAGTATCATCGTCTTCACCAGTCTCCGCCGGCAATCTCGTCCCGTGACCACTGTAATGAACGACGAGAACGTCGCCGGAATCAGCCGATTCGACTAGATTCAGCAACGCTTTTCGGATGTTTTTCCCGGTGGGTTTGGTGGAAGAGTTGTCAGTATCGATAAGCTCGGTGATGTTTTCCTCGGGGAATCCGAAGCGGTCGACGAGGCATTTGTGCATCCTCCGGACATCGTTGACGCAGCCTCGTAGCTCCGCCTTGGTTCCTGGGTAATTGATCCCAATCAATACAGCTTTCTTCGCCATTGATGATTGATGATATCTTCAAAAGTCTCTCTGCTTTACAAATTTTGTTTGTTTTTTTATTGTGAGCGTTACATCTTCTCCTTCATGCTTTTTATACTAAAAGAAGCCTTAATGATGTTGCCAAAAAAAATGAAAAAAGCCTCTTTAATAACAAAACTTAATATATAAATTTACTCATCATTTCCATTCCAGTCTTATCAATTGCAATATTAGGGTGGAAAAGTTGTCATAATTCAATAAGTTCAAATTATAATATCCAAAACCTACGAATATTTTTAGCCGTTTAGAGAAGGAACAAACGTCTGTGGCTTGTTCTTTCTTCCAAACAAAACCTGAAACGTACAAAACTTGTATAGATTGTGAGAAAATAGTATGGCAATGATTTTACGCATCTTATAGCCTAATTAACAATTATAATTACGAAGAAGATACGCTTGTTATCTTATTATATAAAGCTGGATGCGCACGACGTGGTTGCGACACGTAGGATTTTTATAAAATTCAGGATCGCGACATGTGTCACTTTTAAGTTTATGTCGTTAAGATCGTGACATGTGTCTTAGGAAAAAAAGAACTTAAAAAAATTCCAGAAAAATGTTAATTAAAAAAACGAAATTTAATTTAATATATTATATCAAAAAGGAAAAAATAATATTTGTTATATCCAAACAGAAAAAGGTTTCCATTCATCAATTTTTTATTATATAAAGTTGGATGCACGACGTGGTTGCGACACATAGGATTTTTATAATTTATAAGATCGCGACATGTGTCACTTTTAATGTTACGTCCGTTAAGATCGTGACACATGTCTTAGAAAAAAAAATTAGATAAAGGAAATTGTTTTTAAAAAATTAATCCATTACAGTTAAAAGAAATAAAAATATATTTGTCATATCCTAATAGAGAAAGGTTTCTCATTCATCAAATTAATATTATCCAAACAAATAATAAAATCAAAATAATGTAATAAATAAAATCCTATTTGTACATGGAATATGTTATGTAAACTAAATTTCCTATAACTGCATGTAATAGGTTACTTGAACCCCTATAAAAGAGAGTCAAGATTTCTCAATCATAAATTCATCAAAACAAATTCATCAAATCCCTTTGATTATATTTCTCCAATTTAAAAATCATGTTTTTGAAAGTTTTGCGATACATAGGATTTTTATAACTGACAAAATTGCGACATGTGTTTTAGAAAAAAAAAATTCTCGAAGTATGAAGATCGTAACATGTGTCATGGAATAAAAATAATAAAAAAATTAATATGTATAAGACTAACTAAAAATTAGAAAAACAGATAACAAATAATTAAAATGAAAAAATAATATCCATTAAAAGTAATAAAAAAACAGGAAACAAATAATTTAAATTCTTTTGTTACATCTATTAAGAAAAGGAAAAAAAACCATTTCGAAAAGGAAAAATACCAATATATAGTATTTATAATGGTCCGAGGCAAAAAAAAATTGAGAAAGAAAAATATAAATAGAAAACTAACAAAATAATTATCAAGCAATTAACTAATATTAAAAAATTATAATTGATATTCTAATTTTAAATAGTTTGATTTTCAATTTTTGTTAGGTAAAAAAATTGAAATAAAGATTTCATCAATTAAAATCTCTTGAATGGAATAATAAAAGTTTGATTAATTAATCAATTGATCAGATTTAGACATGTGTAAGTCTTTCTGTATTGGATAAAAATAATAGTAAAACAAATTAATTCATTTTGTCATATCATAAATTCAAAAGAAAAATCAATTACAATAAAAATGTAAAAGTATTACCAATCTTATTTTATTTAAATATTTTTTATCGGGTTTTCAATATTATTTTGTTTACGTTTAAAAATGATCAAATTTTGTTTAATATTTTCCATGCTTTTATTATAAAATCTTAAAATATACCCGCGTATACGCGGGCCTTAATCTAGTTGTTTATAATTTTTACAAAAGTAATTACCAAAATTTAAATCGTACGGAAAACAATTGTTTTGTTTCTTGTACCAGAAGTTAGGTCAACTATAGGGGATAATAAACCAACATAAGACATGACAAAAATAGAACTTCTTACCCATTGAACAAACAACACTTGGCATTATTCAAAATCAAACTTAAAGAACACAACACACCACGCACATACACACGCATCACAAATCACAAAACGTGTACCACAAGAAATCAAATCAACATGCAACAAACCCAGTTCAAAATTCTTTTTCAACATATAAACTGAGCATTCGCATAACCATCATCGCAATATAACCCCGGTCGTTGCTCAAACCCTTGTTTCTTAAGAAGCTTCCTAACCTTCAAAACAAGTTCCTTGTTACTAATCTTGCCTTTAGTCTCCTTAAGTATGATCTGTATAGCATTGGTCAATGCTCCATAAGCCAATTCCGGGTGACCCGGTGGGCTTGCATCAGCAGAAGTTTGATCCGTTTGGCAACCACTGATCAATATACCGTTATCCGGAAGTCCACCATTGATTGCACCTGCATAGACCTCTTGGATCGCTAGTTTCACATCATCGTTTAGCTTCTGCTCAAGAAACTCTTGAGCCAGTTCTCCAATTGTTTCCAATATCTCACCTTGACCACCAGTTTCTTGCAGCCTGCTCTGAATCGCATCCATAAACTTCTTCACCTTTGGGCTTGAGTCTTCTCCAAACATATCGAAAAGAGTTGTCCTGATCTTCCCCACTTCGATGTCATCGTTGCCTGTTTCTTGCTTCAGCATGTCGATCAAAGTCTCCAATGGTAGAGATCTGTTTCCTAGCTCATTGATGATCTCCTTAGTCTCGGTTTCTACTGCGTCTTCTGTCTCCTTGATCTTTGAAGAGTCTCCAGATTCTTGCTTCGGCTTCTTCTTCTTTGTGCTCTCTCCGATCTGCTCTTTGGCTTCATCGATCAGACCACCACTGTGACAAGAGTCTGAGACGATTGTAATGGGACAATCATTCGGCACCAAATCCACAAGATCCCTAATATCATCATCTGTAAACAGAGTCACCATATAAAAGTATAATTAGATTCCAGCATGAAGGTTTTGAGTTAGAATCTCAGGATACACAAAATTTCCTCTATATGATCTTAATTCAAAACCCTAACACACATATAAGCACAGTAACACCATAATTTCCCTCATACCCCACCAGTAAAATTTCAGCACATAGGCTTCTATTTTGCGTTACATCACAGACAAAAATTTTTTTTTCTTTACCAGAAAAAAAAAGATCCTTCACATGTTTTAGCCTTTTAGGTATAGATACTTTTCAGTTATTACATAACAACAAAGTTTGAAAATCCCAAACACAAATGATTAGCTAGTTAGAAATACAAATTTTGTGAGTTCATTTAGAAAAATATAAGCAAACAAATAATAATATATCAGTTTGAGAAATTAAAAGTTAAAGTTCTCACAAAAACATGAAAAATGAAAGTCAACTTTTATCAAAGTTTCCACCTACCGGTGATGAGATTCATATCGGAGGGAACAATACACTCATCGTAACCAGTATCGTCGTCTTCACCAGTTTCTGCGGGCAACCTCGTCCCGTGTCCACTGTAATGGACGAAGAGAACATCGTCCGGTTTAGCCGATTCAACGAGATCCAACAACGCCTGTCGGATGTTCTTACCGGTCGGTTTGATCGTAGAGCTATCAGTGTCGATCAACAGTTTTATGTTCTCCTTGGAGAATCCGTACTGTTGGACGAGGCTTATATGCATACGACGGACGTCGTTGACGCAGCCTCGTAGCTCCGCCTTTGTTCCCACGTAGTTGATCCCAATCAAAACCGCTTTCTTCGCCATTGATGATAGTTTCAAACTCTGCTAACACAATATTTTTTTGATAGTTAGTTGTTTCATCCTTTGTGATTTTATAGCCATTTTTATAGTAAAATGATACCTTATACCTAGTGTGTTATTTTCTTGTAGTAAATTATTTTGTTTTGAATGAGTATGACGTCTTATTGTCACATTTTTGTATGACTTTTTCAAAAACATTTTAATTTAGAAAATCATAAGCTCTGTTTTTTACTCTTTATCTTTTTTTTTTTTTTTTTTATTTCAGTTTGTTAATAAACACGACTTAAAAATTACTGATCGTGTTTTCTATTGAAAAACAATCATTTACTTTACATTTTTCCGTTTACGTATAGAACAAAAATAACTAAGTTTGTATATGTGTGCATGACGACGAATTAGAGTTCATTTACTCTGTTTTGCGTCAAGCAGGTAACAGACTAACAGTTACAATAACGTACAGAGTTTAAATTGCTAATAAGATACATGCTAACAATTACTTTTATAGTTATACTAATTGAAGTATAGTAATCATTCTTTTTAAAGCCTGAAGATAAGGACAATTGTGACTCCCTTTCTTGAGAGCGCAAATTAAACAATCTCACGTCATAAGCACGTCGCTTTTGTGAAGCCAACTCATATTACTTGTATAATGTGTTCAATATAAAAATCATCGTATGTGGATATTTCTTTGAGTCTCCTATTCCTTGTATTACAAGCTAATGAGACTAAGTCTGTTATCTATAGAGATTTGATTCCTTGTATCAGAAGTCAACGAGACTTAGTCCTTACGCACGAACTGAAAAGTGGAATATATCCCAAAACACAAATTTACTCCAAGTTAAATTCAGACAAATAAATAATTACTTTATAAATTTACAAAGAAATTTACTTAGCATATAAACGGAGCATTCACAAAACGGTCATCACAATACAATCCTGGTCTCTGAGTAAACATCTCTTTCTTCAGAAACTCTCTTGCCCTCAAAACCATTTCCTTGTTCGTGATCTTGTCTTCCTCCTTAGTCTCCGACAAAACCATCTGAATCGCATTACTAAACGCTCCATAAGCTTGTCCACTCTTTTTCACATCCGCTGATGTCTCATCCGTTTGACACCCACTCAACAGAATCCCTCTGTCCGGAAACATTCCGTTGCTTTGTCCTCCTCCATAGATATCACGATCACTCTTCACTTGTGTCTCCATCGCAGTTTTTATCTTACCAAGTAGCCCACTTTGACCATCGTTTAGCTTGGTGAACATCACTTTAACGAACTTCTTCACTTTCGGGCTCGAATCTTCGCCAAACACATCGAAAAGCGTCGGTCTGATTTCCCCGATCTCAATATTTTCTTTCCCGGTTTGCTGTTTCAGAACACTAATGAAGCTCTCCAGTGGCAGATACCTTGATTTGACAGTCTCATCTCTCTTTACGATCTCCCTAGTCTTAATCTCGTGCGGTTCTTCCTGAGATCTCCAAATTCCACAAAACGCAAGAAAATTCACCAAAACGCTATGCAAGAAGTTGAAGAATTCGAATCCGAAAATGGAAACTTTTTGTTCTTGATTTGGCTTCTTATTGGCGCTCTCTCCAATCTGTTCCTTGGCTTCATCGATGAGTCCTCCACTGTGGCAAGAGTCTGATATGAACGTTATCTGACATCCCTCTGGAACCTGTTCGACTATATCCCTGAAATCATCATCTGCAATGAAACGGTGTCGGCTACACATTATTAGATCAAAAGAAAACATATTGCTCTGTTTTCACTCTGTTTCGAGACAGAGCACTCTGTTTTCATAAATAAACAGAGGACTATTTCTTCCTTCTCTATATAACCGCTTATTATCGCATACCAGGGATTGGATTCATGTCGCAAGGAACGATACACTCATCAAAACCGGTATCGTCTTCTTCCCCTGTTTCAGGTGGGACCCTCGTACCGTGTCCACTGTAATGCACGAATAAAACATCACCGGCTTTTGCCGGCTTTATGAGTTCCGACAAGGCATGACGGATGTTTTTGCCGGTGGGTTGAGTGTAAGATTTGTCGGTGTCTATCAGCACCGTGATGTCATCCTCGGCGAAATCGTAGCGGTCAACGAGGCACTTGTACATCCGATGGACGTCGTTGACGCAGCCTTGTAGCTCCACCTCTGTTCCGGGGTAGTTGATCCCGATCAACACCGCTTTCTTCGCCATTGTCACAACCTTCACAGAGATGTTTTGACTAGATCTGATGATTTTGTGATCAAGATTATTGTTAGAAGCATAATCTACTAACATTATTGGTTATCCGTTGTCGCCAGTCAACTTTATGTTTTTTTATTTGCATTTTTGGTAATCTTTATTTCACTTTTGTAATTAATCACATAAATAAATAAGTCTTTCTGATTAATAAATAAACTAAAAAGGTAGCTAGTTGCAAAATATTATTACACTTTTCTAAAATCACATAAATAAATAAGTCTTTTTGATTAATAAATAAACTAAAATGGTAGCTAGTTGCAAAATATTATTACCACTGTATTCAAGCCACGTGGAGATTGGAATATTGTTATTTTAAAAATATAAAAAACGCCGTCTGAGGGGATCGAACCCTCGACCACGGGATTAAAAGTCACGCGCTCTACCACTGAGCTAAGACGGCTAGACGATTAATATTTCGTAACAAGATACTTATAGCAAAGAAATAATTTCTTAAGCCCGACAAGAGGCCAAGTGTTAGTTAAGCCCACCCAATTAATAAGCGACACAGCTGATTTAAGTTCGGCCCAGTTAATAAACGACGTCGTTTATAGAATCCGACGTATAAACACGCCTGAGGTTTTGTCGAACATTGCATCATCGTTCTTCGCCCTTCCGAAGTGCTTTTTCATCTTCCCCGTTGTATTCTCTCTAGAAATCGCCGGGGGAAAAAATAGGTTCAAAGCTTAATCTCTAATTCGTCGGAGAAATCGAACGATAGGTATATAAACACGGTTGCTTTTAGAAATTAGGGCACAAAACGATGCCCTTGTTTATGCCAGACGAGGAGCTGGCGCGGCTATCTAGCGACGCCGCGTCGGTGGTAGCTGAGAGAGCCGACGAGTATATACGGAAGCTGTACGCCGAGTTGGATAGTGTTCGTGCGAAGGCTGACGCTGCCTCCATTACGGCGGAGCAGACGTGTTCGCTTCTCGAGCAGAAGTACCTCTCCCTCACTCAGGATTTCTCCTTGCTTGAATCCCAGAATGCGCAGCTCCAGTCTGATTTCGATGATCGACTAGCTGAGCTCGCACAATCTCAGGCGCAGAAGCATCAGCTTCATTTGCAATCGGTTCGTCATTTTGCATTCGTGTGGGTTTTTTTACTGTCATTTTGGATTTGATTGTAATACTTGTTTGATGCAGATTGAGAAGGATGGAGAGGTAGAGAGACTGACTACAGAGATGTCAGAGCTGCATAAGTCCAAGAGGCAACTCATGGAGTTGTTGGAGCATAAAGATTCTGAAATTAGCGAGAAGAACTCCATAATCAAGAGCTATTTAGAGAAAATTGTGAGTGAAAGCTTACCTATTGTCACTAATTCTCTGTGGCTTGTAGCTTTAGCTGACTCGAATTTTACTCTTGTTTCATTGCTCAGGTTAAGCTGACAGACGCTAGTTCGGAAAAGGAGTCTCGACTTGCTGAAGCTGGTGCAGAATTGGCACGTTCCCAAGCTATGTGCAGTCGTTTATCTCAGGTCAGATGACTTTCTAATGTAATAACATATGTTAATCCTTTTTACAACAATGTTTATGACATATTGTTTCTGACGTAATCAGGAGAAAGAACTCATGGAAAGGCATACCAAATGGCTTGATGAGGAGTTGACAGCCAAAGTTGACAGTTATGCTGAACTCCGTAGAAGGCATTCTGATCTTGAGGCTGAAATGTCAGCGAAGCTCGTGGATGTAAGAACAGTTTCTTAGCTTATTCTAATGCTTCTTTCTGTTTTTCTTTTCTAAAATGCAGTTCAGTTACTGAAGTTTCGTCCCTCCTCTTTCAGGTTGAGAAAAATTATAATGAGTGCTCTAGCTCGTTAAATTGGCATAAGGAAAGATTGAGAGAGCTCGAAACGCAGATTACTTCTTTGCAAGAGGTATGCACGAGATAAAACACTTATCCTCTTTGTATCTTTTCATCATGTGCATTATGAGATTTACTTGTTTTTCTTCATATTTGAAGGAACTCAGCTCGTGCAAAGATGCAGCAACGGCCACTGAAGAGCAATACAATGCTGAACTTTTCACTGTGAGTTTTCAAATACTTGTCTTTTCAAACATTGAACCTGATTTCAGCTTTTTTAGGGGACTAGAGGCATTTCATATTCTCAGAAAGTTTTTCTCCCTAGTTGTTTTCTAGTGCAATCTAATCCATATCTTTGCTGCTGGCATAGGCAAACAAGCTTGTTGAGCTGTACAAGGAAAGTTCGGAGGAATGGTCTAGAAAGGCTGGGGAACTTGAGGGTGTCATTAAGGCCTTAGAGGTAAGTTTGCTGTCACAAATCAAAGGAAATGGATTGTATCTTTTGTGTATGTATGTTCCCCTGCTGACTTCAATTTATGACTAAACAGGCACGCTTGGGCCAAGTCGAGAGTAGTTACAAAGATAAATTTGAGAAAGAAGTGTCTACAAACCAGCAGTTAGAGAAGGTAATGAGACCCTTCAGTTCTATTGCTTACTTTGCTTAGCTCTGGTAACTACTTAGGTGACATCGCTTTCAACTTATATTGGAGGTATTACGTGTAGGAAAAATTGTTGCCATAGTATTGCGACACTCAACCTTATTATCAGATATGATACCTTGAATATAATTTGCTTGTTTTCTAAAATAATTTAGTTCGTCCGTCTTTGTATAAAAAGAGTATATTTTCCTATACTCTCATACTTTCAGTATTGAGAAGTTCCATCTTCAATTTCGTATAAGTGGGAAGTAGTTTCGGTGCATGTTCTTTTCTTTTGTGCATTTTGTATTTTATTTGCTAGAGAGAGAGTTAATTTTTGTTATCACCAACATCAGGAGAATGAAGACCTTAAACAAAAACTTGAGAAGTGTGAAGCAGAACTCGAGAAAACTAGGAAATCAGATGAGCTAAGGCTTATACCTTTCAGCAGTTTCACAAGGTATGTCTCATCTTTCTGAAAACAAGATATTTTCCAATTTTCTCAAACCATTATAGAATCACACCAAGACAGTAGATATGCATTTTTGTAAACTTGCCACTCAAATTTGCTACATTTGCTTGTCAAATCGGTCCAAAAACAAGTAAAAGTTGGGATTAGTGATATTGGTTGCTTAAAGAGGTTCACACTCCATACAGATTCTATAGTTCCCACCTATGATCCCCTCGCACCAACATGTAGGTCTGTTGAACAAAACATAGTGGCCACTAAGCTATTTTTTTTAATAGCTAGCTGTTGCTAGATACTTTACAATAGCTTCAGCTTTTAGGGGTTAACAGGGAATTAATTTTGTGTAGAGTGTTTAATCCATTAAAATAGATTTTAGTGGTTTTTAGATATGTATTTTGATTGCCGTAGTGTTCATGGAACGATAACATTCTCACATGTTTCTCCTGAAATTCCTTGGTTGCAGAGGGGTTGACGATTCTGGGACCAGCAGCACGATAGAGGAAAGCCTGGAAATAATTTCGAAGGTTCCTGCTGGTGTGTCAGGAACAGCGCTAGCTGCTTCACTCTTACGTGATGGATGGAGTGTGAGTTTCAGTTTTCTTATATTAGTCCTCTTTATCAGTGTCTCAACTCTTAATGTTGTATATATGCCTTTTTCATGTTTTGTAGCTGGCCAAAATTTATGAGAAGTATCAAGAGGCTGTTGATGCCATGAGGCATGAGCAATTAGGTCGAAAGGAAGCTGAGTTGATACTACAACGGGTATGATCTATTTGACCTTTTGAATTTAGATTTTAATCTTATTTGTCTATGTTTCATTAGTACTTTTTGTTACTGCAGTTCACAAATCACTTAAGCATTCTATTTCCTGTTAACTTATGTAAGAGTCGTGGGCTTGATGGGTCAATGCCTGAATTTAGAAACATACCTTTCCTTCTTCTCGTTATTTAACTAGATTTTTTGCCTTGAATGTTGCCTTGTAGGTTTTATCCGAATTAGAAGAGAAAGTGGGGTTCATCCAAGAGGAAAGGGGTAAGATCCGATTCTGTCCTCGCTAAGATTTCTTTCACCTGTGCAGATTGTTTACTTTTATCTTGTTGGAGACATCACACTTAAACTTATATTTGGTGGAATCTGTTTTTTGTTACCAGGTGAGTATGAGCGGATGGTTGAAGCTTATTCTCTAGTCAATCAAAAACTTCAGGATTCTGTATCTGAACAATCAAATATGGAGAAGTTCATCATGGAGCTAAAGGTACTTGATATTATCAAAGTGGCTATTGAGTTGCATATTATTGCTGTTCTTATACATTTATTTAAGTTGCATATTAGTGCTGTTCTTAAACATTCATTTAATTGATAGGCTGACTTGAGGAGAAGGGAACGTGAGAATATTTTATCACAGAAAGATATATCTGATCTACAGAAGCAGGTAATTTGACAATCTATTCTCCTTTGTACACCATGTTATGATTTTTCTGCATGTTTGTTGTGGTCTTCAGTTTCTTGACTAATATGATTTGCAATGATAATAGTTCAGCCTTTAGCTCACATATATATGCTCTAGGTGGCTGCCTAATCAATTGATACTTTGTGTGTGTACACATTTTAGGTTACGATACTTTTGAAAGAGTGTCGTGATGTCCAACTTCGCTGTGGAGCTGCCAGGGATGATGAAGAAGATGATCCTCAGCTTTCTGATGTTGAGATGGATATGGAATCTGAAGCTGATAAAATCATTTCTGAGCATCTTGTAAGTTTTTTCTTTCTTATTTTGGACATCATGTTTTGTGTTAGATTTTACTTGTGAAATCAATTCTGGATGCCTAATGTTTGTCCTCTTGTTGGGATGAATTTCAGTTGAAGTTTAAAGATATAAATGGACTAGTTGAGCAGAATGTTAAGCTCAGGAGTCTTGTTCGTAGTCTCTCAGAGCAGATTGAAAGTAGGGAAATGGAACTGAAGGTATGAACTATGAAGGACTTTTTCAGGTTTTGCTTCTGTATGGTATGGAATTTGAAAGGAATTTTTGGATCTCAGGAAAAGTTTGAGATAGACCTGAAGAAAAAAACCGATGAAGCTTCTTCCAAAGTAGCTATCGTGCTTAAAAGAGCTGAAGAGCAGGGACACATGATTGAATCACTGCACGCATCTGTAAGTCTCACCCCCCTTCAAATCTCTTCTCCATTGCAACACAGGCTCAATTGATCTGGGTTTTTATTCAGTGATTTATCATGTACATTTCATTCTTTTCAGGTTGCAATGTACAAACGATTATATGAAGAGGAACAGAAGCTTAATTCATCTTATTCTCGTTCTCCAGATTTGCCTCCTGGTTAGAGCTCTATACATCAATATGAGTTTAGTGATTATGTGTTTTTGCATAACCTCAGTTATTGATGTATTTTGTTAGCTGTAGTGCCGGGAAGGACGAGCTTTTTACATCTGCTTGAGGATTCGCAGGTAAAATAGATTGCAATTTTTTTCCTTCCTCTTCTTTCGTGTCCTCACTTAAGGCGCATCAAAGTAGTTATTTGGGATTCACCATGTTGACTCGATTGCTTGCTCCAGGAAGCTACTAAAAGAGCCCAAGAAAAAGCTTTTGAACGTGTCCGAAGTCTCGAAGAAGATTTAGCCAAGGCTAGGTATGTTTTATCGTCCTCTTGGCTTATATATATCACTCACTTTCTGGACAAGTTATTATTTTTTGTGCAAGAAAGTTTGTATAGTCAACGGTACGGCTGAATATGTAACATATTTTCTGGGTGTATTGTCAAGTTAAGAACTTCTTCCACCCAGACTATTCTAGCCAAGGAAAAAAAGTGTGGAAAGTGTAGTTCTCAGAAATTTAGTATATAATTACATGAAGTGTAATATTATATTTTAATACAACTACGTGAAAGAAGTCTGGATGGTATGCACATATATAGCATATATAAGCATGTAACTCAAAGTGTAGCCTGATATTTTCTGTCATTTTTATTCTCTTTTGGCTTGTTTTAATTGTTAGCTGAAAAACAGACTTTTAACAACGGGGTTGTTTGAATTATAGGAGTGAGATAATTGCGATAAGGTCTGAACGGGATAAGTTGGCCATGGAGGCAAATTTTGCGAGGGAAAAACTTGAGGGCATAATGAAAGAATCTGAACGCAAGGTGATCTTTGTGAAAAGTTCATATCATCAGTTACTTGTGTGGATTTAGACAAAGTTTTCACCTTCACTGTCTTTATATCAGAGAGAAGAAATGAACAGTGTCTTGGCAAGAAACATAGAGTTCTCGCACCTGATCATCGACCACCAACGGAAGTTACGTGAGAGTTCCGAGTCTTTGCACGCAGCCGAAGAGATTTCTAGAAAATTATCGATGGAGGTAATTATGAAATCACGCTCATTAATTTAACGATTTATGTGCTTTCATACTAAAAGTCAACTGTGCTATATAGGTCTCGGTTCTAAAACAAGAAAAAGAGGTGTTATCAAATGCTGAAAAAAGAGCTTCTGATGAAGTTTCTGCCCTATCTCAGAGAGTTTATCGACTTCAGGTTGAAAACATGAGAATTGTGCTAATTCTAATTAAAGTTGTGCATACTCTATTTCTTTTCGCTAACCAAATGTTCTGCAGGCTACCTTGGATACTATACAGAGTACAGAGGAGGTTCGCGAGGTAACAAAACCACCGTTGTTCCTTAGTTCACTTAATCTATACTGGAAGGTAATACTGATTAAAAATTTATATATTTACTAAAAAAACTTAGGAAGCAAGAGCTACCGAGAGAAGGAAACAAGAGGAGCATATCAAGAAACTTGAGGTCTATAGCATATTTTGTAATTCTTATCATCAATTTTCTTCATGATGTAAAAGCCTGAAAATTAACTGATTTTTTTGGATGGGGTTTTCTCAGAAAGAATGGGCTGAAGCTAAAACAGAATTGCAAGAAGAAAGGAATAATGCACGGCATAGCACTTCCGACCATAATCAAACCTTGAACAATGCTGTAATGCAGGTAGAAGAAATGGGTAAAGAATTGGCTAATGCCATGAAGGCTGTCTCGGCAGCAGAGTCCAGGGCTTCTGTGGCTGAGGTACTGTTTCAAGTCTATACCTTTCTTAATAACTTAGACTCATGAACACATTGACCGATCCCATACTGCATCGAGGTGCTGTACAGCACCAGCACCAACAGCGTTGAATATGGGGAGCTCTGGATCGCATACTCTAGCTTTCACAAGTCTATTTTTCTTAGTAACTGCTTTTGTGAAGTGAGCCTTTGCATGTTGTTTGGTTTGTGCAAGTTGATTTTACTACTTCTGAATAGTCGTAAACCAAATTCAAGAAGATTTAGTACATTAGCAATCCTCTAGATTTTTCAGCTTTCAGCCGTCCGTACTTTTACTGGCATGATCATTTTCGGCTGATTATTATAATTGATTTTTTTTTTTGAATGTGTAATATCAGGCTAGACTTTCTGATTTGGAGAAGAAGATAAGATCTTCAGATCCCAAGGTAAATGTTTTGATTTTTCTAATCATTTGAATTGTGAGGTTTAAATCAGGACTCTGATGATTACTAATTTTTTCTTGTATTGATTTTTTTCTTCGTTTTCACACTTTTAGGCTCTTGATACGGACAGTGGTGGAGTTGTCTCTCTTTCGGATAATGAGGTCAGTGAAGTCCTTCAGCATTATTTGTTTGTTTGGTAAAATAAGTTCTGATATGGTCTTAGAATTTAAATTCTGTAATTACGATATTGTTCGGATTTCATGGTTGCAGTCTTTTTGTATAGACGGTATTGTTATTATTCTAAACGATGTTGATTTTTCTTCGATAATGGAAAACATTTCTTGAAGATGTAAATGTGTCTCACGCAGGACTTAGGATATGCAGTATGCATTACCAAGCTAGTTGAATTATGTGATGTAGATTTGAGACTTTCGCTTAAGCAATTGTTTTAGTTTATCTTTTACTTGCTGCTAGCTTGCTATACAGCAATACAATATTTGGTGGTTGTAAGGTTGTATGTTAATTTTTTGCTGTTGTTTTTATGTACTCTAGATGTCCGTAGAACTACGTACTGCAAAGGAAGAAATTGAAAAATTAAGGGGAGAAGTAGAATCTAGCAAGAACCACATGCTTCAGGTACTTCTTGAATTTGCCTAGTTAGTTTTGATTTCACCACCACTAGGAACTGACCTCGTGGACCATCTTGCAGTACAAGAGTATAGCTCAGGTGAATGAAACTGCGTTAACGCAGATGGAATCTGCCCATGAGAACTTCAGACTTGAGGTACTGGTGAAACAATCATCTCATCTGGCTATGCAGCTATGTCCATTGGGATACAACTTGATCTGTTGTAGATTTTTATTTAAAACCTGATGGCTGTTTATAGGCTGAAAAGAGACAAAGATCGTTGGACGCAGAGCTTGTTTCTCTTAGGGAGAGGGTGACAGAACTTGAAAACGACTGTATACAGAAATCTGAGCAAATAGCCACTGCTGCTGCAGGAAAAGCTGAGGCTCTTGTATCAGCATCAGATGAAATTGCAAGTCTGAGAGAAGAAAGCTTGGTTAAAAGGTAAATGATCTATTATGTGGGAAATGTATTTTTTTACTCGTGGAAATCACACACATGTTCACCCTTGAATTGATATCATGTAATTGATTGCAGTTCTCAAATCGAAGCAATGAATATCCAAATGTCCGCTTTGAAGAATGACCTGGAGACGGAACATGAGAAATGGCGTGTTGCTCAGAGAAATTATGAAAGACAGGTTTGTTAAGGCTCTCTATTTTAAAAAGCACTGACCATCACGCATATTCACGTTGTTGAGTTTAACGTTTATTCTGTTCTCCTTTGCACCACAGACATTTCAACGACCTTTTTTTGGTTTTTTACTTTCTGGAATGCAGGTTATATTGCAGTCTGAAACTATTCAAGAACTGACGAAAACATCACAAGCTTTGGCAACCCTTCAAGATGAGGCATCTGAACTACGTAGATTAGCTGATGCAAGGGGAATGGAAAATGTAACTTCTACTCATACAAAACTTCACCATATATTTCAATACTTCCCGCAATTATTGCTGTTCACGTTGTCTATATTAAAAAGTGCTGATTCTTGACATTTTTCAATTTCGCCATGTTTTTTCAGTCCGAGATTAAATCCAAGTGGAGTGAAGAGAAACTTCAGCTAGAGCAGCTAAAGAATCTAGCGGAGAAGAAGTATCATGAACTCAATGAACAGGTGCTCTTTTGCAATCATTTTGTTTCCCATGCATAGGACATAAGCAATGCAATTTGGCACCTCTCGTCGTCAATATAGCAATCGGATCTTTACGTTGATGTTATTTAATAGTTCTTTCCTTATCATATTTGATGAGGATAATCTTTTCCAGTTCTTTTTGTGTTAACGTAGTTTTATCCAAACATGTGACATTATGTAGAGTTTTAATTCATGAGATGTTATTCACTGATCTTAATTGCTCTGTGCATCAGAACAAAGTACTTCATAGCCGACTTGAGGCTATGCATCTTCACTCGGCCGAGAAAGATAGCCGTTCTGGAATAGTATCATCTGGAAGCACCGACTCGGATCAACTTGGAGATTCTGGTTTGCAAAGTGTAGTAAATTACTTACGCAGAACAAAGGAAATAGTAAGAGAAGTTCCTTTTTGGGATTGCTTTCTCTTTCTTTCTGCCCGGTCTACATACTGTGTGGTTATTTAAATTGTGGGTATCTTTTTCGACAGGCTGAAACAGAGATATCACTGATGAGACAAGAGAAATTACGGTTGCAATCGCAAGTGAGTTGAAAAGAGAAAATTCCTCTGTTCTTTTCAGAGTTTTCGCTGCGTTATGAATTTTCTAATAACATTAATTGTTTAGCTTGAGACTGCCGTGAAGATGGCAGAATCTGCCCGGGGATCACTTAATGCTGAGCGGGCCAGTACAAGGGCCTCATTATTGACTGAGGATGAAATCAAATCTCTTCAGCATCAGGTAAAGTTGAATGATTTAATATCTGATAACATATGAACTAATGATTCTGCTTCTTCAGTTCATCTTGACTGAGAGTTCTCCTGTATTGCCAAATTCAATTTTCTGCTTGGAGTCTCTAACTAAGGCTGGATGAAGCTATTTTAATTATCTGACTTCAAAGTTTACCTTGCAGGTTAGTGAGATGAACTTGCTCCGTGAAAGCAACATGCAACTCAGGGAGGAAAACAAACACAATTTTGAGGAGTGCCAGGTTCGTAGTGGAATTTTCATGGAGATTTCTTCCGAGTGACTGAACTCCTTTGCACTACCTGATTCTGTTAAGTGTCTTAGAGAAAGCTGATAAAACTTGTTTAAACTTCAGAGATTGCGTGAGGTAGCTCAAAAGGCTAAGACGGAATCTGAAAACTCGGAAAATCTAATGAAGCAAAAGCAAACCGAGTTAGACTTGTGTATGAAAGAGATGGAAAAGCTAAGGATGGAGACAGATCTTCAAAAAAAGAGGGTTGATGAGGCAAGCCATTTCAAACTTCTTGGCCATATATATATATATATATATATATATATTTGCTCATACTCACAGTTAACTTTTCGTTTTGTGAAGTTGCGGGAGACGTATAGAAACATTGATGTTGCTGACTACAATCGCCTCAAAGATGAAGTGCGGCAACTAGAGGTAATGTGACATTGCTGAAATTTCTGTATTAGTCATGTTCTTCCATGGGTGTGGACGGATTCTGATGTAGTGTAGGATTATTGTCTTTTTCACTGATGAGAATTTCTGATGAATTATTTATTGTTAGTGTTCGAGTGACGCCGATGCTATCAAATGTGTAGAATTTGAATCGCCATACTATTTTAAGCTCTGCTTTTCGTATTATTTCTCATGACGCCATGATATGACTCTTTAGGAGAAACTGAAAGCGAAGGACGCTCATGTTGAAGATTTCAAGAAGGTTCTTTTAGAAAAGCAGAATAAGATATCACAACTAGAGAAGGAGCTAACAAACTGCAAAAAAGAACTGAGTGAGAGGGAGAAGAAGTTTGACGTTGCTCAGCAAGAACAGGTAGAATGAGAATTTCTCTCTCTCTCTCTTGACGAAAATTTATCTGTTTAATGTAGAAGGAGAACTTATTCCCATGTAGATCTATTTTTACCCTATCTGTGTGCTTTTTGTCAGGCTACTATGAAGTCAGATATTGAGAAGCTGAATGCAGAGATCCATAAGCATAAATCAGATTCTGATAAGTTCAGGAAATTATTTGCTAACATGAAGAAAAAGTACGAGGAAGCCAAAGAGGGTAAGTATTATTTTTGAATTCTAAATCCCGTTGCATAAGTTTCTGTTGGTATTTGCTTATGTTTCCTATTGATGCCAAAAGCTGGAAAGAAAACAACAACTGATGCTATGGTGGAGCAAGCCGTTAAGGAGAAAGATGAAAAAGAACAAAAAATTCAGGTATTACATAAATTGTATTTTTTGTTTATGGCTCCCTTATTACCGCTACATGTGTTTCTGTTATTCTTAGACACATCAAATTTTGCTGCAGATTTTGGATAAGTATGTTCATACTCTGAAAGACGAGATGAGGAGGAAAGACGAAGAAATTAAGAAAAGGGATGAGGAATTAACCAAAGAGAAAACAGAACGCAAGTCTGCTGAGAAGGTAGTTGGAGACACCTTGACCACAGTTAAAAAGGTTCGCTTCTCTTCAGCCTCACTTGTGTGCTCTTGTCAGTCACCGTCTTGTAGGCAAATTTAGTAACTTAGTTCCTCTTGATTCTCTACTTTGAAAACTTTCACCCAATACCTTGTAGCTCATATGTTCACTGTCTGTTTCTCAGGAGAAAACAAAAGTGGAAGAAGAGCTTGTTAAGCTCGAGAGGTATCAGACAGCCTTGGCTCATCTCTCTGAAGAACTGGACAAATTGAAGCAAGCGGATAACAATCTTCCTGAGGTAACAAGCTCTATGTAATTTGGATTAATTTTATGGTTTTAAACAAGGTTAAGTGTATGATTAATTCACCAGTATATGCTCTAAACTCTTCTTTCTCTCTTTCTCAACAGGGTACTTCAGCTGTCCAGGCTCTCTCTGGAAGCATATTGAATGACCAAGCAGCCGCCTACGTATCAGCTGTAGACTACTTCGAACGCATGGCTCGTACTATTGTCCTCAATTCTCAAGGCAGCTCGAAATCTACCGATATGGTGACTGAACCTTCCTCTGGTACAGCTGAGCCTTCAACCATTACGAGAGCCTCTCCTTCTGTGCCTTCAAAAGCCCCAGTGGCAACTACCCAGCAGCCACCCAAGGCATCATCTGAGGTTAACAAAGAGAAGAGATTGAGTTTACAGAAACCAAGCGTTGAGCAGATCCGCAGACCGAGCAGAAGGATTATTCGTCCCCAATTTGTCAAACCAGAACCTCCCCAAAGTGATGTTGAGATGCCAGAGGCTGAGGGAGCTGGTGATGAAGGGAAACAACCTTCCTCCCATGTAGCAGAGAGCAAAGCAACCACGATTGTACCACCTGCTCAAACACATGTCCGTAAACGCCAGGCTGATTTGTTGGCCTCTGAGCCACAGCAAGCGACTGAAGCGGGAACCAGTTCTGAGACTGCACCACCGGCGTCGAAGAAGTTGAAAGGATCCGAGTCACAACCTGATTCTGCCGAAGGTGAAAACCTCTCTAAAGAGCCAGCCGTTGATGAAGCCATGGATGCTACGACTGCTGCTGATGGTGACAATGAAGAAATCGAAGCCGAGACTGTGGAGGAGGAAGCTGATGAATCAGTTGAAGCACAACAAGAGAACGAAGCTGAAGTACAGGACAAAGCTGATGAGCCAGTGGAAGAAAACCCCACTGAGACAGAAACCATCCCTACTGAAGAAGAGGATCAGACCGAGCAAGAGAATCAAGATCTTCTGACAGACGTGGAGTTCGATAAAGAAGAAGGAGAGCTCGACCTCGATACATTGGAAGATCTCGACGAGGCTACAGATGGAGCTACCACGATAAGGAGTCCAGAGATGGGAGAAATGCAGCCTGAGACGGTCGCTACACCCACGCAGTCACCTAGTAGGATGGAGGCAACAATGGAGGAAGCTGAAACAACCATTGAACCACCACTAGAAGATGTAAAGAACGATGAAGGAGGCGATGTAGCTGCTGAAGAAGCCGCTGATAAACCCAACAATGGTAACGAACAACAACAACAAGCAGCAGAAACCGAAATCAAGCCAGAGACAACAGTAGCTGCTTCTTCCTCTACTACTCCAGCTTCTGCTGCTTCCCCAAGCGAAACTCCAGAAACCGAAGAAACAAAAAGAGCAGCGTCGCCAAGTGGAACTGTTGTGGTACTCGCAGATAAAGCAAAAGAGAATTCAGCCAAGAGACTAAGAGGAGCCTCTCTAGCAGCCGCTCGAGCTCCTTTGCAACCTACCCGAGGTCGCGGCCGAGTTGTAAACATTCGAGGCGGTGGCAGACTGGTGCCTCGTGGTGGTCGAGCCCCTCGTGGTGGACGTGGAAATTCCCCGAGCCAGCCTTGATTTGTTTCATCATTTTTCCTTCCTACGAGACTTAGTCAGGCAAAGGCTCCTTGAAGAGAGAATTTATAAACGTAGAGAACTCTAATGTCTATTTAAACCTCTTTTTTTTGTGTTCCTCGATTTTCAGATTTCACTATAAAATCAAACCCCTATCATTGCCAATGATTACAAATTGCGAAACATACAATAAAACACAAACACACAACCAAAGTGAAAGAAGAACCCAACATTACACCATACAACAAGAAGCCACCCACTCGTTATAAAAAAAAGCAATCCGAAACAATCGGATGGTTTATATTTGATCCTTAAAAAAAACAAAACCAAAAACACCAGAGCTTCTTCTACTTAGTTCACAGTCCCGGTTAACTCTGTTTCTCCCTCTTTGACTTTATCAGATATCTCCATTGTTTGGAAATCAGCAGCCAAGTCTTCTTCTTTCTTCTGTAATCAAAGAGTTAATAATCGTTAAGAGTACAATACAAGGAAGAAAAAGAATTTGATTGCAAGATCTTAAGAGGAGGAAACTCAGGACCTTTAATGCAGGAGGGAACCTCAGCTTCTTCTGTACCATAACCTTCTCTCTGTTTTCATAAAAATCGAAATCATCTAATATTGATGTCTTTGCTGCATAGTTCTTGAAGATGTTCAACACTTCATTCCCTTGTGGCAACCTCACCTATATATATGAAAGACAATGTTTTAAACATTATGTCATGATTTGACTTTATTTCTTGAGCCACTAAAAAAAACGAAACTTTTGGTTACCTCTTGTGTGTCTCTGCTATTAGTAACAGGCTTGTTCTCATTGTTCTCAAGAATTATATGTCGTAGTTGAGGATTTGGAACATCTTTGATGATATGCCACTTAACCGGGAAATAGCCGGTCCACTTATCTTGCTGCCAAAACTCCATGCTTTTCTCATAATCCACTCGTCCAACCATCTCAGCTACACCACAGAATTGGCCACTTGCATTCACCTGAATCCGATACAACCGATTAGAGAGAGAGAGAGCAATAAGGTGTCACAAGAAATGAATAGCCAAAGTCATATTTGCATACCGAGAAGAAAAGGAAAACAGGGCACTTCCCACTTTTCTCTGAAATCTTCTTTTGAGATAATTGAAATGCACTGTCTAACTTCTTGTTCCCATTGAGAGTACTTGACCAGACATTGTACTTGATGCTCTTGTGAATGTCGTCTTCGCTATAAGATTTTATCACAAAGAACATTGCTTCCTCGTGCTTTGTCTGAAAGCTAGACAGGTTATATTGATCCCTTCTGCTCACAGACTTGCTTATTTCTTTCCCTTCAACATCCACCGAACATGACTCACATTCTCCATTGACAACATGTTCTTGGCCATTCTCTTTGTTCCTCGCTTTCGCCTTCTCTGTCTCATCACGATTTAAAGCTCCAGACTTTTTCTTTACCGGCTCTGCAATTCCACCTCTCTCTTGATTATGCACTGAGACTGGAGCATAGCTGTTCTGTAATGAAGAAAGAAAAAGATCAGTCAAATCATCTACTCAGAAAATGTGAAAGAGAGAAGATTACAAGGGAAGAAAACACGTTACTTTTCGGGGTGTTTTAGGACGATCGAAGGAAGTCTTGCTCTTTGAGTAATAATTGCTATGGTTATGGTTATTGTTATGACTTGAAGAAGATATGTTCTGTTTCAAAGGTTGAGTATTTGAAGCAACACCATACACATACTTGTCTCCGATAGGATCCCATAGATAGGTCGGCGATGAAACATCTCCATAACCATATTGGTTCTGATAATATCCCTGAGCAGTTGCATAAATCGGCGAATGAAGCGCCTGGCTTGATACACCAACAGGGCTTATAGGCATATAAGTGGGGCTAACATGATCATAAGATTGATACCCTGGCATCATGTAGATCAAAGATCCATTTTCCCCTTGCATAACCTTTAAAAAATCAAGATCAAGAAAATGGTTTAAGTCAAAGCTTTGATTCATGGAGTAAATAAAAATTTCTTGACAAGGAAGTTATTATTACCGGGTACTGGACTTCTGTTCCATAACCATAGTATCCATTATCTTTTGCTTCTCCAACTGTACCATCAAGACCTGTAAACACACACACACAAAGTAATTCAGAATTATGAACATAAAGAATAAATATTTGATTGTTTTGTATTAACAGTTTTTTAAAGGAAGCAAAACCTGGATAGTAGAATCCATAGTAGCCACCATAAGGACAAGGCAAGCCTTGATATGTCTCAAGAGTTCCATAATATTGCTCTGACTGGCTCTTCTAAAACCCAGAGATCAAAACAACAAGAACACAAGAAATATAATGTTAAAAAACATCAACAAAACAAATATATCGTTCTCAAGAGATTATGCAGATTAAAGAAAATGAAATTTTACCATGGAAGTGGTGGAGGCAGTGACCTTAGCATGAGGATCGACTTTAAGGTTCTTCACCATATCTTCAATGGCTGAAACATATAAAGAAACGTTACCTTAAGAGATCAGATTCAGAAATCCACCAAGAAACCAAATCAATATATGTGAGAAGACAGGTTTGAAACGTGAACTGATGTCTGAATATTTAGTCGTACCGATAAAAACTAACAACTAAGCGTGAGCTAAATATATATTTATAAATTATAATTACTTTTGAAGATAAGACTGTTGAGTCTAATCACAAGAAACAGAGCACTATACATACGTAGGTATATATATATATACACACACACACAGAATTCAGGTAAAGGTCAAGCGCAAAAGTTAAAGACTCTTAAGAACAACATAGACTATACACGTGTGTGTGTATGTGTGTGTGTGTATGTGCGTGGGTAAGAGAGTACATTTACGAGGATGTTTTGGAACATGAGAAGTCATCGACGAAGTAAAAGAAGAAATTAAAGGATTAAGTATACATGTGTATGATTAAAGAAAAAAAGGTAAACTAAAAACTTTTCAAACAAAGAGAAAATTCAAAACACAGATGAAGAAGAAAACAAAATCGAATTATCCGTTTTACAGAGGTTTATATCTCTAGAACCTTAACTCAAAGAAAAAGAAGAAGAAAAAAATAGATATTCAACACGAAGACATCAGCAAAAGATATCATTTTTACCTGAAAACAAAGTACAGATGTGGAACAGAGAAGAAAGAAGAAAAAAAACAGAGAGATGAGAGAGAGAAAAATGGTAATGGCTAATGAAGAAGAAGAACAGAGAGGTTTTTTTCCCTTTTTCTCAATATTTTTGTTTCCCTTCTTATTTATTTAGTTGCAAAATATAGAAATGGAGAAACTAAAAAAGAGGCTGAGAAGAGGTACAAATGGAGGGTAGAGAATAGACCACGTCATGGAATCGTGAAGTGAGTGACTGCTAACCGTTGGATTTGATTACAAGGCGAGATTATGACATCTTTTCTTGCCAACTTTTCCATCTGGAATCTATTCTTACACAACTCTCTTCAAAGTGCTTCTTCAAAAGGTAATAAAAAGGGCAAAGAAGAATCTTAAATTGGCATTAGCTAACACAATTAAATTACTATTTTTTCATAGAATATATTAATATATAAAAAGATGGAAATTAGGACCAGTTCTCATGGTCGAGCAAACAATAAAAAGCATAGAATATAATATAGATAGTTGAAAACCATGGAGTTGACTCTCTCTCCATGTATCCTTCAAGCCGAGCAATACCACAAATGAAAGAAAAAAAAACAGAAAAATGATATATTAATCTATGAGTTTTGCACTTTTTAGTATTTTCTAAACCATATATACTTATTCTTCATTGTTCTTATGTTTAATCATTCTTTGATGAAAAAAAAGATGAACAATTCCTATACGCTACAGTAGTTGTTTGGATTTTTCTTTTTTATTTATTTTAATGTTATTTAAGATTATAGATTGAGATCTCTTGCTAATGCTACTGATATGCTTCCATTATTGCAATCTGAGTTTTCTTTTAAAAATTTGTTTCATTAGGTGTCAAGTGGCCCATTCATGCATATAATAAACAGACAATTGTATACTGTACATGTATATTTCTATGCTTCCCACCAAAAATCCAGATCCCATTCATAGTTATCATTTAAAACTGTTCCATAAAATTTGTGGATATCACAAGTCTATATAAGCTTAACTATCCTAGAAAATGAACTCTAATGAGATTAACTTCTCTCTTTGTGAGACTGCGACTAACAAATATTGCATCACCTTGCATAAAAGGGGTTTTCTCCATTTAGTATTATATCCAAAGTAGATATTGCTTCGGGATCAAGTATAATTCGTCAACATCGCATAAGAAGCCAAACAAACCAAAAAATTCATATGATCCCACTATTTAATACAATAATCCAAATTTATGGAGCGTAAGAGAATTACAAGGTGCCACGTTTTGTGTTTGCCGTGGCCTAAACGTGTCTACTTCACATCTATATGATTTCTTTTCGTCTTTCATTTTTATTTTTGCTAATAAAATTTGCTGTCATGTTTTTTCTGGAATTGTGATTACGTATGTTTCATTTAAGTTTATAATATTGCATAGAAGAAATAGCCCTTTTTACAGGCTACAAGTAATTACACAAGGAAATATAGCCGTTTTTACAAGTTGCAAGGATCGAATCTTGTAATTTTGAAACGAAGTGTAAGCAAACAATTAAGAAGACAAACTTATGAATACTGAAGCTATGGGAGTTGAAAGATTCCGATTTCCGCCTTATAGGACGAGCTTCTAATGGGCTTTCGCCGTTTTCTATAAAGCCCATTTAACTCTCACTAATTATTGTGGTTACAACTTGCAACTTCTTCTTGACTACACGAAATCTTACAAAGAGATATCAAATATTCATCAACAGAGCGATTCTACATAATAAGCATTCATCGTTCGTGAGGATTGCAGGTTTCAGAGCTTGTCGAGAATGGCTTTGAGATGTGGTTGAAGATGGTTTGTGGTTGTACTCATATGAACCACGTATGACAGTTTTCCATTAACCAATTCAAATCCTCTGCTAATCTCCTTCACCTGTATTGGAGAAGACAATATCAACAATCCCAATTACTTGAATTGGTAAATTATAAAACTTCTCTCAAAAGTCCAAACCTTGGATGCGTTTCCCACAAGCTCACTTTTGAGTGTGATTGATTGCTCTTCTACATTGTAAGTCCCTTTCTGAGATCATTTGAATCAGAATCATAAACTTGACTTGTGATTTTTGTTTTGCAGAGTTCGTTAAGAGGAAATGAGAGCTTTTACCTGGACTTCGACGAGACCTGTGCTCTGAGCTATGACGACTTCAATTGAACCGTCGGGCTTTGGACGGAAGTAACCGCTCTCGGCGTGCATCGGCTCTCCTGATTCCAACCTCCATGTCTTCTGCGTATACGCTATCACCGGCTAGTAGACAACAGTAGGAAGAAGATAGTAACTCTCAGTCTCAGCTCAATCAGTTTTCGAATTCGGGATTGGAGAAGATCGAATCGAGGAAACGATGAAGAGAGATTCCGATCGTTACCTTGCCGGAATGTGAGAAACGGAGCTCTTCGCCGTAGCGGAAAGAAGGTATGGTTGGGTAAACACCATCACCTTGCCCTCTCCACGTCCCTAACAGATACGACAACGGAGCAACGAAAGGGTGCACCGGCGGCGGCGGCGCCGTTGGCCGTTGATTTTCGTGGTCCTGCATCTGATTCATTCACCACTTTTCACTCGTGTCGAGATCTGTGATTTTTGAAATTTTTGGAAAAATAAAAAGCATTTTTTCTCTGGCCTCGGGACGACAATAGTCAACGGAAAAGTGGAGCGTGGATTTTAGGCGCGTGAGGTTAAACAAGGTAAATCTGCTAAAGCAGGCCCAACAAAAGTAGGCTTTAGTTGGGCCTAAACTAACTTTCCCTCGCTTTTTCACTTTATAAATTCAGTTTATTCTGTTATTCTGTCTATGAATAAAAAGGATTAATATACACTAAGGTGATGAAGTTTCGAAAAATTCGATTACATTTATCGAATTGTCTATATGGAAAGAAGAGAGATAATTAAGGGGACAACACAATTTCCTTCGTCTTCAAATTTGTCAAAGGAACTTTTCCTCCCTCCACTTCTCCACTATCTTTGGAACACATAAATTACTTTTTCTCCATCCATTTCTTTTTCCTCTCTTTTTCCCTAATTTCCACCTTATTTCTTCATTTCAAGACAATTCTTTATGTTCACCAAAAGAAATATTGGATAAACAAAAACACATAATCTTAATATCTTGATACTACTAAATCATTAAGAAATAGAAGACTTTTTTTTGTTTCCCTGTTGCTCAAAATCCTTCATGGTTTCCCCAAACAACTTCATACATGAACGGTAAATTGTTGCAATCTTATGCCCCATTTCTTTGATTTGTTTAAACAATAACTTATTTATTTACGTACCTAACTCGACGTGCAGAGCAATCCTTTTGCTTGATTCTATTCAAAAGACATGAGTCCTGAACATTCGTGACACCGAGTAATGTCCAAATATGGATGATAAAGGAACTCCCTCAAATTGACCTCTTCTCACGAAAAAAAAAAGCTTTAATCTTTCTACATTGAAACAGGTTTCTCTGATCACAAGGACTCGCCGTGGTTTCTCGCTGCTAATGTTAACAAAGCCTGGAAAGAAGCTTGACTCCTCCGAGGTAGGTACCGGCGAGGCTGTCCTAAGTATAATGATCGGAAAATTTGCATATTTATTCAGTTGAGTTTTTTTTTTTCATGTGCAGTCAAGTCATCATGTCTCGTCTTCCTTGGGAGCAAAGGAATCAGCTAATCATACAACGAATTCAAATTATCCACCGTTAGATATCGTTCATCAATCTTCACAGCCACGCAAAGAGATGCAGAGGCCAATGTTTGATCCCAAGAAGATGGACAATCTTATAAAACCAGAGCCATCTGGCTTCAGCAGCAACCACCACCGTCCAATCCCAAGCCCGAAAATCCCATCCTCACCTAGTTCCGAGCCACAACAACAGGTCAACACATCAAACTCATACACCAAACCAAACAACATCCCAAGCCCTAAAATCCCATCCTCACCTGGGTCCGAGTCACAACAACAATTCAACACATCAAACTCAAACACCAAACCAAACAGTAACAGTAACAGCAACATGAGCTCGAGAAGCAACAGCATTGAGAGCACTTCCTCTAATCCCTCTAAGCCACACACAGGTGGTGACATTAGGTGGGACGCTGTGAATACGCTAACCTCCAGAGGAGTCCAGCTCGGGATCAGCGACTTCCGGCTTTTGAAACGGCTAGGTTATGGAGACATTGGTAGCGTTTATCTAGTCGAGCTCAGAGGATCCAACACCTATTTCGCCATGAAAGTTATGGACAGAGCTTCCTTGGCTAGCAGGAACAAGCTCTTGCGAGCTCAAACGGAGAGAGAGATCTTGTCTCTGCTTGATCACCCTTTCTTGCCCACTTTATACTCTCACTTCGAGACCGAGAAGTTCTATTGTTTGGTCATGGAGTTTTGCGGCGGCGGCAATCTTTATTCCTTGCGACAGAAGCAACCCAACAAATGTTTCACCGAAGAAGCATCCAGGTTAGTATTATAAAAACAGAACATTTTTATTTGAATATATATGAAAGTAAAAAAAAAAAACATTTTTGTTTCATTTCTTTACAGATTCTTTGCTTCTGAAGTGTTATTGGCATTGGAGTACTTGCACATGCTCGGAATTGTGTACCGTGATTTGAAGCCGGAGAATGTTCTGGTCAGAGACGATGGACACATAATGCTCTCCGATTTCGATTTATCCCTCCGTTGCTCCGTTAGTCCAACACTCGTCAAGTCCTCCTCCGTCCATGGCGGCGGTGGAGGCGGAAGCAGTCGGCCTGTCGGGCTCATCGACGAAGAATCGGCGGTTCAAGGTTGCACCCAGCCGTCCGCCTTCTTCCCGCGGATCCTCCAGTCCGCGAAGAAGAATCGAAAGGCCAAATCGGATTTCGGGCTCTTCGTCAACGGATCCATGCCGGAGCTCATGGCGGAGCCAACAAACGTTAAGTCAATGTCGTTCGTCGGTACACACGAGTATTTAGCACCGGAGATCATCCGCGGAGAAGGACACGGAAGCGCCGTAGATTGGTGGACGTTCGGGATCTTCATCTACGAGCTTCTCTACGGATCGACGCCGTTTAAAGGACAAGGAAACCGCGCGACGCTCCACAACGTGATCGGGCAAGCGCTGAGGTTCCCGGAGCTCCCTCACGTGAGCTCTGCGGCGAGGGATCTCATCAAGGGACTGTTGGTTAAGGAGCCGCAAAAACGGATCGCTTACAAACGAGGCGCGACGGAGATCAAGCAGCATCCGTTCTTCGAAGGTGTGAATTGGGCGCTGATACGGAGCGCAACGCCGCCGCACGTACCGGAGCCGGTGGATTTCTCGTGTTTCGCGAGTAAGGATAAAGAGACTTTGGCGGCTGTTGACGGCGGGAAGAAGAGCAACAACGGTGCCGGAGGATGTGGCAGTACCGGCGGTGGAGATGGCAAAAATAACGGCAGTAGTAATGCTGGTTGCCATGATCCTGATTACATTGATTTTGAATACTTTTAGCAACTGATAATGAGTTAATTAATGACTATACTTGTTCAGACAATTTATGATTTTGCTGTCTTTACATTTATAGAGATGTTCTGTAATGATAATTGTCTTATTTTACTCAACCCTTTTATTAGAGTGTTTTATTTTTTTCGATTCGAAGTGTATAATTTGATGGTCCTTTTATCAACCATGATTTTGATTCTGATGTCTGTAAATTTGTAAATATATAAAATTTAAAGGGAAATCATTTTGATTTTGAGTAGTAGACCAATTCAAGTAACTCATCTTATCCAGCTTTAGTCACGTTTTTTTTTTTTTTTTTTGTTAAAGGGTTTTCATTAAAATAAACGGAGTTCGTACAAGCGAGGAACTAGATAGAGAACAGAAACAGAAGAGAAGAAGAAAGAAGGGTGTGGAAAAGGACTAACGGCTTCCCCGAGATGGGTTGCCCGAGGTCCAAAGACGCAGCAGCGATTGACCCCTGCCAGAACCCGTATTCCGCAAAGCTATTGCCTTGTTTATAAGTAAGCAAAGAATCTTGTGGAAGACCTTGTGTGATGGAATCGTCGTTCCGTCATGGAAACGCCTGTTTCTCTCTCTCCAAAGCTCATATATGCAGGCCTGCCAACCTTGCACAATAGCGAGTGAGACAATGGCTGAGGATGAGGCTGAATGTAACCAGAGAACTATGTCCTCCCATTTCGATGGAACCGCTGAAAGTCTCAGCCTATGCATCAACTGGAGCCAAATCTGATTTGTGAACGAGCACTCGAAAAATAAATGATCTCTAGTCTCATGCTCGATACCACAAAGCAGACAAGTTGACTCAACTTCAAGACCCCAAGCACTAAGCCGATTTAGCGTTGGGTTTCTGTCCAGCATGAATACCAGGTTATTGTAGAGTGCTTTGGGATAGCAACTTTATTCCACACCAACCGATGCCACTGCACCTCCGACTTTACTGGCCTTATCTCTTCCCAGATTTCTTTTGAGACAAACGAAGTTTTAACTTGCTTGTCCACTGTCCAGACCGGAACGTCATTAGCTTGAGATGGGGTGATTGAGGAGATGAAGGAAAAAACCTCTAGTTGCAAATCTGAGCGTGCCGGAGGAAGAATCCAAGCATCTCCTGAGATGTAGTCCGAGATCAGAGCATGAATAGGAATCCCTAGGGATGTGGTGCCCTGAGTTCCCAGATAATTGATGAGGGGACCAAAAGGTGTCCAAGGATCCCACCAAAAAAAAGAGTCTTCACCATTTCCAATTTGAATCGATAAGAATCTAAGAGCTTTTTGGCGAAGCTTTAGGATTTTTCGAAACATCCAAGAGTAAGTGGGATTTTCGTCATTTAAGGACCAGAAACTGTGCCGTGAGAGATACCGGTTACGGATCCAAGCCACCCAGATAGATCCTGACCTGAAGAAAATCATCCACAAAAGTTTTAACCCACAAGTTTCATTCCAGGAGGATACAAGTTTGATTCCCAAACCACCTTCTGACTTTGGGAAGCTCAAAGCCTCCCACGATACACGAGCTCCGATTGGTATATCCAATTTACCGTGCCAAAGAAAAGAGCTGCAAAGCGAGTTTATTTTCCTGATGACTGATTTAGGCAGGAAGAAAGCTTGTGTCCAAAACCCAATTAGACCTGTAATTACAGAACTTATGAGCCTCAAACGCCCAGCTAGACTTAGATGTCTATGCGTCCATCCATTCATCTTTGTTCTGATCTTAGAGATTAGTGGATCACAATCCGAGACAGAAAGTTTCCTTGAATAGAGCGGGAGACCCAAGTAGCGAATAGGTAAGGAGGTAGGATCCAAAGTGAACCGGTTTTTTATCTCCAAAAGGGTCGTTTCTGGTACTCCTGCGCAAAACATCGAGGTTTTGGAGATATTGACAGCCAAGCCATAAAGTTTTTCAAACTGTGAAAGGACTATAAAAGTTTTAGTCACGTTATTAGTGCAAATTTTTGATTTTGTCTGTATTACTCTAGTGTTTTTATCTTATTACAATCAATAATATTATAATTTATGCTTAGTTTTTTCATTTAACCAGTTTAAGATAAATATGAAGAAAAAATTAGGAATAATCAACTTTTGAGAGTCCAATATTCGACGTTAAGGCCAAACAATTTTGATATATTATCTCTTTGAGAAAACGAGTAACTAAAAAAGGAAAATATCTAGATGAATCGAACGGCTCAAATCAACCAAATAAAGTCAGCGAACGACAGCTGGACCAGCGTTAAAAGTTGTTTGACTACACCGACTTTGAAACATTAATCCTGACCGCTGAAATAAAGTTTACCATATCTCGACCGTCAATTGCTTTCCCACCTCATCTATAAATACTGCTTCCCTCGTTATCAAATTCTTATCTCTCACCACATCTTCCTTTTTATTTTCTTAGGCGATCTGGCTGGTGATCTTCTTAAGAACGCATCTCTTAGGCAATATCGCAGGGATTCTCGAAGCGATTATCGAATCATTTCTCCTTCTTACACCTTCACAGATTGTTTATTTGTCTAGATTTGGTTTCTAAATTGCGTCGGTGGCGTTTCTCTTCATTCAATTTCGCTTGTCGTTTTGGTATTTTAGATTGCGGAGGGTGCTTTGATTGATCGGAGAAGGATTTGATTGATATTTGTCACGCGTTTTCTCTACGTTACGCTTTCAGGCGGGTATCGTAGGTGTTCTTCCTCTGGACGTAGCTCTCTTGTTATATTTTTCCTTATGAAGCGAATTTGGATCCGATCATCGTTGCCCGGCTTGCGCCGCTTCTGATTTTTGATTTTCAGGGATTGTTAGGTTTCTAGATTGCATCGGTGGCTTTGTTCGGTGGTAGCTTTGGTAGCATCGTTCGTTGTCACGCGTTTTCTCGTTTGGTGGCTTATTAGAGTTTCTGTTTTCCTAATTCCTAATTTTTAATTCCCGTGAGCTGATTTTCCTTTTCGTCTATCTTAAGCGAATCGTGTTTCTCGTTTTGATATAGAAGATCGAGGCTCCAAGAGAGAAAAGCATCGGGATGGCTCTAATCGATCTTATTCTCCCCGTTTTTAGGTTCCTCTGATTTCTCGTGCTATATTCGTTTGAATTACTCTCTCCTTTCGTTACAGATTCGTCGAGAATGCTAACCGGGAAAATTATTTTTTGGTTATCGAGTTTCTTATTACACCTACGGCTTATTTTTGTTGAATTTTGGCTATTGTGTGGAGGTATGATGTGTCTTCTGTTGCCTTATGGTGTTTTTCAGATCTCTTTCATTAGCCACTTCAATGTGTAAACACATTCAGATGGATCATAAAATCGTTTGACATTGGTTTGCTCCTTTTTTTTAATCCCTCAACATGTGTATTTAAGTATATGGAAACGGTTTGTCTTGGTACTCTTCTATTGTATAGTTTTGGTGATTAGTTGGCCGGGTTGGTTGAAGCTCCGTTACTCTATTCTGGAGGTTTACTTCTCTAAAGGTCGTTACTGTTCTTGTTCTTGTAATTTTGGAGTATTGTGCTTTTATACCTTTGACGATGATTCGGGAATTATTGCTTTGATCTGTCGTCATCCCCTGTTACTTCTTTAGGGTCCCTGTATCACTTGATGTTAGTCTTATCTATTAGGAGGAGGAAAGGCACAAGGTTACTACTTGGCCGCTTTCTTAGTGGTCTCTTTTGGTACAAGTCTCATGCTACATCTATTGCTGGTCTACATATGTTTGTTAGGGCGGCTGCTTTTTATGTGCTTTACCTTCCTTGGTTATAGGTGTGTTCAGGATTCCAAGGAGGCAAGTTCCATTTTGATTTATTTGCCTCGAAGGATGGCTTTTGATCTTCAGTCTTCTCTTGTTTAACTCTTTGACGGTTTCATCTATTCCCCGTTTTTGTTCTTTTCTGGTTTTTATCAACTGCACCTTCTTGTGTACGCATTATATTATTGTCCTCTTCTCTGCGTCTTGTTGTGTTGTCCAGATCTGTTTCACCAATCATTTCACTCTGTTCCTCAACGGTGTACACTTCCTTGATGAAAGATGGTTTAGACACTTTGTTCAATACATGTGGTTATTCAGGTTTTCGTTTCTTTCCTTGTGGCATCTGTCGCAGTCTGTTGGTTTTCACATGCTGCAATATGATTTTGATTTACTATTGTTTTTTTTCACGTTAACCGGTGTTGCTGGTCTTCGAAGGGATTCTGGTATTTTTTGGTATTTTTTGCTATAGATCGATGAGATTTTGAAGGAGAAAAGCATCAGGCTTCTACATGGTCTCTTTATGGTTTATCTGTTACCTCTTTGGTGGTTTCTTCTTTTCCCTGCTTTGTTTACTATATTAGTGGAGATATGATCAAGCTTCCTTCCTTTTTTTATTTGGCTTTTCTGAATTTTATAGTATACATATTTTCTATGGTTTAAATGCTTGAGATGGTACCATTTGTATAGGGAATGTGATGATGCAAAGTGGAAATTCTGTTTCGACCTGTTTGTCCAGAGTTTCTGAGAGATATATCATTGGAGGTTCTTCTGAGTTTTGCTCTTCCTTTTTATGTGAACATTTATCTATCCCTCTTCGGTTCTTTCGTCCGTGTTGTGTTTCTCAGATTTTCTTTGTCAATCACTTTACCCCTCTTCGGTGTACATCCACTCAGATGAAAGATGATCATCAGTAAATGGGTTTGCAGAAATTCTGTCCTTTTTTTCTCGAATTGTGTAACTGAAAAGAGTTTGCAGATGTGTTGTTATGTTCTGTGCCAGGAAAACATTCATGACTTTTTTTTAGTGGACTGTGAAGTCTGGCTTGTCTGTTGCAGAAGACTAAACATCTGGTTATTCCGTTTTTCGTTCTTCTTTTATTCTGCAGTGGAAGTTCCATTTCGACATGTTTTTGGAGCTCGTCTTTGGATGATTCAGGTGTCGTGTGCCTACATTATTTCCTGTGATTTTATCCTCAGGTTGATGTGGCTTGCTGATTGTTTTCTCAGTTGATTTGTGCATTACTTCTGATTGTTTTTGTTTACTGGGGCCTTCAACGAGAGTCAGTTAGCTTCGGGTTCTTCACTGGTTGCCTCAAGGGATGGTCTTAGTTGACGGTTTTTCCAGCCTTTCCTTGTTTCTTATTTTACAAGGCTATTTCTTTCTCTGGGTTTATTTGTTGATTTTGGTAGCGCGTCTGTTGTTGCTCACTGAAGGTGAAATGTGTTTGCTATAGATTTCGAGGATCAATATGTGGATTTTTGGGTTCGTGTACTTCTCCAGACAAGGTGACTCTGAATTTCTTCTGATTTTACTCTTCCTTTTCGATATGTAAAATCCTCAACTGTATAGTCAGGTGATTTGATGGCCACCCGAGGGAACAAAGCTCTGGTTTAATCACTGATTTGTTGTCTTTAAGGGAAGTAAGCCATGTGTTCTCACTGTCCCCATCCTCTCTTTCCTTCTTCCTGATTTTACGATCTCTCGAGGATCCTTCTGTCTGCAGAGATGTGTTTTCTTTGTAACATGCTACATCTATTAGGGTGGCTGCTCTTTATGTGCTTTACCTTCCTTGGTTATATAGGTGTGTTCAGGATTCCAAGGAGGCAAGTTCCATTTTGATTTATTTGCCTCGAGGGATGGCTTTTGATCTTCAGTCTTCTCTTGTTTAACTCTTTGACGGTTTCTTCTATTCCCTGTTTTGGTTCCTTTCTGGTTTTTTTATCAGCTGCATCTCTTTTTTCGTACACTGCATGTATGTTTTGGTTGTTGGTGGTTGTAGGGCATCCGATTTCTTGCCATTGTCTAGGTGTTGGTGGTGTTTAAATCTTGTGATTTTGGGGCACGTATGGTGTACTAGTACTTGTGGTCCAGATCATCTTGTGTTGTGGATTGGTGTTTCTCATATTCCATTGACTGAAGGGAGTTTGTTATTTTATATTATCGTCAGTTTATATGATTATATATATATTGATGGCTGCCTGGCTACACCTTTTGGTGTACGCATTCTATGATTGTCCTCTACTCTACGTCTTGTTGTGTTTTCCAGATCTGTTTCACCAATCATTTCACTCTGTTTCTCTACGGTGTACACTTCCTGATGAAAGATGGATCAGAAATTTTGTTCAATACATGTGGTTAGTCAGGTTTTCGTTTCTGTCCTTGTGGCATCTGTCGCAGTCTGTTGGTTTTCACGTAGTCCAGTATGATTTTGACTTATTATTGGATATCTCACGTTAACCGGTGTTGCTGATCTTCCTATGGATTCTGGTATTTCTGTTTGGTTTGTTTTTGCTATAGATCGTTGAGATTCTAAGGTGGTCTATTCTCCAGTGACGTAATGTATCATCAGAGGTTCTTCTGACTTTTGATCATCCTTTTTATATGGCAACATCTCTTTACCCCTATTCGGTTCTTTTGTCCTTATTGTGTTTCTCAGATTTTCTTCATCAGTTTTACTTTACCCCTCTTCGCTGTACATCCACTCAGATGAAAGATGATCATCAATAAATGGGTTTGCAGAATTTTTGACCTTTTTCTCGATTTGTGTAACTGAGAAGATTTTGCAGATGGAGTGTTGTTATGATCTGTCACACGAAAACTCTCAAGACTGCCATAGAGATAACATCAAACTTTTGAAGGATCTTGACTTTTTTTGTTTAAGTGGACCGTAAGTCTGAGCTTGTCTGATGCAGAAGTCTAAAGATCTGGTTATTCCGTTTTCGTTCTTTTCTTCTACAGTGGAAGCTCCGTTTCGACATGTTTTTGGTGCAACTCAATAGGGATGAATTTGGAGCTTCGTCTTTGGAGGATTCAGGTTTTGTGCGCCTACATTTTTTCCTGTGATTTCATCTCAGGTTGACGTGGCTTGCTGCTGGTGTTTGCTTCTCTGTTGATTTTTGCGTTACTTCTGATTTTTTTTGTTTGCTGGGCTTCAAGGGGAGTCAGTTAGCTTCGGGCTCCTCACTGGTTGCCTCAAGGAATGGTCTTAGTTGACGGTTTTTCCAGATTCTTTCCTTGTTTCTTATTTTACAAGGCTACTTCTTTCTCTGGTTTATTTTTTGATTTTGGTAGCACGTCTGTTGTTGCTCACTGAAGGGGAAATGTGTTTGCTATGGATTTCGAGGATCCAATATGTAGATTTTTGGGTTTGTGTACTTCTCCTGACAAGGTGACGCCGAATTTCTTCTGATTTTGCTCTTCCTTTTCGCTATGTAAAATCGTCAACTGTATAGTCAGGTGATTTGTTGGCCACCCGAGGGAACAAAGCTCTGGTTTTATCACTGATTTGTTGACTTTAAGGGAAGTAAGCCATGTGTTCTCACTGTCCCCATCCTCTCTTTCCTTCTTCCTGATTTTACGATCTCTCGAGGATCCTTCTGTCTTCAGAGATGTGTTTTCTTTGTTGCTTACAGAATGTACATTTCGAGGACTTCAACATGTAGATTTTTGGGTAGGTCTATTTCTCAAGCTAGACGAGGTAACATGGAATGTTCTTCTGAGCTTTGCTCTTTCCTTGTGTTAAGAAAACGTTTCGTTTTGGACACTCTTCGATTGTAAAGTCTCTGGTGATTTGATGTTCCGGATGGTTTAAGCTCAGATACGTTAGCTTTTTAGTCTGTCTGTTTTCTTCTCTGAAGGGGGTTACCAAGAAGGGGGCGTCCTTTTTCCCCAACTGATGCTCTTTTGCTGGACGCTGCATGATTTCAAGGTTTCATCATCTGCCTCGACTTCTTTAACTCTTAAAACGGCCACACTACAGTTATTTTGTAGGTTCTGGCACACTGGTTCATGGAAGCGGGACATCCTTTTTCAGACCATTATCAGAATTTTGTAGGAATCTGGGGTCATGAATGGTATGCTTCTATTATTGTGCCAGATTTCAGGCATCCTGTGTTCTGGTTTAGGTGTTCCTCACATTCCACTTAATGAAGGGGAGTTTGTCATTTGGTCCAGATGTCGTATACACCATATTTGTCATCTGGTCGTGTGGCCTCTTGGGGACTTACGGAAGTTGGAATGGGACTTGATTTTGGTGATAATGCTCCCTCTGCTTGTGGATTCTTCTTGCGAAGTGTTGTCAGGTTAGTGGGCGAAGAATGAGAAGATGCCTCATTGCAATATGTTGCTTGATTATAACCTCCCAGTGCTAGTTTCTCTGTTCCTTGGAATGTGATACAGATGTTTACCTCATTTGGGTGTTCTTGTCACTTCTTCAAAGGCACACCAACGTTGGAGTTGCACTATTGGACGCATTGCGTGTCATGTACACAGGCGGCAGAAGCATGTCCTCTTGTTGGTCATTGATCATGTACACAAGAAAAAGAAAGTGCGTCCACCATAATCGGATCTGCAGCTCGAAACTCATGGAGTGATATTTTGAAGATGATGAGTAAAGAAGACCCCTGGGTTCTTGTTTCTCAGGTGATAACAGAACGTTATTGTTAGTTTAGTGGAACGCTTGATCTTGTGACATCAAATATCTTCCCACTGTAATTAATTGTTGTAGAAATGATACAGAATAATAAGATGGCTTTAATTTCAGATCTTAACACGAGTTTCACTTGGATCAGTCTGCATTTAAAAGAAGCATCCATACAAAGCTTATGTGTAAGAATTTAAGCTAAATCAGTTTTAATCAAACATCTTTACTTTTATCGATCCAATAATTAACCGCGTCGGCTAAACTTCAATGACCAGGTCAACCCGCGGGAACAAAAAGACACCGCGTGGACCCCACACTGTGAACCGTGTAAATTATCATTTCCTACTTAATAAATTATGAGTATCTGACGAGCGACTAAATTTATCTTATCTTCTTCTTCGTATGAATGGCTTTGGTGGTATTCTTCTTGGCCGTTTTCTCCTTCATTGTCATCTACTTGAGACTACGACGTCTCCTTCACTTTCACAAGAGAAAAGAAGCGACGCAGCTTCTGCATCATGCAACGTCCACAGATGCTTCTCCGGCGGCGGTGGAAGCACCTCCACCGTCGCTCATCTCCTCGTCTCCGCCACTGTGGAAATACGATGTGTTCCTCAGTTTCAGGGGAACAGATGTACGCAAAGGATTCCTCAGCCATCTCTACAAATCTCTCACCGACAAAGGGATCCACACTTTCCGTGACGATACAGAGCTCCAGCGAGGGAATTTCATCAGCTCCGCGCTCTTGGAAGCCATCGAACAGTCCAGATTCGCCGTCGTCGTGCTCTCCGAGAACTACGCTACTTCCCGCTGGTGTTTACAAGAGCTTGTGCACATCACTAAGAACAAACACATCGAATTGATCCCCGTCTTCTACGGCGTCGATCCTTCACACGTCAAGAAACAATCCGGAAACTTCGCCAAGGCCTTCGCTGAACACGACAAGAGACCTGACACCGATACGGTCAAAACATGGAGAGAAGCTATGGCCAAAGTTGGATTGATCTCCGGCTGGGATTCCAGAAACTGGTGAGAGCAAATCCTCTTCTCCACTCCCTTCTTTTTGAGACGCAATGTCATTTGCTTATAATTTGTAGATGCAGGAACGAGGAGTCGAAGCTTATTGAGGATCTTGTTCAAGATCTTTCAGAGAGAATATTCTCACCGGCGTCTTCGAGTGATACCGGTGAATTGATCGGAATGAGTACACACCTGAGAAGTATATATCCTCTGATGAGAAGAGACCCTCATGATTCCCTAATGGTTGGAATTTGGGGAATGGGAGGTATTGGCAAAACCACCATCGCAAAACATGTCTACAAAGTCTTCTCCAGAGAGTTCGATGGTGGTGCTTGCTTGCTAGGGAATGTGAAGAGAGAGTTTAGACGGTACGGTCCATCGCATTTACGTGAGAAGATCTTGTCAGAAATCTTTCGCAAGAAAGATATGAACACATGGAATAAAGATTCCGATGTGATGAAGCAGCGATTACGCGGCAAAAAGGTTCTTCTCGTCCTCGATGATGTTGATGACGTACAACAGCTAGAAGAATTGGCTGGAAGCACTCAGTGGTTCGGACCAGGAAGCAGAATTGTTGTAACCACTCGAGACAGGCGTGTTCTTGACCAGCATGACGTGGAACGCGTCTACGAAGTCAAGCCGCTGCGGACTACCCAAGCACTTCAGCTTTTTAGTAAGCACGCCTTCAAGAAGCCTCGTCCTTGTGAAGAGTACAGAGAGATTTCGATCGACGTTGTGGAGCAGCTCGGTGGTCTTCCATTAGCTCTTCAAGTTGTTGGAGGGTCTCTGTACCGCCGGGAGCTGGAGTTCTGGGAAGACAAACTTGATTTGTTGAGAAATAACAGCGACGATGCTTTGTTGAAGGCGTTAAGAGTAAGTTATGAGGCACTGGATGAGCTAGAGAAGAAGATCTTTCTTTACATTGCGCTTTGTTTCAACGGTGTATACATGGACAGAGTTAAAAAAGTACTAGACCTGTTTTTCGTGTCTTCCAGGCGCAGAACATTGCCGACCAGACCGAGCATTGTGTCTCTGATGGAGAAGTGTATGATTAGCCTTTCAAACACAAAACGGCTATGGGTTCATGACTTGCTCCAGGACATGGCCGAGGACATTGTATGCGAAGGAAATGATGAGAAGCCATGGAAACGTTTGATGCTGTGGGATTATGAGGATATCAATCATGTTTTCTCCACCAATGAGGTAAGTTTAAAGCTAACTCTTATGTCTCATTCTTGCATTTCAGACATTTGAATGGAAATTTTGTTTATGCTTAGGGAGACGAAGCAATTGAGGTGGAAAGCATATTTGTGGACATGTCTAATGGGAATGAGCTTAACATAACTCCTGGAATCTTTGAGAAGATGCCAAATCTCAAGCTGCTTAAGTTTCATACTAATTCCAGCGTTGGAGAAAGCAGGACAAGGATGTCAAATGGTCTTGACTACCTCCCGAAGCTGCGATATCTTCGCTGGGATGCTTGCAATCTGAGATCGTTACCGTCTCGGTTTTGCACTAGCTTTCTAGTTGAACTCAACCTCTCTCACAGCTCAATAGAAACAGTTTGGAATGGAACTCAGGTACCACTTCGATGCAATATCATCTCATGTTTCTCCTCTTTAATGAAGAGTCTTATTAATAGCTATCTTCTTTGTTACGTGTGCAGCAAGATCTTGCAAACTTACGGAACCTAAACCTCACAAGCTGCAAACACCTTACTAAGTTTCCAGACCTTTCCAAGGCGACTAATCTTGAGACACTGAAGCTTTCCAATTGTGATAATTTGGTGGAGATCCCTGACTCTTCTCTTAGACACCTCAACAAACTCGTCCATCTAAAACTGAGCAACTGCAAGAAACTAAGGAGCCTCCCAAACAACATCAACTTAAAATCCCTCAAGTGTCTCCATCTGGACGGATGCTCTAGCGTAGAAGAGTTTCCATTAATCTCAGAGACAGTAGAGAAGTTGCTACTGAACGAGACAAGTATCCAGCAAGTACCACAATCAATCGAACGCCTCTCTCGTCTCAAAGAGCTACGTCTCTCTGGCTGCAAGAAGCTAATGAATCTCCCAGACTGCATCAAGAACTTGAAGTCTCTGACCGATCTCGGCCTCGCAAAGTGTCCCAACGTTACATCATTCCCAGAAGTCGGGACAAAGATAAGATGGTTGAATCTGAACGGTACATCCATAGAAGCAGTGCCTTCAAATGTAGGGGAGAAAACAGAGCTTCTTTACCTCAATATGTCTGGCTGTGACAAGCTCGTGAACCTTCCTGGGACGATGAGGAAACTTGAACAGCTTAAGTATCTGTATCTTCGTGGTTGCACTAATGTCACAGAGTCTCCTGAGCTCGCTGCTGGGAGCAGCACAATGAAAGCTTTGGATTTACATGGAACATCAATAACAACATATCATTTAGTTGACTCCAAGAGCGAAGAGCCTCCTCAGTGTGAAGTACCCGTTATTAGACGCTTCTTTATGAAGAAGGTTCGAGAACACATCAAGAAACGTAAATCCAACAGATGATGATGATGATGATAAGGATTTAAACCGAGTTCTCTTTCAGGACACGTGATCAACAAGATAAGTCTAAACTTCTGAAGAACCGCCACGTGCAGCTTCTTCTTGGCCAGGTGGCAGGTTTCAGAGGGTATATAAAACATGGTGGGGACAAAAGAGCAAGGTGTTAGTGCAAGAGAAACTGGTAACGATGTCGGGAGCACAAGGAGCAGAGCCGATGGGGTCAAAGACGGCGACGACGTACGAGTCAGTGGAGGGAGGACAGAACAAGACGAAGCTTGATATAAGGTCAAAGGAAGACGAAGGTGGGATTCAGGTTGATAAGCTTCAAGACAAGGTCACTGATGCTGCTGGTTTAGGCGGACCTGTGTTCGGTGCTGGTAAAGACGATAAGAAGCAGGATCTTGGTGTTACCGGCACCGGCTAGATCTCTCTGTTCTATCAGTACTGTAAAATATAAAAGTACGGTCCTTTGAAGTCGTGTAATGTTAGGCTAAGAATCTAAATTAATCAATAAAGTATCCTACTTTTGGTTTCAAAGATAACAACGTCATTAGATTTAACTTCCACACAAATCTAATCTGTTACCGGACATGATAGTTAATGTGCCCACGTATAATAACAACAAACCTTTTATGACAAGTTTATAATAGGATAAGACATTGATGTCAGTGTGTCGATATTGAAAGCTATCTACCTATATTTACGTATAAGTATTTTTGATGAGAAGACATGAACAAGATGACCGCGTGGCCTAATGGATAAGGCGCTCGCCTCCGGAGCGGGAGATTGTGGGTTCGAGTCCCACCGTGGTCGTAAATAATTTTTGGGGTAAAAAGGTCTTTTTTTTTGCGCCCTCTTTAATTTTCTGAAATTATCCACTATCATGTCCGTTTTTGAACCTGTCTTTTCCAATCATACATAACTTAGCTCTTAATTGTTTGAAGATCTGTGTTAAGGAAACCATGAACAATTATCTGTTTGTTGATTTTATTCGAAAGAAAACACAAAATAACCCTTTGTCATCTGATGAAGATGAATTAAAAAAAAAAAAAAAAATCCAAGTTCTATAGATACAATCCTCTTTTACTTGAGGCAAACTCTGAGCAAGCAACTGGATTTTGATTACTTGAAGCCAATACCAAAAGTTAAACATGATGGCTTTGTAATCTTTGTTGCTTGCCTTTCCCGTGGACATTTCTCATAAAGAAGAATCATCACCCTCCATGGGCAAATCTGGTTGCGTTGCCCATTCAGTCCACGACCCATCATAAACCGGCACATCGGTTTTCCCCAGCCGGTGAAGCCCCTAGCAGAGCAAATGACATCCCATTCAGTCTCCTCTACACGTTTATTATGCAAATCTCAAATAAAACTGGTGAATGAAGAAGTTAGTTAGTTACCATTGCCAGGAGACAAGCTGTTACGCCAGTGCCACACGAGGCCATGATAGGCTTGTCTAGTGAGATGTCTGCACCAAAAAATAAGAAGAGATCTCAAGACTGCTTCGGAATAAATAAGACTCGATCAATTCTTCCAAGTGGAGATGAAATAGTTTACCTTCTTGTTCAAACCGTTTCTTCAGCTCTTCTGCTGGTAACAGTGTTTGAGAAGAATCAAACATCTGCAGAAAGAATCATATCAACTTCTGGGGACAAGAAGCAGAGCAAGTGAAGGAAGGAAACAAACTTACCTGAGGAAAAGGGATGCATTTGCTTCCCGGTATATGACCACTCCTTATTCCCTTACGTGGTTCTGGAGCAGTACCATCAAACCTGTGAGCAAACGCTACAATGAGTATCGATTTGTTATGAAGGAAGCCTAGCGAAAGATGTGATCACTTTGCAAAATCATAGTACCTGGCTTTAGAACGAGCATCTATGTGTTGATAAGTCTGATCTTCCATATTGTTCTTCACCTGTGAATTGACCAAGAAAACCATAAATTTATGTCTACAGGATAAGTTGGGTCCAATTTTAGGATTTTCTTAAGAATATTTGAAATTTGTGATTCAACAGACAGAATGATAGTAGTAGTAATCCAATTATATAACATCAATAAGAAGACAAAAAAACCATTCAGCCAATGCCAACCTGATCAAGTGTCCACACTAGATGTGGCTGGAACTTCGTCTTGAATGTTATTGGACTGACCTGTACAACCAAGTCAGACAAAATCGAAATGGTGAGAACAAAAAAAAACACATCTTCAATCTCACCATGAATATACAGTAAGAGGAAATAGAAAACGAAGAGACTTACGGTTTGTCCTTGATAGATTTTCTCTATAGCTTCACTAGCGGCACTGGCTTTCAAAATAGCATCACCTGAGGCACTGGATTCAACATCATAACCTGAAGCACGCCATCTCGGTAGACCTCCATCGAGTACCCACACTTTGTTATGTCCAAAAACTCTGAACATCCTATTCACAGGGGAAAATAAAGATGGACACATCAGCTTCAACAGTACTTGAAAACAAGAAAGGATTTAGAAACAAACGAGAGCCATAACTCACCACCACACACGAGCTGCACTAAAGATACCCTTTGCATCATAAACAACCACTCCATCTTTGTTATCGATTCCAAGAGCAGAACAACCAGCAGCGAAAGCTTCCTCTGATGGCAACATATGTGGCAACTGTTACAAGTAATTCCATCAAATATCTTACATGGTTATCTTCACACCACACAAAGAATTACATGAACTAACAGCAAAGGAAACATCTGTATATATACATCTTGAAAATGGCGGGAAAAGAAGATACTAGATATCGATAATAAGTGAAAGCAATGTGAGCTCGAGAACTTCGATACAAACCACAAGTTTACATCTTTCCCAAATGAAAAAAAGATATTGATGCTTACACTTGTTGTTCGATCTGATATTCCATCCAAATCAAAGAAGAGAGCACCAGGAATATGAGCAACCTGTAGGAGAGGACAAAGTATTTAGTCCATCAGAAGTAGTGTACTAACTCTAAAACAAGTTTTTGTTTCAGTACTAAAGTGTGTTTGCGTTCATCAGTATACAAGCCAAACAAGAGCTTATCATTAATCTATTTGCTCATACTCTCACCTGATATTCTTGGATCGGATTCCTCTGCTCTTCTGGCATGTACCATGAAGCATCCAAAACCTGATAAGATTAGATACAGGGAAGTTTAAGTATGTCAGACAAAGTCTTTTAAGAAAATCAACTGGCAGAAAATGGATAGTCACCTTCAAATCAGGCTCTTTAAGGTTAGCGTGGAGCCAATCAACGGAAACAACAGGTTCGTTGGTTGATGCAGATGATGTCGAGTAGCTAGCTTTTTGCCCAATTCCAGTAGAAGCCATGGCTCGACGAGCCCATGAAGTTGAGCTATAGGCTGTAGAACCAGAGCCTAACTGAGACTGGAATGCTCTCTTCTGCAATCATCACAACACACAAGACCACCAAAAATGTCAACTTTTATAAACAGAGAACGAAACTGAGCAAATTTACACAGAAAATTTCATTCCCTAATTTCCGTTTATAGACCTCTAACAACAATTCAAATCCCTAATTCCCAATCTAACACCTTTTTCAGAAGCTCGAAATCCCACTAGAACTATCAAATTATACAAACCAATCGCAAAACCGATGAACGACCAGAACCCGGTAGCTCGAAGCAGTGATTACTACGAATACCCAGTTGAGGATAGATCGAGAATCAAAATTCGATTACGACTTACACTCAGAAAAGCGGCGAGATTTAGAGTCTTTTGAGGAAGAGAGAGAGAAGGAGTAATCACGCGATGACTCGCGGCCAAGAAACTTCTGGTGAAAAGGGTCGAGGCCATTTCACCTCAATCCTCGATAAAACGCCACTGACAAAGATGGTTTGATTTCTTAATTTTGTTCCTGACAGATTGATTCTCTATGTCAGTAGAAGCCAAAAAAAAAAGTCTGCAACTTTGCAAAGCGTTTTATTAAATAGTAATACGGATGATTTTTGTCACTGCCGCCACGAAACTGGTCAGGTAGAGAGACACGACTAGGGCGTCTTTGTCCGTTTCATTAAACGGCGTTTTAACATAACGTGATTTCAGTTTACAAAGTAATCCGGTTTAACTAATCTGAACAGAACCAACACTGTTCTGAAATAACCGATTCAAAAACCAAACCAGTAAAGAAAATAAAACGTTTATTTTATGAAAACATTTCGGTTTAGGGTTTCCAATTTGGGGTGACATTGCAATTTGTTTTCCTTATTATGTATACTGTTTTAACAGAGCGTGATTACAAACTAATCCGGTTTAAACCATTCTGATTTTGATGGGATCCTTTCCAATGAGGATTTCCAAAGAACTAAAGATTAAGAGTCTTGTTCTGTTGATCCTGTATGAAACTCTTAGGTGAAATTACTGTTAGGAAAGCATGAAAATGAATTATTTATTCCCTGATCACATGAAAAGAAGAAAACTCATTCAAACACATCAAAACAGAAACGGCACTTCTATGAAACTTAGTGTGTAAAACTTACGAAGCTAAAAGAGTTACATTACCTCACTAGTGGCATCGTACTCATGATAAAAGAGGGCCAGTGTTGCCCTTAGTGGTTAAAAGTAAAGCCGCTTCAATGCTTTCTCCAAGTCATTGCCAAGGAAAAGAGAATCTTTGATCTTGATCATGCCATGACTTGCTCTTTTAGAAGGATCTGATACGCAGTTGATTATCTCTCTGCCAGAATGAGTTGCAACGCCATGATCTTTGATGTATTTAAGTCCAGCTGCGATATTGTGTGCATGGCATTTGCGGTCTCATGTCTGCTTTTTGAGCATAGTCTCGGAGAAGCAAAATAGCAAAGCTCTCTAACGTTAAGATTGTCCAACTTTTCGAGGACTCTTACCGTGTTCACAAGATCAGCGAAAATTAACAAAATTGCAAATTTCTGGAGATATCCAACTTAAAAGAAATTTGTCATCCTCCTTATTGCATGGCTGTGCTTATATTGATAGAGTTATGCACAAAATATACACACGGATTCTCCAATTGCATATGCATTGCATATGGAGTACGTGAGAAAGACTAATAACATATTATTCCAATTTTTTTTCAAAATTTGCAAAAAATTGTAGATGTTAGCCCACAAAAATTGGCAAAATTGATAAATTTGTAGTTTTTCTAAATTAATGATTGGAATGTGTCTAAAGTGAAACCAAATTAATCCAACCATTTTTCATAGTGATAGAGTATGGGAGAAAGACTAATAACATTTTATTCCAAATTTTTCAAAATTTGCAAAAAAATTGTAGGTGTTACAAATATTGGCAAAATTGATAATTTTTTTGGTTTTTCTAAATTAATGATTGGAAGGTGTCTAAAGTGAAACCAAATTAATCCAACCATTTTTCATAGTGAAAGAGTATGTGAGAAAGACTAATAACATATTATTCTAATTTTTTCAAAATTTGCAAAAAATCGTAGGTGTCTAAAGTGAAACCAAATTGATCCAACCATTTTTCATAGTGATATAGTATGTAAGAAAGATTAATAACATATTATTCCAATTATTTCAAAATTTGCAAAAAAATTGTAGATGTTAGCCTACAAATATTGGCAAAATTGACAAATTTTGAGGTTTTTCTAAATTAGTGATTGGAAGGTTTCTAAAGTGAAACCAAACTGATCCAACCATTTTTCATAGTGAAATAGTATGTGAGAAAGACTAATAACATATTATTCTAATTTTTTCAAAATTTGCAAAAATTTGTATGTGTTAGCCCACAAATATTGGCAAAATTGATAAATTTTGAAGTTTTTCTAAATTAATGATTGGAAGGTGTTTAAAGTGAAACCAAATTGATCCAACCATTTTTCATAGTGAAAGAGTATGTTAGAAAGACTAATAACATATTAATTTTATTTTATCAAAATTTGCAAAAATTTGTAGGTGTTAATAAGCCCACAAAAATTGGCAAAATTGATAAATTTTGAGGTTTTTCTAAATAATGATTGGAATGTGTCTAAAGTGAAACCAAATTAATCCAACCATTTTTCATAGTGATATAGTATGTGAGAAAGACTAATAATATATTATTCCAACTTTTTTCAAAATTTGCAAAAATTTAGGTGTTAGCCCACAAATATTGGCAAAATTGATAATTTTGAAGTGTTTCTAAATTAATGATCGGAATGTGTCTCAAGTGAAACCAAATTGATCCAACCATTTTTCATAGTGAAAGCGTATGTGAGAAAGACTAATAACATATTATTCTAATTTTTTCAAAATTTGCAAAAATTTGTAGGTGTTAGCCCACAAATATTTACAAAATTGATAAATTTTGAGGTTTTTCTATATTAATGATTGAAAAGTGTCTAAAGTGAAACCAAATTGATCCAACCATTTTTCATAGTGATATAGAATGTAAGAAATATTAATAACATATTATTCCAATTATTTCAAAATTTGCAAAAAAATTGTAGGTGTTAGCCTACAAATATTGGCAAAATTGACAAATTTTGAGGTTTTTCTAAATTAATGATTGAAAGATTTCTAAAGTGAAACCAAATTGATCCAACCATTTTTCATAGTGAAATAGTATATGAGAAAGACTAATAACATATTATTCCAATTTTTTCAAAATTTGCAAAAACTTGTGGGTGTTAGCCCACAAATATTGGCAAAATTGATAAATTTTGAGGTTTTTCTAAATTAATGATTGGAAGGTGTCTAAAGTGAAACCAAATTGATCCAACCATTTTCATAGTGAAAGAGTATGTGAGAAAGACTAATAACATATTATTTCAAATTTTTCAAAATTTGCAAAATTTGTAGGTGTTAGTCCACAAATATTGGCAAAATTAATAAATTTTGAGGGTTTTCTAAATTAATTATGGGAATATGTCTAAAGTGAAACCAAGTGGATCCAACCATTTTTCATAGTGATATAGTATGTGAAAGACTAATAACATATTATTCCAATTTTTTTCAAAATTTGCAAAAAAATTGTAGATGTTAACCCACAAATATTGGTAAAATTGATAATTTTAAAATGTTTCTAAATTAATGATTGGAATGTGTCTCAAGGGAAACCAAATTGATCCGACCATTTTTCAAGAAGCCTTGTTTCTTTTGTCAAGAAGCCTACGGCAGTTGTTAAGAAGGTTTCATTTTGATGAAGATAGTGAGGCAAAGCCTTATATACACATACACTAGGGCTGGGCACGGGACAAGTATTTGGTGTTTCTGTCATATTTGTGATCTGCCTTGCCCTGTTTGTTTTTTTCGAAAACCGACTTGTACCTGCCTTATGAAATACAAGTATCCATTTTTACAAGTACTTGCTCAAAATTTGAAGACTTGCAAGTAACCTGCCTTGACTTGTGACCCGCAAATACTCTAAAAAAACTTGTCTCGCACAAAAAAAAACTTGCCCCGCACAACGGTATCGGTGTGTGAGACGACAAGTGTGTGATATCAAATTGTATTGGGCTTTGGGCTTACAAATTTAGCAAGGTCTTGATTCATTTTTTTGTATTTGAGTCCACACACTAAGGCCAAGATCGTTGATACTTCAAATGAATACTAAGCATGAGCTTATAAATTTTTACTAAAGACTTAATGAATTTAATTTATGCAAGGAAGGGCGTAACAAAGCAAGTATCGAAAATAATATTGATATTTGTAACCTGTCTTGTACTTGCAAGTAATACAAAAATCTGCCTTGTAACCTACCTTGTTATGAATAAGTGACAAGACAATTACGGAGCAAGAAGCAAGTATCTTGCGGATACCAAATACCTGTGCCCAGGCCTAACATACACAATCCGTTTCTCATATAATCTAATTACATTACGATATAAGATTATCTGCTATGGGCCAACATGGCCTAGGTCCTACATATGAAAGCATGAGCTCAAATAGGTTTCAAATTCGGTGATAAGAGCAATTGTACTTCCAGTAATTAACCACACTTTGCATCTATAGTTTGTCTAAGAGTCACACCCATGACCATAACTGTTGTCTGTTGCATATACACTTAGATATCATTTGTTGTGTTTGGTTATGTCTTCACTGCATTTACAGTCCATAATGAGCCCTCTATTGATAATGCGTGCTGCAACAACCATGACAACATGTAAAGTCTAAAAAAACAGAGCCATTACTAGTAGGTCCCTGTATGTTCCCTAATAACATAAAGAAACATACATTAAAAAAAACACAAAGAAATGTCTTCCTGATGTTGAAAAAAAAAAAAGCGTCTTCCCTGGTGTTGACCAAACATCATCAAGACTTTCTAGATACAAAGAAGCGTTTAACAATTGGTAGTCATTTAAATAGTGAATTGAAGATTTTCATAAATGTGCAAAAAATATACACACAACTTTCCGCATTACATATGAGGTTACTCGAGCCAACTCTATATATGACATTGTCGATATTGTTTCTCTAGCCCACATTCTAAAATCTTGTAGATGAATGGTTAAATCATAGAGATTTTAAGCTTTGATTTTTAACCACACTACTTTACAAGATTCTATAGTGTGAATTGGAGAAACAATATCCGCGGTATGATGAACGTTTTGTGAATGCTTTGTTTATATGCTAACTATGATCATTTGAGACTCGCTCGCATGTTCGTACAAAGTAAAAATCTTTGTAAAATTTGAAATAAATTACTTATTCTTTTGAATTTAGCTTCTTGCGTTGTGGAGTTAATTTGTGTTTAGGATGTATTCCACTTTTCAGTTGACGCGTATTGTTGACTAAGGAGTGCAAGGAATCGAATCTATAGAGAGAAAGACTTGGTCCCATTGGCTTGTGATACAAGTAATTAACACAAGAACTGGAACCTAAGTAAGAGGTAAAATGCTCTCTTCTGCAATCATTACAAACACAAGTAAACGGAAGACCACCCAAATTTGTTACAGAAATTAAGAAATGACTAACTTAAATTGTGTGTCTTCTGTTATGGAGACAAAATTATGCAGAGTTTGTGTGGGTTTACAACTTTAATGAACAAATTAGGAGAATAGAAAATGTTTCATATTCTTTCATAGATCAAAAACAGAATCAAAAGGGAAATCCTTTAAAAACGTACTTCTTGGATTCCTCAGCCAAACGTTTCATACTTTTCGCTTTCTCGTAGACTTGCATCAACTCAGCAGCAACATCTTGCGGATGACACATTACATAAACACTCAAGAACCGTTTCTCGCTCATCCTCAGCGCTGTGGCAATGTTCACTTCTTCAACAAGCGGCTTTAGACCCATCTCGGAGACTCTCTTCACGAGATCCACCCGTGGCCTTAGATGAGTCTCGAGGTTGACGAGAAGCAAGAACGGGTGCTTAAGCACGGAATGAGCTGGAAACTTCATCGAGGCCATGACGTAAGTCATGTTTCTCTGAACCTTCTCAACCGATAAAGTGAGAATGATCGGACATCTTCCACACAGATTCCAAATCTCTTCTTGTGATAACCCAAACTTCTCCAAGTTTGCAACTTTCTCCTCAATCGTCTCCATCCTTGAAACCCCAATCGTTGCTGCAACGTATTTGAACATCTTGGAGTCTCTACTGACTCCAGTTCTCTGAATGTATTCAAACTTCTCGTTACTAAAGTTTGTTCTTGGAATCAACGTGGGTCTCGCTACAAACATCGCCACGAGATCTTCCTGGCTAATCCCCAACTCTCTGTAGAACGCAACCGCGGGCTTGATCTTCTCCTCGAGGTCGTAAAACATGAGCGACGGGTTCCGGATTATGACTTTGCGCAACACCTCTTTCGACCCCAGAAGCTCAATGAAGTAGTTGATTCTCTCGTCAAGAACAAGGTGGATATGGCGGCTAAAGAACCTCGGACGGCAATCAACGATCTTCACAAGGTCCGATGATGTGATCCCCAGTGGAGTAAGGAGGTTTAGCTTATACTCCAGCTGAGCAACGTTGGCTCTCCGCAGAGACGGCCTGGAAATAAAAAGCTTTGATATTTCATCGTCGTTACAACCCCATTTTCGTAGAACTTCCAACGGACTAAGAATCTGTTCTTCAGCTTCGTTGAGGCATAAAGTCGAACACTTGGCGGTGATGGAAGCAGATAAGGAGTTTCTGAAATCTGCTTTTGTAATCAAGCTCGAGCTAGCAAACAGTGATCTGATAACAGCTAATACGTTTCTCTTCACCGTCGAATTCATTTCAGTGACGCAATCGAGAGACTAACAGTAACAGCACTAGATTGAATCAATTGAAGATGATAAAGGAGCAAACTTTTACCAATGATCAAGTCTCAATAAAACGAGCAGAGACATTTACAGGCGTATTCAGATGCTTCTCCCATTCAATTTCCGAAGAGAAGATATAGCTGGAGGAATTGGGATGGTTACATTACCGCCATGGATTTTTCAGGCAATTCAAGCACTCCTCCTCACACGAAGCTTGTGAACGACAGCGAAGAAAAAAGATCTCATCAATGGAGGGGAGCTAGAGAGAGATGGAGGAAGCAGCTTTGGAGAGAGAGACGGCGACTTCAAGACCAGGTCCGCGACGACTGTGCGTATCAGAGAGCCTGAGTCTGAGACGAGTGTAGAAGAGAGAGTCAATTAATAGTATTGTGGTCGGAAATCAAAATAGATATAAATATTGGATCATTGTGTAATTAACTCGAAATATCCGTAAAACGCCGTCGTTTTAGTTATTTTTCTCCTTTTCCTCACTTTCTTCTCTCATCTTTTCCCTCAGTAAAACAAATCGCGAAGATTCTCACTGCAACCCTCTCTGCAAGAAACCTAAAGCTTATTTCTTCGTCACTTCGTTCATCGCTCTCCTTAGTCCATTTCGTTGCTCGATCCGTAAATCAAAGGTATTACTCTTTTTCTGGAAAGTTGTTCTCTTAATTGAAAGTGAAATTTATAGTTTTTAGTGTTGATTTGGGAATTTGCGTTGCGTCTCCGTCTCTGATCCTCGAGTTTGATTTGATTCCCTTTCGATTCTAAGTTCGGATTTGTTATTCTGTGAGATTTAATTAGTCCAGTGTACGTGCGCAGACGTAATTTCTTCCGATTTAAGCTGTTCTACTAGTTAGGGTTTATGCTGATGAAAATCAGCTTGTGGATCGTATAGGATGTTCTGTGGTTTTAAGTTAAGCAGATTCGTCACTTCCTTTGTTCCAATTTCCAGAAATTTCGCTAGAAGATAATGCGATTTCACTTTTTTTTTCACAGATCTCTCAGCTTGCTTAAGGTACAATGGGGGATAGTCAATACTCGTTTTCTCTCACCACGTTCAGGTATGAACAACTTGGTTATCCTCTATATGCGAGCAATTGGATCTGTTTCCTCGGGGTTTAATTTGTGATGTGGTTATGTAAACAGTCCATCAGGGAAGCTGGTTCAGATTGAACATGCCCTAACAGCTGTTGGTTCAGGCCAAACGTCATTGGGAATCAAAGGTTTGTTACTGACCTGACCTCTGGTTAGATTGTGAAAGAGATTTTTTAGGATCATTTTGATAATCATGACCTGTGTGTTCCCTCTGCAGCCTCAAACGGAGTTGTCATTGCAACAGAGAAGAAACTTCCCTCTATATTGGTTGATGAAGCGTCTGTAAGTTTTGATACTCTCTCCCTGTGATCAACCTTTTTGTAAAAGTTTATAGCATATAGTTCGTTTTTTCTTCTAATACTGTTTTTGGTACTTCCCTAGGTTGCATAGTTTCAGTAAAGATGATCTTATTTTCTATTTCAGGTTCAGAAGATTCAACATTTGACTCCCAACATTGGAGTTGTATACAGGTTCTTCTCCTCCGCTATCTTGTAGCTCTTGTTTAACAAAAACGGTTTTCTTAGCTTGATTATTGGATTTGGGTACTTAGTATCTCTCATAAGCTGCTTGTGCCATGAATGAAAAGCAACCTTTTTCTTAGTTCTCGGATTCTCATCATTATAGTGCTAACTTTGGTGTCTCCTTCTATGAAGTGGTATGGGTCCTGATTTCCGAGTGCTTGTGCGAAAGAGTAGGAAGCAAGCTGAGCAATATAACCGATTGTACAAGGTAATCTTAAATATCTTCTATTTTCATCTACTTATGTTGGACCTTTTAGTAATGCATGTATGATAAAACTTCAATCCTTGCTGCCTGGTTTGTAGAAACTTTGGCTTAGAACCTGATTACCTTAATTGATTCAACTTCTAAATGAGTTTAATTGTTGCAGGAACCCATCCCTGTCACACAACTTGTAAGGGAAACTGCTACAGTGATGCAAGAGTTCACTCAATCGGGGTAAGTACTATATCAACTTCTAGTGTATTTTTAAAAGTCTCTTATGCCATGGATTGCCAACTTTAGAACGTCTCTCTGCACTTTTAACCTTAGTTTAGGATTGATTTGGTGTGCGATAGTGTTGTTAAAGCAGATCTGAATTCCTAAACTAGACTACTAATTATGGTTTGCTTCTCCTGTTAATAGTGGTGTTAGGCCGTTTGGAGTTTCTCTACTAGTGGCTGGGTATGATGACAAGGGTCCTCAATTGTATCAGGTATGTAGATCACTAAAGAAATGTAACCATCAATTAGTACCTATGAATTGAAAACATCTTATTTCATCAAACTTCCTTTCTTTTTGTTTATTAGGTGGATCCGTCTGGCTCTTATTTCTCATGGAAAGCTTCGGCAATGGGAAAGAATGTTTCGAACGCAAAGACATTTCTTGAGAAGAGGTGATAAGATTTTTACCGTTTGTGGTGCGAGTTTGAGATCTTGGAAGCATGTCATTTCATCTTTGTTTTTGACCAGGTACACGGAAGACATGGAACTTGACGATGCCATTCACACGGCAATATTGACATTGAAGGAAGGGTCAGGCTTTTTACCAAACTCTGTTTTACTTCATTTCAATATTTTCTACAACAAAAATCTAAAAGCCTTGTTCGTTTTTCTTTCTTGTTTGTTTCACAGTTTCGAGGGCGAAATCTCAAGCAAAAACATCGAGATTGGCAAAATCGGTGCTGACAAAGTGTTTAGGTAAGTATATTACATAAAACATTCACGACTGCAAAACTAATAAAATCAGCAATCTTAATCATTGCCATCAATGTCTGATAAGAGAATGTTTATATGCCAGGGTACTAACACCAGCAGAAATCGACGATTACTTGGCTGAAGTCGAGTAAACTTTCACTTAACCGTGCAACGAACCGGGATTTGAGTCTCAAAACTATCTCTTGTTTTCTCGATGGTTGCAGAGAATTTATGGTTTCTTGATTCTGTACAACTTTTGGACTGTGTTAAGCCTGGACTTTTGGACATTGTTCTTTTTTGTTTTTCGTAGAAATCGTGAAGCATTATGGTCTTTATATGGTCATATAAGACATAAACCTACCTTAATTTACATATCTCGGCCGTTAAATAAGCCCACCTTTGAATGCATACGGGCCTCTCTTCAATACCGCTTACAAGAGTTAGGCCTTAAATTGGTCTTCAATACGTAGTTGGGCTACAAATTAGACCAGGATGGAATATCCGTGGGCCTCTATTGGGCTATAAAGAATTAAGTATGGGCTTCATATGGGCCTAGGAAGAAATATCCGTGGGCCTCTAAGGATCTTAATACGGGCCTTAGAAAGATGGGCCTTTAAGAAGTACTTGGGTCTGCAAAAGCCCGCTAACGAATTAATGTGGGCCTCTATTGGGCTTTGAAGAACTAAGTATGGGCTTTGTATGGCCTTATAATGTCCGTATTTCGATATTTACACATTGTCCTCATATCTTTCGGTATTTACCGTATTTCCCCCAGATATGGGGCAACTATATTATTAGCAAAAGATATGGGCCAATAATAAAATTAGACCATTACCTTTTCATTAGCTTAATAAGGACGTTGTATGTATGAAAAACGTCCGTTGACATTGCATGTTTAGAAATCCAGAGAAAGACATGATGATGTTAATAAAAATTAGACTGCTCTCTATCTATTTCTAATTATCAAACCCCCTAATTAACAGGTGTAGTGTAGACCTCGGATATGTTAAGTTTCCCCTTCCTCTGAAAACTGACTACAAACAACGTCTCTAAGCAACACAATCTATCTAACAACTTCTGAAACAAGAGATTCAAAGTAAAACAAACTTCTATTGTATCATCAACCTGCAAATGTACAAGAAGCAAGAAGACAGAAAACTCGTAAAACCACACAGTATAGGAAAGGTTTTTGCATTTTCACCTCTGCTTGATCTTCCAATTGTGAGCTGTTCGTGGGGCAGTGGAGATCCCTTCGTAGTATCGGGACTCGAGTCTCCCTCTGTTCCATGCCTTGACAAAACGGGAAAACAACTCCCGCGCAGATTCGGTAGTGAGATCATTGAAGTAAGTGCGCTTTTCTTCTTTCAGCCACGTCGCAAACTCGTTGTTCTTGGAGAAGTAGTCCTCACTTGATAGCTCTGGGATCCCCTCTTTCTGTAAGAAGAAGAAAACACATTATCTCAGAAGCTCGAGACATTACTATAGGGCAACAAAACTTAGTGATTAAACCATGACTAAGACCATCATAAAGAATCTCCAAAGCAATAAAGGGTAAGAGAGAGAGCTCACCAGCTTGTGGTCGCCTTCTGCGTGTTTCTTTTTCGGCTTATCATCCTTCGACCTCTTTGCTGACCAGATAAAAGAAAATTGTCAACCGCAAGGAAAACTGAAAAAGCAAAGGCACAGTGCTTAAAACCATCAACTAAGCGCAAACGTGAGGAAAAATATATGCAGCCGTTTTAGCAGTAACCAAAACAAGACACTCTCTTGCTGCCTAAAATCCCCCTATGCAACAGGTTTCGACTACAACTTCTTCTCTCTCTATGAGAAAACAGTTAATGGTGGTATACAAGAGAAGGAAAACTTCAGCTCACATGGATACAACTATGAACACACCAGTAGATATCAGCAGCAACAACAAAGTAATAAACAGCTCAAACCAACAAGATGAAGAATCAAAGACCTCATACGAAATGGATGGACATATATTGAATAAAATCAAAACATGAGAAAAGCAAATGTCATACATGAACTCGATCGATGAGACTTCTTCTCCTTCTTCTTTTCGCTTCTCCTACTTCTCTTTTCATCATCTTTCTCTGTTCCTCGATGCCTCTTGACTTTCCCTTCGTCTGTTCATCCACAAATCACAATTTCAACATACAGTCTCAACAATTCAAACGAGTTACAGTTTCAAGCATCGATTCGAATCGAAGTAACGAACTACAAATTCAAAATCGGGAACACGAATAGTCCAAAATCCCAAAACAACAAAGTGATTGCAGATAAACAAATTGAAATTCACCGCTGCCCTAAATTTTCTCGGGAAACAGAAGATAAAGTATAATTATAGAGAAGACGAACATACTTTCGGAAGACGATGGATCTTCGCTCCGTGCTCTGCTTCTCTTCTTCTCCTTCGGGCTCCGTTCGCTTCCCATGATTCGCCGACTTAATTTGAAGAACGGAGAAGACGCGATACTCTCTGAGTCTCTCTGTATTGTATATTCAACTTTTATTTGGTCCAGATCAGGATTTAGGATTACCGGGTCGGGTCTCCGAAGCCAAATTTCATCTAAAGCCCCCGTACTACTTTATATTTTCCATATAGCCCCAATGTTTTTCCCAATACAATTTAACCCCCTTTCAACTACAGAACTGACTAATTTTTCTTCTCTAAATTTTGAAATTAGTTTCATATGTTTTCGAGTATTTACAAGCAAATTATCAACAATACATTTGGTCTACAAAGACAAGAGACTGCATTTTCTTGAAGATGGTCTCAACGGAGCTAAACTCCACCTCAAAACCATAGCTCCGACCACCGTATTCGACGTAGAGAAACCTCGCTGGAGAAACTTCCGGCAGTGGTGAAGGCAAAACCATAGAGATTTCAGGAAATTCCGGAGACGGTGGAAGAGGCAGCAAATCTTTCTTCTTTTTGAGAGAATAATACACATCGGCTAAGAGAATCCATATGAGATCAGGATCGATGCACGCTAAACCTCTCAATGCATTCAAAGCCGCTTCTCTTAACCCAGTTACGCCGCTGCAAGCGATCCCAACCACCAATCCCGCAACTTTCTTCAAGACTGCATCTAACGCTGAAAAGCTGCGTTTGTCTCTGGAAAGCTCTGCGATCATATCGAGAAGTGCAGCCTGCACTTTCAAGCTAGAAACCTCAGAAGAAGATGACTCGGGAGATTCAGATACGGTTCTGTAAGGAAGCCGAAGAACCGATTTATTGTCTTCCCGGAGGTTTTTAGCCGTCATAATGTGGAAGGGAGATGTGGTTAAAAGCTTCCAGAAGTCTGGGCCATCATTGCGGAAACGACGGGTGAAGAAATCCCCTCCAGATGTTTGAATGACTCGAGGAATCACGGTTAAGCACCTCCGCACAGCCTGTGGAAAAGGCAGCAGATTTTAAAAATCCGTCAAGTCTAGAGATAAATCGGAAGTGAGAGAGAGAGAGAGAGAGAGGGAGATTGTACCACAGGATTTCTATTTCGTATGCAAGAAACAAAGAACGGCCAGATTTTGTTAATAGCGGGTAAAAGCCGGTTCTCGTCTGCTCCATCGTCAGTAACATTCATGAAGTCTTTAAGCTGATAGAACGAAGCAAATTCAATGACTTCCTCCATTGTTTCTTTGGTTTCTGTCTCAGCTCGATAAGCTTCCTCAACTTTAGCCAGCGCCAATACACCGTCCTGTATAATTTGGAAAGTTAGTTCAATTGGAAATATATAGAAGAGGGCTCAAGAAAACTAATCCAAATGGAATATTGTACCTCGATTATGTTGAGGGAAACTAAGCATGAGGCTTGGTTTGATGATGCAAGGAGAGGCATGGCTGCAATTAAACATGAAGAGGCGATCGATCCAACTGTGCGTCTGTATCGTTTGGAACGATTCAGTTCAAGCAGTATCTTTTCCCATTCTTCCTCGTCGTTAAGTTTATTGTAAGAATCTGAGCCTTTCTCTTGCCACGATGTTATCGCATCAGTTGCTTTGGTCTTCACATGGTCACGATATGACTTGGCTCGGTCTGGTAATAGACAAGCCTCGTTCTTTGACGCTTTTACAATCTCGGCAACAGCCTGCGAGACGCACCAACAAAGGTTACAATGTATTTTTAAACAAGAAAAGTAATGATTTTAAAAAGACTGCAGAAAAAGAATGAAAGATTGAATCCACCTTCAAGAAGGGTAAAGTTAGATTTGGATGCTCTTGTCTACCAACAATTTCTAGTTCTTGGGAAACCAATCGCATCTGCAGATCCCCCGAGACGAACAAAAAAAGAGAACTTGTTAACGCACTGATTTTGGATCGGATAGAGATTGAGGATTTGGGACAAACAAAAAATGCTCTTACCGGTTCCTCCAACAATGGCAAAATCTCATGAGCAACTCCGATATAAGAAAGCATAGCAGCGAGTACATTTGGGACATGAGGATTGAGATCCAGGTGGCGCAGCTGACGACAAATAGAGTCAATAACGTAATCCGCATTTGCTACAACCAGATGCCCTACCTGCAAACAAACAATCAAAAAGGGAAAGATTTTAATCAGAATAAAAGGTTTTGTGATGTGCTTGAATCCAGTTACATTATCATATTAAATTCTCACTGTGGGATGGCCTGAGGTGGTAGCAAGAAGACGTAGGACAGCGTCTGAAGCGTTTCTAACTTGGAAGCTCGAGCAAGTAAGACTCTCAAGCAGAAGGTAAAGCGAAGAGTGAAGAAATCCACTTGACGTAAAATCTTTCCCAAGGCACAAGGAAAACACACCAACTCCTTCTATTATTACTTGGTGTAGCATTGCAGTATCCCTCAAGAAATGCAGACTAATATGTGGAACATCGGTATCGGTTTGCCCAGGAGCTGTCTTTTGGTCCACGGGGAGATCCCACACTTCAGAGGATTGGTATTCGTGCAAGATTTTGCCAACACAATCAATCAGATGAGTTTTTGCACGTTTGTTCCATGAGATTTCCCAAGATAGTTTGTCTCTTCCTTTTCTCGACTTCTGAAGCAGTCTTGAGAGAGCATTCGTTGCTTGATCCGATAGACCGAAAATCATCTCATTCAAGATACAAGCAGCAGTTGCTGCCTGGCGAACTAACTGTCCTGAACCAGTTCGATTACACCAAGTTTGCCAGGCTTCTCCATTATACTCTTTTACACGAACATCAGAAACCAATTTACGAAAGAGCCCCAGAGGAACATCCAGGATGACTGCTAAACGCCCTTCGTTTTCAAGTCCTAGCAAACACAGCGAGATCATTTACTATCAGTAACTAGCTCATCTATAAGGCGGAACAATTTCAGAAAAGAGTTTCAAAGGAATTTGAAATGACCTGCCATTAAGGATAAACCTACAAGTCTAAGGATTCCAGCAAGCATTTCGTAGAGCTTCTGACTACCAACATGAGAGAACCAAGGAGGCATGCAAGGTAACATATAGCTAGTGGGGGAAGATGTCTCCAATTTTCCTTGATCTGATTCAGTGATTTTTGGAACGGTGCGATTGTAACTGGTCTTCCGAAATCCCACATTCAGTTCTGTGATGGAGTGGAGGTAACCTGTCGATGATGAAGGCCTTTCTGCGATGAGTTTCTGAAGAGAGCCAGTGAATGCTGAGTTGTGGCTCAGACACAAGGAAAATATATCCAGGAATCTGCTAGCTGTTATCTACATACAAGAATCCAAAGAAGCACCAATCATATAGCCATTATTACATCGTGTTTGGTTTCTGGAACTGGATTCTCGCTGATAGAAGAAAGAAGTAACCAAACCTATGAGCGTGTCAAGAAAGAATACATACGGGAGACTGAAGATGATCTGCCAAAAATCGAGGGCCAGAATAATAAGTGACGACAAGTAACTGCTTCACCACCGAAAGTGCAGGCAATTCCTCATTCCCCAAAACCACTTTTGGAAGCCTCTCAAGTAGTCTGTTGCCATTAACACACCACAGAAGAAAAATAAAGCATTAGCATCATGTTAAGAGACCAGAATACTGAACTTGATAGGAAAGAAACAACACCTGCTAAAGATCTTGGTTATATCACTCTCTACGTGATATTTTGCACGTTCAGAGAATAGATGATCGAGAAATTCCTGGGCTGCTACAGATATTTCATCGGAATCGTCAACAACCAGAGTACATACACATTCCTGCATTATAATAAGAAAAGAAAAAATATCATCCAGCTGAAATTCCTTGGAATGGAAATATCTAAGACCATGTGTTGTTGTTGATTATGAACCTACCAACATCACTAATCTAGCACCCTTCAAGGAACGAGAGCTCTTAGATAGCAATCCACGTATTGCAGCTAGAAATCCCCATCTAACTTTTCCGGCTGGGTGAATAAGAATCTGAAACCAATTAAGATTCACCACTCAGAAAGAGAAAAGCTCCAACAGGGTTTGGGACAAAAGTAAAGTGATGAACGGAGCACAAAATAAATAAATAAAGAAAAACATACATGAGGAAATGTCTCACACAACAGCTTATTCACGTGAGATGTAGTGCTCTCTAACCACTCCTTTGTACGTTCAACATGAAAGGAGTCCCGACTCGGATTCAGATTGGACTTTTCATGTACGTAGATGGTTTTAACAATTTCTTGGCTTGTACTTTCTGCCATCTCATCACCCTGCCCTTGAGATTTTGTAGTCAAAGAACGAAGTTCATCCAAAATCGAGTGTGCAGATTCATGCTTCTGAGACTTAGAATCATAATCAGAAACGTCGAGGGCCGATGAATTAGCCTCATCCTCTAGGACTATCATAAGAAACTCGGCCAAACCTCTAACTGCTTGGTCTAATGCGTCAACACTTCCTGCAGCTCCACTTATCATTGCTCTCGAAACATGCAACACTTTGGCAATTTGGCTAACAACACCAGGTAGAAAAAACGCCAACACATCAGCAGTACCAATCTACAATATGTATCAGAAATGGTCCATCAGATAGCTTTTAGCAAACGGATTCCATCAATACAATGCATCAAAACATGTAACCATAACTTTCTAGTTACCTTAGCCACAAGTACGCGAAAGGCCAGAAAGGCTTCAACACGAAGGTTCGCACTTCCTCGTTGTCCTCGAGAAGCCTCAGCATCAGCCACCTACGTGCAGTGATCAAAATTGATTCACTTTAGAATTTACGCAACTACATAACTCCATATGAAAGAAAAAAGGTAAGCATAGCGAGGAAGATGTCTTTACTTTGAGAAGAATGGAAAGCCAATGACCCACAGCAGCCAAAGCAGTCTGAGACTGAAGAAACGCAACCAAGCATTCTCGCGTTTCTAAAGACTCTGAAACTTGAGTTTGAAAATCTCTTCGATCTGACAGCTGAGGCCATCCAAAAGTGCGTTTACATGAGCAAGAAACATTAGAGCATGGATGCAGACCAGAGATCATTGCTCGAAAACATTTGACGATCCCTTCGCGAAACTCTTCAGCAGCCTCAGATGGCGTTAAAACAGCAGCACTAGTTAACTTCTTCATAATCACAACCATCTGTAGGAGAACATTTTCAACATACAATTTCCATAACTAAGCTGAGAATAAGTGAGAATTCCAAATCAACTCACCTGATCGACGGATCCGATGTGGCATTTCTTTAGAAGTTCTTCAAGGCAATTGATTACACCTTCTGCTACTTTATCACTCACTCTATGAGGCGTTTTCGGAAATTCCGCCGGCTGATTGTTCCCCTGACTTCTGCAAGCTACTGCAGCGTCTAGATGAAGAAGCAACGGGAACAAAGTGTAGCTGAAACGTACATTAAACCAAAACATTTCTCACATTCGCCACAGTCAACAATACACCACAAGACTAAATAATGCCTAACTTGGTTATATGAATGTCGAAATCAAAAGCGGAGGTGAGGAAATATTTACTGGAAGAAGGACTGGAGAGAGGACGGAGGAGAACGGCGGAGGAGGTGGAGCAACGCAGGGACCGTGGATGGATCCTTTTGAGGGTTTTGCGATAGGCTGAGAAGCTCCAGGGAAAAAACTTTGAGTTGTGCGAAGACGGCTTCTCGTTCGGCTTCTCCATCAACGTCGTCTCCATTGGTTTCACGGCGGACTACGACGGAGTTTTCCATTTCAATCCGAATTTCCGATCAATGGTTAGAGCGGAGACTAGCTCTGAATTTAATTGACCCGACCCGATGGTATTTGACCCGACCGGTCAAACTGTATCAAGTCGATAGGTTTCTCGGTCACACCACCGTCTCCTTGCGACTAAAAATGACCGGGAATTTTGCTAATTATAGGGTTTTAGGAAATAGTGCAAAATAAACTTGGTATTTATACATAATTGCAAAATATACCTATTTTTGTACAGAATTGCGAAATAAGCTGATATTTATACAGAACTGCGAAACAAACCTATACTTGTACAAAATTGGAAAAGAAACCCATCGAAATATACACAATTGCAAAACAAACCTGACATTTATACAGAGCTGTTAAACAAACCTATACATGTACAGAATTGCAAAAAAAACAATCGACTAATGCAAAACTCCAACATAATTAGCCTGATATTTATACAATAATTACAAACATTTTTAAAGATTAGCTTCTTATTCAGCATGTGGAAAAGGACGTTTGCTTGCTGAATTCATTGATAAGTCCATACTTCTTTACTTCTAAACCAGCAAAGCTAGTTGGTGAATCTATTTTGAGACAAACCATAGCAACTAGTCTTTTCTTTTCTCTGTCGTTTCCAGTTTTTGGTTGGTTGTTAGATAATATGATGGTGATTATCAAACTAACAATCCCTACCCAATATTCTACAAATAAATGACTTGAAATATCAAAATTTCAATAAGAAGCCATAGATCATTATACTTCAAGATTCTGTAGAATAATGAAAGAAATCTTTCAGATGGTTAGTCTCAATCTTTAGTGAAATATGTTTTGACTAGCTAACTTTCTTCCCCTCTATACACTGAAAATGCCAAGAAATTAACATTTTCTCTATTACCTACCTTTTCCATTAAATCATGTAAATATCCAAAATAAATATCTTTTCTTGTCATCCATGAAAAGAAAAAACCCGTAATTAAAGTAAATAAGCTTTTTACGTTTATCTTAATGTATCATGAGCTCGTAGGTCTTCAGTAGAGATGATTCTTCTTCTTCATTTTGTATCCCCTGTTTATGCTGTTGATTGTCATCATCATCTTCTTCTAACCCGAGTTCGCTTTCAAGGTGCTTGAACCATTTCTTTACTTCATCCTCATCAGACTCTTCTTCAGCTCTTGAAGCTGAGCTGTTCTCATTCGCAAACGAGCTTGAACCATCAAAGAAACTCCAAATGTCTGGATCTGAACCAAATGGGATCTCCAGGAGATCCGGTTTGTCTACCTCTTGAATAATGTCGTTAAATTCGCTATACTCAAACATGAGACCTATATTTAGATCATCATCATCTTGGTTTGAGTTGTTGGAACCACCAGAAGACACTGAAGTAGTAGAGTTCTGAGAGGTCTTTTCCTCTGCTTGAGACATGGCCTCCTCTTTCCCACGAGAAACAGAATCACTCGAACAAGATGAAGCTGGACCATCTGCACTAAGATCAGTTCCTGAGCTCTGAGCCAGTCTTTTCTTAAGATGTGTATGCCACACATTCTTGATCTCGTTGTCTGTTCTTCCTGGGAGTTGAGATGCGATTTTAGACCACCTGATCACAAAAAAGTTAGTGTCAGTGTTAAATCACTTTTGTGATCCACCAAGAAGCTGGAGATTTACTTGTTCCCATAGTTCTGGTGAAGCTTGATGATCGCTTCTTCTTCCTCTGGAGTGAAGTTGCCACGTTTCACATCTGGCCTGAGGTAGTTAATCCACCTTAGACGACAACTCTTCCCACACCTCAATAGACCTTCATTTTTCATACAATTCAGAATCATAGAGGAAAGTTATTAAAGAGGCTCTGCTTTGATCATGATAAGCAACTAACATACCAGATTGTCTGGGGAGAGATCTCCAGTTCTCATGACCAAATTGTTGAATGAAAGAAATGAGTTTTAAGTCTTCTTCTGGGCTCCATGGACCTCTCTTCACTTTGGACTTGTCACAACAAGGTGCTCTTCCCTTCCCCATTCTCTCTCCCTCTCTCTATCTCTCTCTCTCTCTCTCTCTCTCTCTCTCTCTCTCTCTGTCTATCTTTTTATATGTAATATATATACACTCAGTTTTGAGATTCACTTTAATCAAATAGAATAAGTTCTGTTGTTTATATATATATATATGAGAGGTGAGAGTGTGATCTTGACATGAGAAAGATGAATGTAAAAACAAAGGGATTTGATAAATGTCAAATCAGATTTGTTGAGTGGGAAAAGGTTGCCCTGTGGTAAGGTTGATTATTTGGTATGATTCCATTTTCTCATTTTTTTGCTTGATTTGGCATCCACATGATGCATGCAACTTATCTTTTCTTTTAACAGCGATGCATGACATTTTCACATTTGTTTTACAATTTCAAGAAAATACACATATAGTATTTTATTTTTGTGAATTACTAAAACTAGTGTCCGAGTAAAAATTATCAGATATGACTTTTGTTTTTCCCAATCTGTCTTCTGTAATTTTGCTAACGTGGAACTACATGTCGACAAGTGTTCATTTTGATATCTTTTAAAATTTTAAAGCTGCAACGTTACTTTTTATTAAAAACAAAAAAGAGCAAGTTATTTTAAATTAAAATAATCGAACACACCTAGGTGGACTGGACTAGTTGAGTAGTAATGGTTATAAAGTGGCAAGAGAGAAAATAAATTTCATATATCGATTTGTTTCTTATTATTAGGTAGTGTTTTTGACTTATTAGAAATTCTGTAGCTACAACTTGTTGATTGAAACATAGCCTAAGGTATCAGGTATGCAATGAGACTTGATAATATTGATTATTTTTGTCCGCGAGTCTTCTCCAAGTCACACATAAGCAATGTAGCTCCATGCATAATTACCAACTTTTGAATATAGATATCCCGTAATCATGTAGTTCCAACACAAGGATTAAGAAATTGAACTCTCATGGACAATGCCGTTTATTTTCATTCATTAATAATGCGGTCACTCACGCGAAGTCATGCCATTGGATGTATTTGTCAGGATTTTCGAATTAATTAATCGAAACTGGATTTTCTTCTACCAAAATAAGTAAACAAATACGTCGCCTAAAAAGTAGAAAATGTACGTTTTATAACATTAAAAAAAAAAAAGAGAGCTAGATCAAGTAGAGAATATAAATGTTATATAGATATAAAATTATAAAGTAATTTCTCTAGCTAGTCACATCCGAAAATACCAAAAGCGAAGGAATGTGTATGAGCATAGTGCACGAACTCACCAAACAAAAGACTAAAGAGAGTGGAAAAGGTCAGAGACTTACGTCTTTTTTGACTTTTTAATGTTTGGTGGGTTTGGTGTTGTTGTTGGCACTTGGCTACGTTAATAACTTATTATATCACCAAACCTTCATTACTTAATTAATTTATCTGCTACCATACACAAATTAATTTAAACCATCGCAATATAATGATCAATACTTTATACCTCAGACGTCTTTGGAGCATTAGCAATTTAGTATCAGCAATACTTAAAGTTCAGTTGAAGTAATAAACCATATAATTTGGTTATACGCTAATAAACTTATACCCAATATCATATTAAAAAGGGAAAATATCCTACGAAAAACCTAAAACACACAAGTCCAAAAATCGATCAACACTACGGTTTATATATATAAGGTGACGATACTAAGATCTCACGTTATATATTATGAATGGTGGAAATTAAAATATAAAAAACATGAGAAGCATGGGCCAAGCTACCCACTACTAGTTAATATGATATTACATAATGGTATTGGTCTAGATAGAGTTTATTCTGTTTGATAAGAAAAAACTCTTGAACTAAAAATAAAAGAAAAATTGTTTCAACTAGTGTAAGTTTTGAATAGTCAATAAAATGTAATTGCATTGAGGTTATAACCATTAAATTCATAAAAAGTATCAACAAAAGTATAGGTACGCGTACGACATAGAAAAAATGACGTGGTTGGGTTTTGCTTTTTCATACGACTCTTGGTAATGGAAGGTTGGTGAACAAACTAGGTATGTGGGAAAAACTTTATCGAGAAACACACACAAAAAAACTATTGAGTGCGTAAAACATTTTCAACGTACCTATGGATTATGGACCTTACCGAAAGTTGGAACGATGGAAACTGGCATAAAAATATTTCTCAAAAGTAAAATGAGAAAATATGTGAAAAGTACGAAGCACGTGTGTTGCTATTAGTAATACATACGTCAAGATCAGTTTTGAGTATCACTGACTTTAAAGTTCATGTTTTAGCTAATGGAATAGAGCGTTGTGTCTGCGTTGTGTGTGTTCATAATAGGGATATATTTACTTACACAGACTTGTATGGTTCGTATATTTTGACACGTCAATTTCTATCTTCTTCTTTTTTTCCATTTCCCAAATTCAACCTTATGACTAGAATACACCGTACTATTTTCTGGATGTTTTACTGAAATTTTTTCATATGTTTGAATATTCGGTTTGGAATTTGCTAGTTATACTATTTTGGCGTTTGTTCAATGTATATGAGATGAAAACGATGACGCCTTTTAAATTATACGATCGGTAAAGTAACTCATGTTTCGAAAGGGATCAACTCAAGGAACTTAGAATGAAAATTATCTAATCGTCAGTTCGTCACCTAAACAAGCGTTTTCCGAAGTAGAACTAACGTTGGACTAAAGATTTTGGGGACTAAACAAGACACCTAATCTTGGAAAAAATGAGATCTCGAGCAATAAATAATATTATCCATCCTTGGGTTGGTAGGACATATTTGCATATACTAGTGATGGGTTCTTTTTTCCTGATCACCTAACTAATCACTCATTAGGTCCAAGCAAAAAGCTAATAATTCCAAATTAAATTAAATAACGCCATAAAATCACGCATAGAGGTTAGCAGATAAAACAAACGATTACGCATGCATGACGCTCATGGATGTAATGGGAATAAACATATGTCACGTAAATGTGTTGTTTAATAACTAGTACTATAGTATATATCATCTACCATAATTTGTGATTATTTAGTTCATAACTATTACAGCTTATATCATCACTAAGACATCAACGTGTTGTTTCATACATACGTCGTACTTCGACATAATAAAGGGTCATCGTTTCTTCATATCAGTTTATTTTCAAAACTGAGTAACGGAGAATGCGAGTTTACTTCAAAATTTGCAGAAGACAAGTAAAAGGGAATGATTTTATAGTTGGGCCAATGATGGGCTAAATACTCTCTAACCAGGCCTGTCTACTTGAAACAGCAAGCTACAAATTGATGGCGATGAATATAAGAACAATTAATGACCAATGTCAGTCAGCGAACGAAGTCCTAGTATGGCGATCATTTGTAAACTACATGAACTATGATCGCGTATATTCAACAGTCGAGTTATATACGACACTGTGGCTTAATATTGTATCGGATCAATGTTTTATGGACATCCAAACTTGGAGTTCTTGATCAAAATTCGGATATCCACTAGACCAAAAATTAATACATAGAGGATCTTTTTTTGTTAAAAAATACATAGAGGATCATACCTTGTTATTAGAATTTTAAGAAAACCAACATAAATGCATTATAACTTTTCCATTCCAAACTTCAAAGAAAAACGGAGAATTTAATATCGTAATAGTTGTGATAGTCTGCAGAATGAGTAAATGGTGCCCAGGAATTTAAGGTTTTCCTATGCTTTTAAACAAAATTTAATTTCCAATTTAATAACCCTACCAATCTCCCATTTAAATGCATTGAAATCGCAAGACCGGTCTCACTGCCATAAAAATAAATTTCCCAATTTAATTTACACTGCATTTTTTATATCGGGACGGTTACACATTTAGGGCCAGCCGTCTTATTAGCTAGGAGTAAGCATATATACAAACATGAATGCACCCCAAATAACGTATGTATTCCTGTAAGTTTTAATTTGTACAAAATTAATACTCCACTATAGTCTATAGTTTACTTTTCTACGCCAATTGGTCAATCCCGATAAAGTATTGTCATTTCTTTTCACACGTACGTTGTGTATATATATAAGTTAATAAAAGCTATTAAATGTTAGGTGTTAAGAATATCATCCGTGAGCATCATCACTTCGTCACCCTAGGAGCCTAAATAGAAAAAGGAAAAAAAAATTATAACTCCCACTTTATTATTCAAAGCTATTTGGGTCTGTTCTTAAATGCTTACACCTTCCTATTTCCTAAAATGCCAATTCAATAACATCTCACCATATTATATTTTGTGCTATCTACATAAAAAAATTGAAATGTTGACAGCAAAAATATGATAATAACAATAATGTCGGTATAGTTTTTCTCGTGATTGTAAATAAACAATTTAGGAAGTGATGCTAAGATGTTTTGAAAGTCAACAACGAGGATAGAAAGTCTAAATCAGCAATTGAATAAGAATTTTAATTTCCGTAATGAATTGCATAATTACTCCATTAATTCATTAATCACGGTTGGCAGAAAAAGAATTGAGTCATTAACCACTAACTGAAGCAGTAAAGGGAGGTTTGAAAAGTAATTATGGAGAGACGTTTGCATTTAATGCGTCTCTCTCTCTATATCGCATTTATCATACTTTGGCTCTTTCTCCTATAATTCCTCTCGTCCATTCGACGATTCCTCTTGTAACAATTCCTACAAGAAATAAAATATTAGTCCATTTCCGGAAATGCATACTTCGAGACTGATTTGAACAGTGTTTCAATAAACCAAACTAATTTTTTTTAAAATAATTTTGTTTGTAAATGGATTTCTGTTGAAGTAAAATTATAATGCATATATATATAGTACTCGAACAACCTATGAATATTTATGCATAATACAGATGGATATTCAGAGTGGGTTGAAGTTTTTTTTTTTTTTTTTTTTAAGTGGACGTTAAATTCAATGTAATAAATATATACATACAAAATTAAATAGAAATGTAAATGTGAGAAAAATATGGTAAGGGTCTAATAAGAAATCGAATAGTGAGAAAACGTGTAGAGCGTGAAGTAGGGAAAGAAAAAAAAAGGTTAGAGATCAACACACATTAAATTCATTAAAATGCTAGTCAATAATGGTACAACGATAAATGTAACCCCTCATTAATATATTAGCTTGTACACAAGAGAAAGTAAACTAAAACCAATTTCGAAAAAATGAAAAAAATGGAGCAAAACATTAATCGCAATAATAAATCAGCATTTAATTGAATTTTCAATTATATATAACGTCCCACATTTAATTTCTCCAACACACTATTTCTACATTTCGGCTCTTTATATTGGCTCCCTCTATATAACTCTCTCTCCCTCTAAACTCTCCCCATTAGCCTCTCTCTCTCTCTCTCTCTCTCTCTCTCTCTCACACATTTCTGGTATGGCTGCTGACGTCAGCTCTCTGGTACGGTTACTAAGCGTTTACAATGATGATCGAGCGGTGGTGAAAGAGTCCGCCGGAGCAAAATCAACGGCGGCGCTGATGACTCGCGATCTCCTTGGAAGCGGCAGAGGAGGAGGAGGCGATCGGTCACTGGAGCTTGACCTTGACCTTCAAGTTCCCACCGGATGGGAAAAACGCCTCGATTTGAAGGTTCGTGTTCATTTCATTTCTCTCCGATTTCTTCTCCGATTGAAAATAGAACAAACAGAGAGATCAATTTTTGTAGACATATGAGTATGATCATGGAATTGATTTTGTTTATGGCGTGATTTTGAAAAACAGTCAGGGAAGGTGTATTTGCAACGATGCAATTCCACGAGCTCGTCATCGATAACCACGACGGAGCAATCGAATCAAACAGTACCGACGTTTCAGGATTTGAATTTTCCTCCGATTCCGAGCAATTCACAGGCGGCGAAGCCTCTGCTGAACCTATTCGACGACACGACGCCGGAACTGAAACTCCTCCCGCCGTCTCGTTCGCGTCCTCTCTCCTTGTCATCATCGTCGAGCTCTAATTTCCAAAGCGTATGCACACTCGACAAGGTGAAATCAGCTCTGGAGAGAGCGGAGAGAGATCCCGCCATGTTCAAAAAACGCCAATCGCCGGACGGTACTGCTTCCGATCATTATCGTACGACGGAGGTTGCGTCGCCGGTGGCGGCTGGATGTCCCGGATGTTTATCGTACGTGCTGGTGATGAAGAACAACCCGAAATGTCCGAGATGCGATACCATTGTTCCTCTGCCTACGAACTCCGTGAAGAAGCCTAAGATTGATCTCAACATGTCAATCTGAAACTTCTGGGGTTTAATTGAACATTTTCATTTTTTGAGGTCTTAATTTTGTAAATGATAGATAAAATCAGGGGGCTTTATTTATTCTGTAAACCGAAAAGAAGAAAGAAAAAAATTAATGGGGAAGACCGGAAAGATTTAAGGGTATAAGTAAAAAAAAATTACTCGGTTTAAAAAAAAAAAGTCAATTATAGTTCGTCTTACTCTTATTTTTGAATATCCCAAAAGTCCATGGTTAGTTGGAAGGAAGTTTACATTCATCGTATATGTTCAACTAAATTCATTTTGTCTTCTGTTAAAAAGAAAAAGAAATACTTATTTTTGATAATTAAAGTATACACTTCTTAAGTTGGATCGAAATACCTCTCTTATCCGAGTGCTTATGGTTTTCTTGAGAAAGTAATACTATATAAGAAAGAAGATTTATAAAACTGATGACTACTAAATGAAATAAGGAAGTGGTATGCATGCACGATGCCTTCAACAAACCCAAAAACAGTAAGATTTTTTTCAAACTGTATTTTGACACAAAAAATGAGTATAAAAAGGCGAACTAAATGGGACAAGTGTTACTTATAATTTTATGTGGTTTAAGTATGGCATATACTACAAATTATGTTGATCACAAGGTCATGTTGACCTAACTTTAACTGCTTATGAATAAACTGAAGGTAACGTAATAAATCGCAGATAATGTGTGAACATTTTTTTAGGGTTTTGTGCAAAACAACCCTCAAACTAAATTCATTTTGCAAATCAAACCCTCAATTTAAAGTTGTGCAAATCAAACCTCTGAAGTCAAAATAACCCCGCAATATAAGACATCTCTATATTTGTGACAAAATTTAAAATGATTTTATGCAAAACAACTCGCGAACTATTTTTTGTGTGCAAATCTAACCTTCAACTTAAAAAATATGCAAGTCAAACCTGCAAAGTCGAAAGTCACTGCTAAAATGAACTTATATGTATTTGTCCATAACTACAAACGTTGACTCAAAACGTCATGACATTTATAATATTTTAACAATTTTTATTAAAAATACTTAAAACAATAATTCAATATTTCTTCTCTTTTTCTCCATCAATAAGGAGAGGGTTAGGATTTTTAACCAAATCCAAAAAAACTAAACCGTAGCCAATCCAGAAAATCAAAACCGAACCAACTTACTCACAATATAGTTACTTGGAAGATCTGAAGTCCTATGTCTTTATGAGCCTCTCTCGAATAATTCTATTGCAAGTAAATTAGTTCTTATCTTTGTCTCTTCGTCGTCATTAGTTAATGAGATCATGAAGAAAAGAATCAACTTATTCGCGATAAGATTACTCGAGATAAATTTATTAATAAGAGGAGAAAGAGAAAGGAAATTAAAGATTAAAGTTTTTTGTTTTTGTTTTTTTTTTAATTTACTTTTAATAAAAATGGTTAAAATATTATTAATGTCATGACGTTTTGAGTCAACGTTTGTAGTTAAGGACAAATACATATAAGTCCATTTTAGCAGTGACTTTCGATTTTGCAGGTTTGACTTGCATATTTTTAAGTTGAGGGTTAGATTTGCACATAAAAAATAGTTTGCGGGTTGTTTTGCATAAAATCATTTTAAATTTGTCACAAATATAGAGATGTCTTATATTGCGGGGTTATTTTGACTTCAGAGGTTTGATTTGCACAACTTTAAATTGAGGGTTTGATTTGCAAAATGAATTTAGTTTGAGGGTTGTTTTGCACAAAACCCTTTATTTTAATATATAAAAAGTGTCAACGACGTAAGGAAAGGTAGAAATGCAATAATAACTAAAGTTCAACATAAAATTAAAACAAAAAAAAGAAGAGCTAAAGTTCAACATATATATGCATGGACGAAAACTTTTCCGGTACGGTCGACGAGTAGATGAGTTTGATAATATAATTGATATAAACCAGGGTGGGACCAAGAATAATAATATTTCGTAGGTAGCAAGGTTTTGGCATTTAACACTAGGACATTTTTGTGTGTGTGGCATTTAAACACACTCCGGATACGTATAATATATGGTTTGATATTCGTCTTTATCCAAAATAAAAATCTTGGGTATGTTTTTATTCGTACGTTTGCAGTTACGAAATTAGGTTTACGTCTATCATTATATGACAACACTATTTTAAATTTATAGGTTCCTGAGTTCCTCTTCACTGGAAATCGGAAAATAGTCCTAATTCCATGTAAGTAGTACTAATAGTTTGAAGTTCATTGTCGTGGATTTCAGATATTAGCGATGGACAGAAAAATCAAAAACGAGAGAGAAAATAGAAGAGAAACTGATAAAGGGGATGATTGGTAGGGGCTGTGGTTGCTCTGTACAGCCCTAAATCTCTCTACAGTAATACCAAATTACCAATCAAGCTCTCATTTTATCTCTTTCCATTTTTGAAACACAGAGCAATTTTATTTATTTATGGAAGTTCCGTGGCTTTGGAAAGCAATTTTTCTAGAGCACCAAATTAAGTGCTCTTAGAATTTTCTCTCTTCTCTTTCCTTATTAATCTTTCAACATTTATTTTTTAATCTATTATTTCTATATCTTAACTTTTTTGTTTTAATATTATATTTAATGACACAATCTATAATAAAAAATCTTACAGCACTAAAATCTAGAATCACAGCCAAAATTTCTACATCATTAATTCTACAGCAAAAAAATTAAAGCTACAGCCACAACCAATCAGGCCCAAAGTCTTCGTCATCCTAATGGAAACGAATTCAATTAATTAGATCGTGACATCTATTAAATTGTAATCAATGCTCCTGCTTACATTTATGAATTTTGGTTCTTCCTCTAGGAAAACATTTAAAGTCCACGTGTCAACTTATTGTTTCCTTCATTAATTGAGTTTGGCTTATTATTATCTCATCTTTGCTTTTCAGACAAAACCCCAAAAGACTTTAAAATGAAAAAAACCATATCGAGTATAGTTAGAAACTGAAATTTTCATATTTTCAGAAAAGGTTCGTAGTAAAAGTAACTTCTTCGGTCAGATTGAAACGAATAATCTACAGAGACCCCTTTGCCCTTTGGGTCAAATCATAAATGGGCCAAGCCCATACTGAGGACGGTGTCTAAAAACATTTGATTTTAGGTCCATACGAGGATGAAATATTGGGGACTAAAACCCTAAACCCTAATTGAGATCCTCTTTGATTCTGTGCAGACAGTTTTTCATTTTCAATCCAATTACTTCCTCTTCTCTTCGCTGCTCCTGAATCAGGAATAATGGGGAAAAGCAAGCGTAAAGAGCGTAAAGAGAAGGTAATTCTTCCACCGGAGCTTCCACCGGATGTCCCCGAAGAGGATGTCGTATATTCCGACGAGGATGAGAAGTTCGTCAAAGAGAACGCTGCTGCATTGGCCAAATTTGCCTCTCGAATCGACACCGACGCTATTGACAAGTGCGTCTACCTCTCTTGAGACCTTCGTTTTCTGGTCGAATCGTTTTTTTTTTGTTTGCTCTGTTGATATTGTCTGTGTTTTGGAATGTTTTGGTGATTTTGAGTATTAGGGTTGATTTTGTTTGTATCAGCGTGCAATATTTACCAGAATCAATAATTGCTATATCCGAATTGAGTTTGAAGCTTCTCGTATCAAATTTTCTCATCTCAATCTCTGTTTTGTTCAACTATTGCCAGGCAATGTGGTGGTAGAGTGAAGAAAGCGGAGGAAAAGACAGTGGAGGATAAGTATGAAGAAGTGCGATCAAAGAAGAAGACGCATCAGGAAGAGAAAGGGAATAGCAACGAGATTCTTGTGGATCCTGCTGATGTGCTTCCTATCAAGAGTTTAGATGGAAAACTCCACTATCGAACAGGTAACAAAAAATAAAACTTTCTTTCGATAATTGTTTAAATGGCACGGTTTTAGGATTCGTATTGATATGTATTGTATCTGCTCTCCTTGTGTTTTGATATGTTTCAGTAACAAAGAAATCAAAGCTAGCTGAAGTGGACACAGATGAAGCGGATATGGACATTCCTGAGGATGAACATATATTGAACAAATCTCAAAGGAGAGAAAAAGCTAAAAAGAGTAAAAGGGATGCAAAGAAACATGACAAAGAATTGCCTAAAGAGATTGTTCAAGAGGAGGAAACACCCCAAGCAGCAGTTCTGGTAATGCATGTTCTGAGTTTCTCTGTTGATTTTTTTTTTTCATTTTGTATCTTTTGTCATTTTTGTTAACATGTGAATGGTGCTCTTCTTTTAACAGGCAGAAGTGAAAGCAGAACTATCTGCTGAAGAGACGTTTGAGAATAAGAAGAACAAACTTGCGGAGTTGGGAATGCTATTGCTTTCTGGTCCAGAGGCAAACATAAAATCCTTAAAGGAAATGTTAGATATCTCCAAAGATGAGAATCCGAAGATGGTGAAACTTGGCTGGTTATCTCTGTTGGCCGTATTTAAAGATATTATTCCTGGGTAATTTATTCAATCTTCTGTCCTCCATTCTTACCTCATCAGCTAATCAGTCTCTTAACTCTCCCCAATATTTGCCTTTTGTTTTGTTTGTGTCGCCAGCTACCGGATTCGACTTCCTACAGAAAAGGAGCTCGAGATGAAGATCTCAAAGGAAGTAAAGAAAACTCGGTTCTACGAGTCCACTTTATTAAGAGCCTACAAGGTATGCATCTCATCTCAATCGTTTTTGATTCTCGATTCCTCCGAGTATGATTATAATACATTTTCTCTTTGCTGCTTATCTTCTTGACAGGCATTTCTGCAGAGGTTGGTTGCATTTGAAAAGCAGCCAGAATACAACCAAGTTGTCACTCGGTGCATGTGTACATTGCTGGAAGCAGTTCCTCACTTCAACTACCGTGAAAATCTGTTAGCTTTTGTTGTCAGAAATATTAGCTCCCCAGATGAAGTCGCGAGGTCCGTAATTGTTTTAAGTTTTAACCCTTTCAACTTATATATCATGGAATCTAACTCATTGTAGAAGTATTAATATCCCTTTTGTTATAGTCATGTCATTTTACTGCAATCTCATCTATTTCGTTCTTATCTAACTCACTTGTTTCGTCTTTGTGTGTTTGCAGGAGACTCTGTTGCTCTACTATTAGGTCTCTTTTCACCAATGAAGCGAAACATGGTGGTGAGCTAACAATGCAAGCTGTACGCTTGATTGCTGATCTTGTCAAATCTCAGAATTGCCAACTTCATCCTAATTCTATAGAGGTACCGTTTGGTCTTATTTCACCATTCTAACAACTACATGTTTATGTGGCGCAAGAACTGTTCTTGATGGAAAATTTAGATCGCGTTGTTGACATTTTCATTTGAAAACATAGTGCAAGACAATAATACTAACTATTTGAAAGTATACTCAGAAGAACAATGTCGTTATATAGATATGTTTCAATCTCTTTGGCTCTGTTGTCATTTTCTCTTGGTTCTGTTTTTATATGTGTACTTAGGTGTTCATGTCCATACGCTTCGATGAGGATATTGGGAAGCGTGACAGGGAGGTTGATAACAAGAAGAAATCTAAGAAAAACAATAAAAGAAGTAACCAGGAGGAGCAAAATCAAGTGCAGGAAAATGAGAGGAAGAAATCCAAGCGAGAACTGACGTCTAAGATCAGAGACGAGGTTATTTACTTTCTTTTCATGCAATAGATAACATCTAAAATGGGTCCTTGTTCTTGCTGTTGATCTAAAATGATATCTCTTGATGCCATTTTTCAGGTTCATGCTGATTACAAGACCTATGTACCGGATGCTACGGAGCGGAGAAAGATGCAGACAGTGACTCTTTCTGCTGTTTTTGAGACCTATTTCCGTGTCCTGAAAAATACAATGTATTCAGTTTCGCTCCATAGCGAAAGGTATTTTCATATATTGTTAAAACCATAACTAAACTATTTAGTTGGTCATATAGTTGTGTAAATTGGTATTTTTTTTCTAAAAACGTCACTTTGATGACTAATTGCAGCACAGAAGAAAACACAATTTCGTCTCCGGGTGCATTTGGACCACACCCTTTGCTTGCAGCATGTTTGGATGGGTTGGCTAAATTCACCCAACAACTGGACTTGGACTACATCGGAGATCTCATGAACTATCTAAAGAAGCTTGCCTCTAGCAGCAGCGTCTCCAACAACACAAAGAAGAAACACTCGAGACAGTTAACAGTCTCTGAACGCCTGAGGTGTTGCCTTGTCGCCTTCAAAGTCATGAGGAGCAACTTAAATGCCTTGAACGTTGACTTGCAAGACTTCTTTGTCCAGCTTTACAACCTCCTCCTCGAGTACCGTCCTGGAAGGTTTGTTATAGCTAATTCAACCACGGCATAGAGCTGAATCTAGTTGACTCTTATTAACACACTTTTTTTTATGGTTCTGAAACAGAGATTCAGGTGAAGTGTTGGCTGAGTCTCTGAAGATAATGCTGTGCGATGACAGACATCAAGACATGCAGAAAACTGCCGCTTTTGTAAAACGTTTAGCCACATTCGCGCTATGCTCTGGATGTGCCGAGTCTATGTCTGGTAACGATCGTAACTCATCACTCACTAACTCTTTCGATCACACATTCACATATAACTTATCTCGTTCTCTGCAATTTGTTGCCAGCGCTTGTCACCTTGAAAATTCTCCTCCAAAGGAACGTCAAATGCAGAAACCTTCTAGAGAACGATGCTGGAGGCGGCTCTGTTTCCGGCTCAATCGCAGTAAGTCACAGATTCTTGCTCTCATGCATACAAATTTTAATTTCGGAATGTATATAACCGTTGGCGTAATCTCTCGATTTGCAGAAATATCAGCCATATGCGACGGATCCTAACTTAAGCGGGGCATTAGCAACAGTGCTCTGGGAACTCAATCTCTTGACAAAACATTATCATCCGGCGATCTCAACGATGGCTACAACGATCTCCAACATGAACACTTCTCAAAGCCAAACGTTTCTCTCTGCAGTGACTCCACAACAGGCGTTTGCAGATTTCTCTCTTGAGAAAGAATCGTTTGACTCTAAGAACGAGTCACGGAAATTCAACAACAAACGGAAACGAGATGGTGGTGAAGAAGAAGCCAAGGATGTTTCCGAAATCGACATGGAAATGGTCAGCAAGAAATTGAAAGAGAATTTTACGATTATTCGAGGTATAAAAGAGGACGAGAGATTGTATTTGCTCGAAGAAAAAGAAAAAGAAAAAGAGGACAAGAGAAAGATGATGGAGTTGCAGTCAGTGAACGAAAAACCAGTCAAGAAACTGAGTAACGTGGTGAAGAAGAAACTTAAGAGCCCTAAATCCAAGAAAGTTTGAAACGCACTTTTTTCCGTTTAACGTTATACATTGCTTAAATTATAAATGCATCATTTTTTGTTCCAGTCTAATTTTGAGTATACTTTTGTTAAAGTGGACTATGAATCTTTTTATTTCAACTTTAAGTAAACACGTCGTAGTAAATCATGTTCCGCTTGCATCATTTAAATTCCTATAATCAAAACCACCAAAAATCCTATAGAATAAAGAAAAAATGCAGACTAAGAAACTTGTAATAAAATGAAATATTGTAGGTGTTGGCTTCATGAAATTACAAGGAATTGCATTTTGGTAAAATAAATATGCATTTTGTGACTTAAATTTGCACTTTCTCATTATTTAATTGAAATAAAATAACAATTTCTCCGATCAGTCATAAAAAAAAGGAGAAGGATCGAAGAACAATTGCTTTCTCTATCCACGAAATTCGAATACAAAAAAATCAAACGAACAACGAGGATGAGAAAACACAAACAGAATCATCTCTACTCTGTAGTTCCAGGCAACCAAAGAGACAAATCGTCGCCGGATAAAGATGCGACGAGCTCCGGTAAGTCACGAGACTCGGCGTCACCAGATCGGAGAATCTCGACCACTTTCTCGAACACGAAGACGTTACAGGGGATGTGAAGGACTCCTTTCTGAGCGTAACCGTATTCCTGAGCAGATCGATTGAGCAATCCAACGAAAACCGGGTGGTTTAGCAGCTCCGCACTCACCACGAACCGCTCCATCTCTTCTCCGACGTTGACGGGGACGTGACCGGAAGGGACGGTCGATGCGTCGGTTGCTCGCTTCACCACGAAAACTGACGACGACGTCGGTTGATGAACATCGCGGCAGCGGATTTGGTTGCAGCTGTAAGATTCGGAGGACGAGTCGGCGATTTGTGAGAGGCGGCGAATCAGAGGCTTCATGTTTGATTTCATGTAGAGAAATTTTTGGAAAATACTAGAGAGAGAGAGAGAATTAAGTATTCGATATTGGTGTATATATAAATGGGAGAGTAGTGTAAGTGTGTAACACACAAAGAGACGGTACCTGATTGGTGGACATTACACGTATGAAATCAATTAATACCTTTTGTATCATATATTTAATCAAAACTGTGTATAGTAGACTATTAATTTACCAAGTATTCTTTGATTTGATATATGATAGAAAAGGGTATTAGTTGATTTGTTAACAAAATGAGTCATGGTCAGATAAACAATAGAGGAACTACCTAATATTGGATAAACCAAATGAGAAATTCTCTAAATTTGGTTGAATTTCCTACACAAAGCAATTTTTTTTTTTATAAAGTTTCAGGCGTTTCCTCATTTACATTGGTCAAATCACTGATGGTAATACTCTGGCTAAATACATTGATAAAAAACGGTAATATATTTATCAATTCGTTATCTATTATAAACACACTTTTGTCTTTGACCAAAAGAAAATAAACCACACTTATGTCAACTTAATATATACAAATTTTTTAACCTTTTTGGTCTATTTGATTTGTTTTTATCCCAATTCATAACTTCCTTTGCAATCCTGTTTCTACTTTGTTCTTGGTCATCCTACAAGTGGCAATTACTAAAATGAGGTTATTGATTCAATGCAAATTGACGACCCAACTTTTCAAGTTATTTTCACCCAATTCTCTAAATTTTTGTTTATTTTTAGGGAATTCTGACTCGGATTTGACTAGATTAATTAATTTACATAAAAGATAATATTCTTTGACTCTTTTTTGGAGGGAAGAAAGAGTATTCAAAAGTCGAAGCGATTCACGTTATCGAAGCGACGAGATAGGAGATATGTCGAGGATTGCCGGTGGAGATAGAGGAGGGCGATCGGATTTGGAGCTTCCTGATGAGATTCTATCGGTAATTCCGACGGATCCTTTAGAGCAGCTGGATCTAGCGAAGAAGATCACGTCCATGGCAATAGCTTCTAGTGTGTCTAATTTAGAGGCCGATGTGGTCGAACTGAGACAGAAGCTCCACGAGAGAGAGATCGGTGTGCACGAGCTTGAGAAGAAGGCTTCTCGTTTTGAGAGAGATTTCCGAGAAGCAGATTCAAGGTTGAAGATCGTCCTCCATGATAACGTGAGAAGTTGCTTTGATCTCTCTTTCCTCACGTATCACATATTTTTCTTTTTCTTTGATTTCTGAAATACTTTTCTTTTTGTTTTGCTGCCAAAGATGAATCTGAGAGAGGAACGTGATTCATTGGCAACGACTGTAACGAATCTGAGACGTGATGTGGCTAAGGTGAAGAAGCTCTCTTCTTTTGTTTTGTTGGTTTTGCAATTTTTTTTATTGCTTGCGAGTAAAGTTTTATAATTTTATTGTCAGTTGGAGACATTCAAGAGGCAATTGATTCAGTCATTGAGTAATGAGAATGCTCTGGTAAGATATATATTTAGTTTGAGCAGCTTTATGTCATTATTACACATTATTATTTTTCTCTAATTGCATCTTCTCCATGCAGCAAAGAGAAGTTGTTGAAGATATTAAGACATGCGACAAGTCGGTTCATTGGTCTTATCCGGACAAAGGTAATGTCTCTTTTCAAACAACATGAAGGAGTTGCCTTGTTTATCACTTAATGTCTCACTCTCTACTTTCTCTTTTTCTTAAAGCAGAAGAAACGACCAATCTGCATTCTTACAATAAATCCCGAGACATGACTCGTCCAGTTGACGATGGTAACATTAGATTATTATTACAGTCCAATTAAGCATATATACATACTTTGAGTTTAGTGAAGTTTGATTTACTTGGCAGATTCAAATTACACAGGACCTAGATTTTCCGTGACTCCATACATTTCTCCCTGGATGACACCGAAGATTATCTCTCCTCGGAGTAATTCTTCTCCCAAGAGAACTTCCGGTGCAATGTCACCCACTGATACACATTTTGAAAGCCAAAAAGCAACTCTCTCGTACCCATCAAGCCAGCAATCATCAGCTGCAAACTCTCCTCCTCGTAGCCTCCCTCGTACACCTCGAGTTGATGGCAAATGGTTTTTCCGTCAAGCCAGGTTAATTAATAAGCAACTCTTTATTTTCCTTTCTTTAGCCTTAACATATGAAGCTCATGACATTTCATTCTCTTATCATCGTCATCCAGGAGCCGGTTATCTTATGAACAATTCAAAGCTTTCTTGGCTAACGTCAAGGAACTGAATGCTCAGAAGCAAACCCGAGAGGTACGCAAAAGGAAGAATAAGCGGTTTTTACTCTGTTTTTGCAAAGTGTATTAATACGTAACAACATAATGTGTTGTGCATTTGGCTAGGAAACTTTGAGGAAAGCGAATGAGATATTCGGAACAGAGAACAAAGATCTCTACCTGTCTTTCCAAGGACTTGTCTCCAAGAACAAGACCTAAAACGACCAAATGTCTATTTTAAATTAGTTAAAACGAACACATGATTTACTATCAATTTGTTTGAATCTTGCAAAGAAGAAAATTACACTCGGATCGTCTTCGTCCACCACAAGTAACAGAAAATTATGTCTTCATTTGGTTTTCTGCTATGTGTTTTACTTTCTTTGAAAAAGTTTGTTACGTGACAGCATCCCCCAAAAAACTGCAATTTGGATTGCATGGAAGATATATAGCTATATATTATCCAGATGATGTTCCGTTCTGTCCAATTTTAGATTTTAAAGCTGTTTATTTTGCCTTGACTTATTTTTCTTACCATATGTTTAGATACTCAAAGTATTATTAGTATAGTTTATAATGGTATTTACTTAGATAATGGTATTTTCTGTCTTTGTAGAATGAAGATCTAAAAGAAACACTAGGGGTGTTCAATCTAGAAAAACCTAACATGCATATGTTCAAAGGTAATAGTGGAAAGGTGGTCCAAATGATGTAATTAAGGAAAACAATGTAAGTAACGAGAAAAAAAAACTTACAATTTACAAACATGCATGAATATGTCCAGACTCCAGAAATAATAGTGTGGTCCAAATGATGGCACTTGCAAACATTGCAAGCGCTACTGAAAGTGGCATATGTTCAACATTCTTCGTCTTGATTACCACAATAGATATCGGAGAAAGAAACATGATAATATTGCATATGCAACATACAATACCAATCACGAATCTACTTTTCTACATATGCTTCTCTCGGGTAATAAAGTCAGGGTCGTCGTACTAAGTATGGTCACAATTACGATCTCAGCTACCAAAGCTATGATGATTACTAATCGCTGTTTTGGTCGATCGCAAGTGAAGTATATGTCAATACAAATTGCCGTGCGAAGGTCTTTGAAATTTAGCAATGAATTAACATATACAAATTGAAGTATGCGAAGGTCTCATTGCCGTTAAACTTACTTTCGTTATTTTTCTTTCACCAAATTATTATCTTTAGAGCCCAAAAAAAAATGAATTTATAAAGCAAGGCTAATTCCTAAGTTTACGCAAATTATAAGTATTACGCAAAAGAAGAGAGTTGTCAAAAATATTTACAAAAATAAGTATTACATAAGCAAATTATAAGCAAAATATATGAAAAATATAAGTAAAACATAATAAATATGACAATTTTATCATGATTTGCTAATAAATATTTTCTTTTTAAAATCATATGCTTAAGATTAAGATTCATATGATTGCATGTTTCTTTATTTGGTTTCAAATCGTGTGTTATGCATGTGTTTTACTCTCTTTGGTTTTTTTTTTTTTTGTTACGGACATCATTCCCAAAAGAAACTGCAGTTTGGATTGTGTGGAAGAGTATAGTACTGTATATTAACCAGATGATGTCATGATGATATAAAGCTTTTTATATAGCCGTGAATTATTTTCTTACCATATGCTTTAGATACTTAACAACAAAAGAAACAGAGATATTTCTCAGAAAACTAATAAAGACAGAAACAGAGATAGGCGATTGAGCAATCAACTTTACCTTTACAGAGGAATTGAGTGTGTGATAGAAGGAATCGAGTATGTGATCGAACAACAAGTCATTCGGATACACCAACAGGTCTTATAGTGCTTACCCTAGTTTTCCTCTTGTAATCTCCTATACAAGCTATCACTGAATATCTCTCAATCTGTAATTTCTCTTTTCTTCTTCGTCAAGGCAGAAGAAAGCACAAATCCGCGTTCTTACAGTAAATCCAAGACATGACTCGTCCAGTTGACGATGGTACATAACATTATATTATTTTCAAAGTCCAATTAAGAATACATACATAAATTCAGTGTAGTGAAGTTAAGCTGATGTTTTACTTGGCAGCTTCAAAGTACACAGGAACTTAATGCTCAGAAGCAAACCCGAGAGGTAGGCAAAAGAGAAGAAGAAGAAGCGGTTTTTACTCTGTTTTTGCAAAGCGTGTTATATACGTAATGACAAAATGTGTTGTGCATTTGGCTAGGAAACTCTGAGGAAAGCGAATGAGATATTCGGAACGGAGAACAAAGATATTCGGAAGAGTTGGTTTTGTCGTATCAGACATCGAAGAGGGACCTCGCTATATCTAAAGGACGCCATCATCTCCAGTACTTGATTGCATTGATGCTTCCAATTTATCCAAATCACAGAGTCAAGAGATTGAAACTGAGGCAAATGTTCAAGGTATGATATGAATCTACTAAGACATGTTCTCTGTTTGCTAAAGAGTGATTTCTCTCGCTTCGGAGGACGTTAAATCCACTTTAACAAAAACATAGTCCAAATTAGATAGAACAAGACTTAAATGATGCATTTATAATTTTGGCAATTTATAACGTTTGATTGGAAGAAAAATATGTGCCTTTCAATTTTTATTCTTGGATTTAGGATTTCTCAGTTTCTTCTCCACCACGTTATTCAGTTTCTTTTTCAGTTATAATTTTGATAAAGGTTTTTTTTTGTGATTCTCTGTTTTTTTTTCTTGTTTAATGTCTTCCAAAATTAAATTATGAAGTATTACAAATCAGGCTAAGTAACTAAAATCTGTACATGTCTTAAGAATTTGGTTATGGACAACATTCCCAAAGATCATATCGAAGTAATTTGATCTTTAAAAAATTAGGTTATGAAGTAAGAACACATATTTCTGATGGAGATCTAAAAGAAATACAATAATATGTCAAGATGCTAAAAAACCAATTTCATCATTTTGTATTCGGTTCAAGTTTTTATTTCTATAAACCAGAAATAAAGTAATACAAAAAAAGTTGGAAAACAAACAAAAAGGTATTGAGCATAATCTGGGCATGCAATCGACTATTCATAAGTGGTAGGCTTAAGATTTCTTGTACTTATCAAATTTCAATCCAAGTGTGAGTGTGTAATATGCAAACACTAACTCAAAATTTTATGTCTCTTGCGTAAAAAAGTAAGAAATAATAAATTAACCATTTTATTTTTCTAATTTTTTTCCATTTTCAATCTCGGTATGTCCGTCTCAACCGATTCTTCAGCATACTCTCAGTTTCTTTTCATTGATTTTTCTCTTAATTAATTACTTGACTATTACAATAATAAAAAAAAAAAATATATATATATATATATATATATAAGAAATTAGAAATTAGCTTTTGCTTGCGTATCAGCAAGCACGAGGCTCAAGCCCTGAGAGTAGAATTGAACGCTTTGAAGAGACAACAAGACGATTGGACTATCGCTGAGTGAATCACCTAGCCAAAGGAGCAGGCTCTCGCTTTCAGGAAGTCGAAACTCTTAAGAAGAGAGGTGATAAGCGGCCGAAATACTCCACTAGGAGGTGCCACACGGCTCACTTCCGTGTAAGAGTATGCAAAGGGAAGGAACCTAACGTCACTTACACATGTGAGGTTGACTTTTCTTGTAGCTCATTGACCATAGATATGTCGACATTTGCTCACAGAAACAATAACTCGAAAAATGAAAACACGCTTAGTACAAAAAAAGAAAGAAATAAGAAATTAGTTTTTTTTATTTTCTAGTTTCTTCTAAATGAATAAGGCAAATTTCCATTTGTAATAAGGCAAGTTTCCTTTTATCATGTTAAGCGGCCGAACGATTCCATAAACAAGATTGAGACACTTTTATTTAAATCATCCCATTCCCATCCTTTTAAACCTCTCTTCTTGACTCAGAAAGTAATTCACGATGTGGATTACATTCTACCCATCAATATATGAGATCGTGGATGATCCTTCATTGGATGCAATCATCTCTTGGAGCAAAAGCAACCACATTTTCATCGTTTGGGATCCGGAAGCGCTTCAGAGAGAGGTTCTGCCGAACTACACCATGCAATTTGGCAGAGATTACTCACGGTTTCTGAGCCAGATTAAGCATTATGGCTTTAAAAGGATTCGAGGTTCTGCGCAATGGGAATTCGGGCACAAGTATTTTGTGAGAGGTCAACCTGAGCTTTTAGACGACATGTTGATCGATGTTGAGACCGAGAGGATGGCCAAATTCAGCGCTAAACTTAGAGCAAAGGAAGCTGCAGCTAAAGCCAAAGCCGAGGCCGAGCATCGTTTGCAGCGTTTGCTTATTATTTGATTATGAATAAAGTATATATAAATAAACTCTCTCTCTCTCCCTCTCCCTCTTCCTCTTATTGTATCGCTACAAAAAAATTAGTGGTAATGGAATCTCCAAGTTCTGTTTTGTTTTGTTATGAATCTATTAGATAAACTCTCTCTCTCTCTCTCTTCCTCTTGTATCTGTACATTTTAATCGTAATGAAATCTGGAATTTTGCTTTTTGTTTTAGTTTTTATTCTTAGTGTTTGATCCGATACCAAGCGTTAACTTTTGCCTCGGTTCTTCTACACGGTCATAACTCGGTTCTTCTACACGGTCATAACAGACGATTTGAAACCAAATAAAGACACATGCAATCATATGAATCTTAATCTTAAACATATGATTTTAAAGAGAATAATTATATTAGCAAATCATAATAAATTTGTCATATTTATTATGTTTTACTTATATTTTGCATATATTTTGCTTATAATTTGCTTATGTAATTCTTATTTTTGAAAACTCTCTTTTTTATGTATAAATTAACTGTTTATTTATAAATATTATAATATATAGCAAACAAAATAAAATACAGAAAAAGTGCTCTTGATTTATTAAAAAAAACAAACATTGAAGAGTATACTTGTTATGCATTAAAAGCACAACTCAACTGGAAAGAAAACTACTCATGTACAAAAAGAAAGTGCGTAAACTTAGGAATCAATAGCCTTGCTTTAGAAATTCAATTTTTTGGGCTTTAAAGATAATAATTTGGTGAAAAAATAAAAATAGAAGGCTTAAGGTAATAATTTGTGTTATATGTGAGATAGAAGCAGACGGAAAATACCAAGGCGCCAAATAGAAGCAGAGCGAAATGAGATTTCCGATGACGGAGAGACTCATCCGAGCTTCGTAGATCCCCATGAAAGCCGGCTTCTTTATTCTCTTCTTTACTGCAAATCAACGACGATCAATTCTTCTCTTTCTGAATATATTTTTGATCACAGATTTTGGTGGAAGAGAAATCGAGTGTTAGAATCTTGACAAATTACGAGTGGAAGAGAAAGCAGAAGCAAATTACGAGTGTGTGAATCGTCGAATACACCAACAATTCTTTACTTTGACTCAACTACAAGTCAATTAAACTCAACAATTCTTTACTAACCAAACTCAATTTTTCAAAAAAAAACTTTAAACGATTGGAAGATATTTTATTGTTAGGTCCCCCAAATTAGGACAAACAACAAATGATGATCAAGAACAAGACAAGTCTCAAAGACTTAAGACACAAGTTACACAAATGTTCTAGAGTAAAGATACCTTGTTGCTAGTATTTGTAATCATCATTACTCTAGAACAGTAACCTTGTTGCTAGTATTTGTAATCATCATTACTCTAGAACAGTAACCTTGTTGCTTCTTTGTTGTATGACTAACATGTTCAAACTTCTATTGGTAATCATCATTGCTCTGTTTATTACCAAAAAAAAAGTAGAAATAAGAAATTAGCCTTTTTATTTTTCTAGCTTATTCTAAAGAATAAAGCAAGTTTCCTTTTATAATGTTAAGCCTTAGCTCTCGTCTCTCTGTATATATATGAGCGGAAAGGAGTACGATCCCATAAACAAGAGACACACTTTTATCATCCATCCTCTTAAACCTTTCTTCACGATGTGGATTACATTCTACCCTTCAATTTATGAGGTTGTGGATGATCCTTCATTGGATGCAATCATCTCTTGGAGCAAAAGCAACCGTAGTTTCATCGTTTGGGATCCGGCAGCGCTTCAGAGAGAGATTCTGCCGAATTACACCATACAGTTTGGTAGAAATTACTCACAGTTTCTGAGGGAGATTAAGTATTTTGGCTTTGAAAGGATTCGAGGTTCTGCGCAATGGGAATTCGGGCACAAGTATTTTGTGAGAGGTCAACCTGAGCTTTTGGACAACATGTTGATCGATGTTGAGACCGAGAGGATGGCCAAATTCAGCGCTAAACTTAGAGCAAAGGAAGCTGCAGCTAAAGCTAAAGCCGATGTCGAGCATCGTCTGCAACGTTTGCTTATTTAGTTATGAATATATAAAATAAAACTCTCTCTCTCTCTTCCTCTTGTATCTGTTCATTTTAATCCTAATGAAATCTTGAACTTTTGTTTTTTTGGTTTTGGACATATACTCACTTACTAAGCGTTAACTTAAAACAAAACAATCACTTAATTGCCTTTCGATTTTTCTTCTTGGAATTAGGGTTCTTAAGTATCTTCTCCGCCACGTTTAATAATTGATGGCGTAGGCTCATTGGGCCTATTTGGAAAGCCCAGAAAAGAGATCGGTTTTATACTTTTTTATAAAATAACCAGCGAAAATTACATTCAATCCTGCGAGTGAGTGAAGAAGCTTTCGAAATTTTGTCGGATTACTCCATGGAAATAGCGATGCTAATCTTTTGTTCTGTTCAATTTGTATATTGTGTTTTCGTCTAATCTTTCTCAGAGAAGTTAGAAGTAGAAGTTTTTGTGTTTCATCGTATTTGGTGAGGATTGTGCACAGAAGGTGTTTGATAGAATGTCTAAACCATTACTATTACACATAAGATGTTCGATCACTCGCACTCTGATCCAAATTCTGGAGAAGAAAATGTTTAGAGAAGTTGAAAGTTCCGTTTTTTCTCAGTTTGTTCAGGCGAGACACAAGTCGAGTGGAGGAGGATGGAGACCGAAGAAGAAAATATACCACAGAGTTCACGAGCTTGATAAAGCGATAGACTTGAAGAAGAAACCAACTCTGATCCTTCAGCTGAAATCCATTCTTCAGACGCAGAAACACGGAAGCATTCTTCTGAGGGATCTCGAGAAGCATGTTGGGTTTGTTCACAAGTGGAATCTAATGGCTGCCATTGAGAAGTACCCTTCGATTTTTCACGTTGGAGGTGGAAACAGAGAGCCTCCGTTTGTTACTCTGACTGAGAAAGCTAAAAAGATTGCAGCTTTGGAATGTGAAGCTACAGAGTCAATGGAACCGATTCTGGTTAACAATCTCAGGAAGTTGTTGATGATGTCTGTTGATTGTCGAGTGCCTTTGGAGAAAGTTGAGTTTTTTCAGTCTGCAATGGGTTTGCCTCAAGACTTTAAGAGCTCGTTGATCCCTAAGTACCCTGAGTTTTTCTCTTTGAAGGTTGTTAATGGAAAAGTTAATCTTTTGTTAGAGAATTGGGACTCTTCATTGGCAGTCACTGCGAGGGAAGAGAGGTTATCTCGTGAAGGAGTTCTTGAGAACAGGAAGAAGGTAAGGATCACAAAGGATGGAAATTTCTTGGGAAGGAACGCGTTCAAGATCTCTTTCCCTCCTGGTTTTAGACCTAACGCAAGTTATCTTGAGGAATTTGAGAAGTGGCAGAAGATGGAGTTTCCATCTCCGTACCTTAACGCGAGAAGGTTTGACGTTGCGGATCCTAAAGCTAGGAAACGAGTTGTAGCTGTGCTTCATGAGCTTCTCAGTTTGACAATGGAGAAGAGAGTGACTTGCTCTCAGCTGGAGGCATTTCACTCCGAGTCTCTGCTTCCATCAAGACTAATACTCTGCTTGATTAAGCATCAAGGGATCTTTTACATTACCAACAAAGGAGCAAGGGGTACAGTCTTTCTCAAAGAAGCTTATGATGGCTCTAGTTTGATTGAGAAGTGTCCGTTGTTATTGTTCCATGAGAGATTTGTTGCACTCTGTGGTCGGAGAGAAGCCAGTCTATGTAATGATGAAATGCAGTCTTCAAGTGTTATCTCCTAATCTTACATCAAATTAGATACGTGTACCCCAAGGCATTTGACCTATTTATGATTCTATTGTCTTGTCTTGTGAAGAAATGAAGAGTATATGTTAAGAGATTAAGTTTTGAGAGCTAACTTGAGAACAAAAGCGCCTAATAAGGTACCAAGGGGAGATGTTGACAGGGAGATTGACTATGTACTGTGAATGTGACATGAACCGTCTTCTAGTCCATGTGGAGGTTGTTGTGGACGCAGCTGGTATTATAATAAAACTTGTTTGTTTCTCAGTGTACACGACTCTCTTGATTGTTTTTCTTTGAGAAAACGATAACGGAATCTTTATTGGGTTGTTTACACACGACGGAACATTATTAATTTTGAAATGCAGGAGAAGGGGGTCCAGGACTCATGTGGCTTGTGAAAGGCATCATGGGAAAAGAGCCAAAGAGAAGGACAATTAAGTCGCACTACACAATCCCCATTTTAGACCTGAGTCGCATTCATGTTCTATAACAAATGGTCAGTGTTTTCATTATTAGATTGGCATTTTCTTTGAAACAGTTTTATGGTAAAATCCACAGTGCATTATACGAACCAAGTAATGTCTCGTTCTTTTCTGCTGGCCCTGCTTTTTTGTTTTTACATTCAAAGATTTTTCTTTTAAAATATGATAAACAACAAAACTCTCTTTTTCATGGGGTTGGCTGCTCATACATCAACTTTGCTTTGCGGATAAAGACTAATTAAAAACATTTGGTTTCTCTTGTTAAACTGTGTAGTTAGTGATGTTCCGTGTCTTGTTTAAACATGTTAAGTAGCCTATATATAGCCGAAACCTATCAATTTATAAAAACACACAAAAGAAAATCCAAAGTCAGATTCGTTTTTTTGCTCTCTTTCTTGAAACTTTAACAAGTAAATCAAGTAAATGGATTCCTGTCCTTGTCATTTTGGCATCTCATCCAAATGAAGGGTACACAATTCAATTCAAAGCATAAAGCCAAGATCTTGAGGTTGATTGAAGCATCAAGATTAATTTAACACCCATTCTTGATAAAGCCAATTCACAATCACAGACCAAACGTAAGGATCATCCACTAACATCTCGACGTATCAACCACGAATTGGAGCTGATACGCTGATGTTGCATTCTGTTACAGGAAACTAATGACAAAGACTTATAACCACACCATGATATTTGAATTTTCCTCATCTAATTACTGAAAAAATAAACACTATTTTCTATTGATTGATCTGGGAAAACTTGTCTGTACCCCAATTATATACTTTATGGATGATGATGCGTAGTAATAAACAACTTGACACATAAAAGATCAAACTTTAGGGGTATAGTTTTCAATGTATGGAGGTTCTTGATTTCATGGGGACAAAATTCCATGGTCCATTATTGTACAGTGGTCCTACAGTCCCAACCATTTTTCTGTGAATTATGTGTACTGTTTTTGGACAGAAGAACACATCATGCAATCACCCAGTATTATTTTCCTTCGTTGTTTGGTCCAATCTGAAATCTCTCTCTCTCTCTTCTCTACTTTCCTTTTTCTTTTGAAAAATCGTTTTCAGCATTTCCAAAACCACAATCTTATTCAGTGATCAATAAATAATCAAGTACATTTGAGCAGAAAGAAGTATTTGCATTCCTTTCTCTGTATAGCTATTAGATCTTACTTTAATGCATCTTCTATATTGGCTCTAATCACACCAACTAATTCCATGATTATGTTATAATTAATGTTGCTTTGTGGTCATTACTTGGTGTTTGATTAAAAGAGTAAAGATGTCATCTTCAGCCTGAAGCTCTTCCATGCATGTCTGTTTTTTTTTTTTTTTTTACTGTTAGTCTCATTGCTGTTTTCAAAAAGTAAATCATAGACATTGTACAAAACTTTTGATTTCTCCATCTTTCTTTTGTTTTCTTTTGATACCCATATCTTTTTTTTATTGTTTTCTCGATACTACCCACATCAGCATTCAGCACTTTAGTTACCTTTTCCCAACAAAAAATCTTTTTATTCCATTGACATAGTCCAATCTGATTTCCCTAATAACTATCTAAACGAAAAAAGAAGATGACTTTCATGTACACTCTAACATTTAAACTAACTTATGTCTACATATTGTACATATGCTTTATATAAACCTATTCCATCTTGGATTTGATATCTGCCCACTAACCCCAACCAAACTACATAAATGATTTGGGTAGTTGGCTTTCTTTCTCTTCTTTTAAAATTTAATTTCTTTTTTTTTTAACTTTGGGTGCCTAATATAGACAAGAAATAACTATTACAAACACTTTCCTAGACACTTTTCTCTGTTCGATAGAGATAAAGGAGTATCTATGAACAGTTAATACTTGTGGGGATATCAGAGTGAAAGCAATGATTTCGCCATATTCTATAGGTATTCAGATGGGTCTATAACCACATTACCATCTCTCTTCTTGCATCATCACAATCAAGTTCCAAGTTATGTTATGATGTATAGTAACATTATAAAATCTGACATCAGTTCTGCACATAAACCTAATTAGAGGAACATATGTGCAGGTCTATTGTGATCATAATCATGATCGTATTTGTTTTTAGAAATGAAAGAAAAATAAAGGAGAGTATAAAAAGGCAAACTCTTTGAGGTCTATATCTAATTCACATGAGCTTTGTAGTGTTGTGTTTCAGTGGGATAAGACTGATTGTTAACACTATGTATACTTTTTTTTCTTTTTATAATTCTCTTTAAATTATTCATCTTTTGAAATTGGATGGTACTAATGATGAGAAATAAACAAATGTCCTGTGGCTTTTTCTGCAGTGATTTCAGAAGACTCCACACCAAATCCACTCAAATGTAAAGAGGAAGAAAAATAAAGAGAGAAATGGCATTTTTATTTTGCATTGGTAAATAGTAGGTCGCTTATATTCCCACGTAAAAGGAAAAACAAATTGCTCTTGGTACTTTTTTTGGTATCGTTTTAAATTTATCCCTTTGTTCCAAATCCTTTATCTCTTCTTCAGATTTAGAACTTGACAAAGAATAAATCATATGTTAGATGATAATTGCATATCGTTTGTCAATGTAAACTTTTTAAAAAAGTGATGGATAATGTAGTGATCTATTTAATCGATGTCAACAACAAAATATAAAAGTCATTGGCTTAAGGGATTGGTTTGGGGGTAATCAACACTTTGAAATTTGAATTTTCTTATTCAATTGTGGGATTGTGATTCCGATTCACATTATTGACAGGATCGTTTAAGTTCAAAAGAGGTGACAAATGTTTTTGTTCCCATTTGAGCTTATTTGTTCATAGTTATGTAGTCAAATCAAATTGATGGCTTAGGGGTGAAAAATGATAAGTGGGACCTATTTTCCAACAATAAGATACAATTGCTCTAATTAAATTATTAACTTTAAATATATTTCTCTTAGGACATAGAACAAAAAAGGCAAAAGCTACCAAAATCAATAGGGTAGTGAGGTTGGACCATTTCATGAGTGCCCCCTTTCACAAGGTAATCTATAAAGTTTTGGTGTTCCCCATCATGACCCCTCTTCACATCTATATCTCTACTTTTAATTATTCCCAAAGACATTTTGATGTAATCTATAATCTTTTTTTTTAATATCATAACGTGTACATGCCACTATGTACATATATGTGGGAATAAAATCGTTTAGTTTAGTGGTTGTTGCACTTCTAAAGATGATGTTTGATTTGATCATGTATTTTGGTTATTTCACTATCTAATAGTTATATGCATTATTATACTCACATGATATTATATGGTTTCTTCGGTTTGTTCGCGTATCTTCCTTTTTTTCAACAAGGAGTTAGCTTATAAACTACCATCTGGTTTCTTTTTTTTCAACTCCGAAGCTGACCTTTCTTATATACATAATACATGCATCAAAATTAGATTGCCATTTGAGCTGAAACAGAATAAAATGATTGTTTCAACTTGTTTTTTTTTATCATTCAACCATCTATTGTTTGTAAAAATAGATGGAGAGATTGAGAGGTTAGTCGATTATAGTGAATCGAATAGTATTTTTTTATAAACAGTTTACGCAGCTCCAAAAACTAGTACTATAGTAATGGTAGCCTGAAATTTAAATATAAAATCAAAATTCTTGAAAAAGAAAGAGAGAAACCCCACCAATGCTGAAATATTGGGAAAAAAAATGGTGTAAATAAAAAATAATATCTAAAATAAGAAGTGGACAAGTTGCATGACACAAACCCTAACACCACAACATTTGCATATCCCATCACTTTACACCAAGTCTACCACTTTTGCTTCGTTTGTTTCGCTTATATACAAATAATAAAAATTAAAAAATAAAGCATAACCGTAGGGAAATGGTCCTTAGATTCTTCAAAAGTTTCCAAATAATAAATTATTTTAAACAAACATCAATCGGTCAAGTGTCACTCTTATTTTTTTGGTTTTCTGTAGATTTGTTTTTGCTTGATTTGTTGCTTAGTGTGTACGTGACGTTTGGTTCCTTCCCTTCACATACATACTCTTATCTCCATTTTCAAAATTACAATTTAAAAGAAAAAAAACTCTTTAGAAGTTGGACAAAGTTAGGAGATTATTACACCAACTTTGCCATAACATGTCACTTGGTTAGTAGGAATTCGTTTGGGGGAAGTTGCGACTGTGTGCTTTCATGTTCGACTCTCTACAGCTGGACCGGCATGGTTTATGTCTTATCGAAAAATTGTTATGGACCAACAAACATTATGGAGCCAGAGCTCCAAATAATCAAAACTCTACCCCAAAAACATTTCAAGTTAACATAAATAACTAAAATATGTCATATACCTTTGATAAATGGATTATATTATAGTATTTCACATTGAACACCTCGCATATTTGGACCTCGATAATCTACTAGATTTCTATTCCTAAGCATGCATCAAATACAAGATCACATGTTAGTGTATATGTAAACATTACAATATCGATAGTGCAGGAATTTAACCAAACTTAATTAGTTAAAGATTTTATCTACTTTCGGCATTAGTTCTGTCTAACATAATGTGTTCTTTTTAATATGATACTATAACTGACTGATTAAATTAAGCAGATAAATATTGAACGTTTCAAAAAGTCATGATTTAGAATATCGAACCTCCATTGGTTGATCCGCCTGTGAAGGCACAAAGATGTCTACTTCTAAATCTAACAATATACAAATCAGAAATCCACTTAGAATGGTATGATTAACATAATAAACCAATATTATAGGTTTTGATTTCCTCTAGACAAAAAAGAAGATAAATTGGCTTTTGGAACTTTTTATTCGTGCGACGAGTGTATCCTCTTTAATGTTGGCATGTTCTCTTCACATCGCTTTCTCGTGTCCTCTTCCTTTTTATTTTTCTTAATATCTAAACCTTCTTTAAAATAAAAAATTGAATGGATTCATATTTGTCGACAATATTCAACAGATAAATCATGCATAAACATCTGTTAAAGTAACGTTGAAATCTTAATTATACGATTTGATTAAAAATGATTAAAGTCTTGTCTTACCACTGGAATATTGAATTATACATGCATAGAACCGGCTACTAGCTAGACTTTTTTTTTTATTGTCAACGAAACTATTACAAAACTTAATTCAAACAGGCATATACTTTTATCAAAAAACAGGCATATATATGATATATTTTAAACCACAGCATTGCTTCTTTTTGTTGGAGCCTAGCATCATGTTTTGTTTATTTTGTAAATATAATTTTCTCAATATTAAATCTCGGATTCCCGTAGTTAATTTTCTCAATATTACTTTCGATAGATTAATCGAAAGAAAAACAAACAATTTGATAAAAAAAAAAAAAAAAATGGCAAAAAAATAAAAAGAGAGAGAGAAAGTGTCAGGAGGAGTACGCAGGACGAACAACAGCGACATTTGCGCGCGTCCGACGTGTCAGCTTTTTACCTCTTCCACTGTCTCTTTCCTCTTCTTCCCTATCTCACGCGCCTTTGCCGGCATTGTTGTCCACGCTCAGCAGTACTGTTCTTGGGTCCCACACCGGCACCAATTATCGTATTTTGTTACTTTATTTTTTCCTGTAGTTTTGGGATTATTGTTTTTCGAGATAATAATATTCTTGCACTACTTCTTAATCAAACAAGTGTTTACAAGAATCGATATACTAAAATAATTTGTCTGCTTCGGTATAACTTTGTTTAGATATTTTTCAGGCAAATTAAAAGATAAGTCAACAATATCTTAATATATTTTTGCAAAATTAAATTTCTTTGACTATGTATTTTCTTTTCAAAATCAAATATTAAAATCCTAAACAGGATATGTTCTAGTTTCAGAAAGAGAAATATAAGGAACAAAAAATATCAAAAATTGGATTTTTCTCTTTCTTTGTAGTGAAGGTTTCCTTTCATGATTTTGATTTCTTAGCTAAAAAAATATATATCCAGCTAATTTTCCTTACAATTTTTGAATAAAGAAAATATAAAAACCTTCCATTAACAAAAAAGAAAAGAGAGAATAGTTTCCATAAACGGGGTCAAGGTGACATGTTGACATGAACGCTAGCGTTTTTAGGAGATCTACAGATGGGACACGTGTGCACACTGGACCCACAGACTCCACACAAGCACAAGTGTCTGCACGGTAAGAGCAACACACACGATTCCTCCTCCCCACAGTTTCTGCACATCCTACCTTTCCCCGCCTTATCATGCGCCTCCGTCGCTGCTACACTGCGCCTAACCGTTTCTTCACGAGTGCTGCTCCCGCAGCAAGACTGCGCATCGTCTTCGTCGCTCCCGTTCACGTTATCCAATCCTGCGCCCTGGACGTCCTTAACCTGCGCCAGGACCTGCTCGAGGTTGGTGCGGAGGTTGTTGGCGGTTGCCTCGTTGGTCTGAGCGAGATCCCGCCAGATTTGGTTCTCGACTGCGAGTGACTTCACTCGCTCCTCGAGCGCGTGGTTGATCTTCCCGATTCTCTCTCTTTCTTCTTCTTTGACTCGAAGCCTTTTCACCAGTCCATGCTCTATCGCCTCCATTATCGTCCTCGCTTGCCTCTTCCTCTTTTCTTGTATCTCGAATTTCACTCTCTCCATCTACAAACCAAAACAGAACAATGAGTCACATTGCTTATACACTACAATACTCTGCCATTGATGCAAATTTGTGAAAAACTTACATGAAGGGAGACGAATCGGTCGATATCGTGCTGTTGCTGATTGATGTGAGAGGAGATATCGATGTCTTGGCCGAGAAACGAGAACGGAGCAGTACTAGTAACGCATGATGATCTTGGGTTCTGATGAAAAAGTTGAGGTTGATGATGATGATAGTTCGATCTGGAGTCTCTGGAGCGTTTTCTCGGGAAGAAACTATCACTGTTGACATTAGCGCCGTCGGGGTAGTATGTGAATGAATCGGCGGTGGTCGGAATAGTATCAGCGGTGGTGGCGCCGCCGTACATGTTAAGATGATGCGTATCGTCGAAAGGTGAAACGACGCCGTATCCGTATCCGGTTTGGTTGTTCGTGCAGAAACCGCCACTAGTTGGTTCCATGGTGGTGTTGTTGTTGTTGTTGTTCATCATTAACTCTCTGCAAAGAGCAAAAACAGTAGAATATAAAGAAAATCAGTTGAGAATCATCGATACACACAAAAGAAACGGAGAAAGATGAGATCGCAAAGAAAGCATTGTTGCGAACCTGTTAGAGAAGAGGAGATGGTGAGCATCAACGGCCATGGAAGGAGAGGTTTTAGAGAAAGAGAGAGAGATGGTGAAGAAGGGGATGAAGAAGATGACGAGAAGATGGAGAGGAGAGGAAGTTTAAAAGAGATAGAAAATTAGAAATGCATGCGTTTCGGTTTTTTGTTTGCTGCTTTGATGTGCGTGAAGAAGAGAGCCTTCGCTTTTTATTTATTTATTTAATTTTTCGAAAGACCAAATCGAAACGAACCTCAACCAAATGGTTGTTTCCTATTTATACACATGGACGCGACGAACGTGAAGAGAAAATAAAGGAGAGAGAGAAAAAGCCAGGTTTTAGGAAACTAAAAAAAATCAATTAATTTGTTCAAAGGTAAATCTAAATCTATTATAAACATACTGAATTTAATTAACCTACCATTTTCCTAGGGTTTGATAATATGTTGATTTGACTGTGTATATATTTTTGGTAATATTTTTCCATAAATTTAACACGTATTCTGAGATTGAATATGTATAAATTCACTTTTTTGGTATTTAGTTACCCAATGTTTCTGATTGAGTTGAATCTTGTTAACTGTTATTCTTATTCAACGCAGATTTTTATCCTTATTCAATTCAAATTTTGTGTATCGGTTATAGGGATAAATTGAAACACACATATTTTCGGTTATGGTAATTTTTAAAGTGGTGACTTGTAGCGAAATCGGTGGAAACTTATTGAGCAAATCGTTTCTTTAGAAAAGAAAAAAAAATCGTTTCTTATTTTGTTTTGGTCATAGTATTATTAGGAGTAACGCTCGGATTCGGTTTTGTTTTTTAACTTCATCACCGTACCGAATAAATAGAGTTGATTAGTTTGGACCGTGAATTTAGCGGCATTACAAGGGTATTTTAGGACATTCGCTACCCTAAAAGAAATGGGAAATATTTTTTTAGGAAATTACAAGCAATGGTTATGTGACACGTATAAAAAGGGACGAAGGTGTATGCGTATTGCCAGATAAGCATTCCAGCGTGGCGAACATTTTAACGTGGGGCCCATAATTTGTCTTTTGTACGGTCCGTTAAAAATGGGTAAAATCTTACTTTTTTCCGTTTTTGTAATATTTCTATTTCGTACGAGTTTGGCGCCATGTGATGCCACGTGGTGAAACATCCTGGCTATTTCTGTTTGACCCACTCTTTGACCTTTTCTTTTTCCTTGGCATGAAAAAAACAGAAAAATAATATGAGTTTATATCTTTAATTAATTTTCTTATTAAAATTTAATAAAAACTATTTTGTCACAATTATTATAAAAAACTATTTCATTTATTTCACTATTAAATAAATAATTTCCATTGGCAAATTATTGTATACTGTTATTTAAAAGTAAAATGTATCTATTATAAGTAAATGGTACTCCAGTAAATTACAAACAGTGAGATAACATGAAAACTAAAGCTAGTGTGTATTAATGTCTTTTTTATACATGTGCTTTTGTTTGATTTATAAAGTTTTAACAACAATAATAAACTAATCTATCCTGAATTCCTGATGTATAAAACACAGAGAACCCAAGAGGTGAAGAAAGAGAGATGGAGACATATTCTTATGAAGATGATATCAAATAGAAAGTAACGCACAAGAATTAATTCCTACTTTGTTTTATGTCTCCTCTTTTCTTCTTCTTTCTTTACATTTCTGTGTGCTTTGTTAAATTTTCTTTCCCACGCATTAAAAGTAAAAACGATATGCCTTTGTCTTTTAGAAGCTTTCAAAATTCGTCCATCTTAATTTGTTTGACAAAGGCCAATTTTCAAAAAGTAGATTTTGTAAAGTATAAGAGTGGCCATGTTGCTCACCTAAATACGTGTTGCTTCTTTCTAATATCAATATTGATCTTTATTCGAATTTGTTAAATATATTATGAGACGACCAAGCGAATAAACGAGTGTATTAGACATTGGCTAATGGGTGTCTGATTCAGTTAATCAAATGCAATATATATAAAATATGAAATATTTTTAATAACAAAAACAGCAAAACATGAAATCTTGAATTGTGGTTTCCTCTTTGATTGGAGAGCAAGTGACATTGCACCTTGACTTTGTTGTATGGTATCCTTTCTTTTCTCTTTAAACAACGTTGATTCTCACTTTTCTTTCTTTTTCATCTGCTTATTTGATTCAACTTAAAGTTGGTGCTGGTGATATTCATATGATATCAACATTTTCAAAAAATATACAAAAATCATAACCATTGTGAGAATCTTAAAGGGTGCCTTACCTAGAAACTTCATCTTTCCTTAAAGTCACCACTATAATTTAATTTGTGCTAAAGAAAGAATTCATGCTTTTGTGAACTATATATTCATATATATATTTCGGTTCATATGCATATAATTGTTCGTGTATCAAAGTTTTGATAATTGTGACTTTAATTATACTTTTGTTCCAACATCATATCACACACCTAGATCTTACAACAATTCAAAAGAAGGCTCCAATGGATGTGAGAAGCTTGTCATTAAAGACATGTGTTTCAATTAATTGTTGGGGCTTACTTGTGCATACATATCACATGTACTATGGTCCATTCACGAGAAGCTCGTGACCTAACATATTACATCATATTAATCTTTTGGATATTTCATCAAATGCACCAAGACATCTTTGGATCTACCACCTTCATCGGAAGGTAAAAGGGTGAATTGAATACCATATAGATTGGTGGATCTCACTTTCACATTTATCGGGAACAAGAATTCTGATCGAAAGTCTTCACAGAATTTTCTTGTATTCGTTAACTATCGATGAAGTCTTTCTTGACCATATTACATTCGATTTTCATTGGATAAACACATTGTACTGATGCGATAATATCTTCCTCAAAATTCCAAGAAGTACCCATTCAATTACTCATGAATTAAATAGGATACTAATTATCGGATTTTATAAGAAACATAACTACATTGGGAAGATGGATGCATCAGATGAAAAAGAGTTAGGTTTGAGAGGACCCGATTTAATTAAAGATGTGTTGGGCCATCACTCTTTCTTGCTCCTCAAAAAATACCTTACTTAGCCGTATCATCGAAACTTAACTTTCATTGTAGCTAAAAATTTCAAAGATCTTTGTGTATTTTATTAATTCTAAAAAATCGTTGCCCCATTAGGAGACAAGAGAAGAGGTTCTGCAAAAGACTTTAACTTGGTGTCATGTGTGGTTGTGCTTATGGACAGTTTGTGGTCCCTTTGTTATTTTAAATATAAAAATAAATAAATGAAAATAACAAAAGAAGGAACCAATGTGTAGATTGCATGATTCCCACTACTGCTTTCAATCTCATCTTCTGCTAAAATGCATTATATATGATCCCACCACCACTTTTAATTCATTCAGACAAAACACGTAATAAATATTAAATATTATTTTTATTGGAAATGTATATGAATACGAGGAGAGCTATTCATCGAAATGAAATTATAAATGTACTGACGACTTGTTACCATCACAGATCATGAACCACATTAACTCCAAGCAAAAAGACAAAGATGGTTGTTGTTGTCAGTCAGATCACTGATTCACTTTCACCAGATCAAGAAAATTGGTTAATAAGTTTGAATCAAATAAAGTAAAAAGAGAGAGAGATTAGACAAGAGGTTATGTGTTGTTATTAAAAAAGAAAGCTTACACAATTCCATCACTACATGAGAGCCTACTACTACTTCTTCAAAGTCCCTACCTCGACGAGACTATCAGTCTCTTTCGTACGATCTAGACGCGTAAATGAGAGAACATGATTGATACCTGCAATGTCTACTTTTATCACCCCCCAAAACTTTCTTTATGGAGATTCAAGAAATGCTACTTTTAAAGTTTTGCGATTGCGTGGTGACGGTGAGCTACTAGCCTACTACTGCTCATCCTCCTTCCTCTCAAAGGCCTACGTTTTATAGTGCATTTCAGTATTAGCGAGTGATAAAATAAAGTTGTGGTTTCTATTTAGCTAAGGATCAAGCAAACATCTCATGACAACAGTTGCATAAAGATGTCTAGTCAAAAGACAAGGCCTAACATAAAAGCATAGCAAAGGAATGGGATAAACAACTCCTATGCTTCCTAGAGGCCCATGTGTTCTCACAGTAAACTAGCTTGAACACCAAAAATAATTTTGAGAATAAAGTCTTACCTCTTAGGTAGGACTGCGGCTCTTTGATGTCATCCTAGGAGCCTGTAAGATTGCACACGTCAACACATTACTCAACAAGGCATCTTTTGTTTTGTTTAACTGAAAATGAATCTGCAACAAGCCATACCTTATGGAACTAGAGTAAGAAGATGACCTTTTACGTCTTCCAGCTTGACCTCTTCCTCTGCTTAGAAGCAAAGAGGAGATTACAGTGTGTACTATAACAGAGTGGACAAACACTACTCTGTAAGGAGCTACGATAACAGACATAGTCTACATTTCTTGGCAATTCGATACACAAAGCCATTTAGTCATATTTGGCTAACGTTTATTGAAACTGGCATGACATGCGTTTCTATCTCAGAACTAGACAAAACAGGATCTCGGACCATACTCACGAGCTACGAGTCTTATATGTACTCTAGTTAGTAGCTGTGCAACTACAACATATATCAAAGCTAACACCTACAATTTTTTTTCAGAAAGATTTAAGCATACCTGCGTGGTGATATCGACCTTGAACGAGAAGAGAATGCCTAAAAATTGGTGATCTATCGCAAGCTCCACATCTATAATGTCACCAAAGTTTCCTTCACATTAAGGAGAACAAGCCACTCGCTATGAAAATCAAAGTTAAACCACATAAAGGATGAGACTTTATCTGGTTCATTAATACAACATGTCCTAACATACGGATCATTTCATTAGAAAACATCCGTGATCAATCAAAATGCAGTGACGATCCATCCACAATTGCATATAACAAGCAAAATACTATCAAATTCACAACTGATGTTGAATTAACGACCTTCATTCACATTCCTGCTCAATGATTTAGAAAAGCTGAAGCTTTCATGGAGCCAAAAAAGCAAAATGAAGCTGATTAAGAAACCATCTTATGCAAATGCACTAAGTAGAAAAGAAACAGTCCATTTGGTGCTTTAATTCGACAAAAGTAACATCATTTCAGATGGATAAAAAGCGCTTTTGACATTTCGAGCTTTTGATTTGACCAAAAAGATAAACGTATACAATATAAATCCACTAAGCAAAAGGAGTCAAATTACCAAATTGAATCATCAATCACTTGTTAGCCGAAACAAAATGGAACCTTTTCCGATGAGAAGAAGACGACGCCGATCCTGAGCGGGTATGAGAGCGCCAAAGAGACCTCGAAGGATTCGAACCTGAGCGAGACCTGAAAATGGAGCGAGACCATGATCCCGAACCCGAAGCAGAGGATGAAGGCGGCGAGCGACGGCCACGATTTGATTATAGCGCGCAACACAGCCCTAACGGTTAACTGGATTTACACACGCACACACAAAACTCCGCACGTGCCACGTAAGAAGTAAGTGGGTAACCATAAAACTTAATATAAATTGTAAATCAACAATAAAATTTTACAATATATTTGAACATTACCAGAGTTAATTTTAAGATTTTTGATTGGATAATCTATAGTTTATTTCAATTTTTTCTCTTAACAATATAAATAATTTAGATCGAGGGAATGATTAATAATTTTTTTTTTATTTTAATTGGAAAGGCAATAATTTTGGATCAATCATAAAAAAAATTATTAGGCATCGCTATATCTTCTCATCTAGGGTTCTGGTGCTGCTTTTTCTTCTCCTCCGTATCTGTTTCGTTTCTTTGCTTCCGTCACGGAGAGCCGATATGTATTGTTTCTAACAAGGAAGCTTGTTACTCTCTGATTGGATTCGATCGTGAATCGTTATCCATTTCTAAAGCGTTTAGGGATTTCGATTTCTTAGATTTTGATATTTAGGTCGGGTATCGCTCAGGGATCGATTTTCTCAGGGGAAAAAACTTGTTTTACAATCTGATTCACCTCGGATTTTCAGTTTGAGAGGAGTTAATTAGGGTTTGTAGGCTGATTGGGCTCTTTAGTTGCTTGGGATTTGGAAACGGTAGCGATTATGGACCCCTTTGGGATGGGGACTAGTATAAATCATACTCCCGGAACCCAGGATCTCAATAAAGTTGGAGATAATCCTACAGGTTTGTGTTTTTCTCTTTCCCGATTTCGTTTTTTGTTTCTTCTCTATTGAAATTCGGTTTATTGTTCTCCAGATGTTTTTGTAACTTGAATCTGGATCTAGTTTGATTTAGTTCTTCAACTATGAATGACTAAATCAGACTTGAATTTTGCTTTAGACCTCACTCGAGAATAATTTTCCTTTATACTCGCACGAAGACGAAGAAGTTTAGGGGAGATATAGTTGCTATTTCAAGTGTGAACAATCTCCAGTGTACTTGCATCGAATTTTGTAGTTAGGGCTTGTCTAATTGAAGATTCGTTGGTGCAGGTAATTCGGTGTTTGACGCATCTCAGTATGCCTTTTTTGGGAACGATGTTGTGGAGGAGGTTGAGCTTGGTGGATTGGAAGAGGAAGATGAGATATTGTCTTTCACTGGAATTGGGGAAGACTTTTCATTTGATAAGGAAGAGGTTAGTCTCACCCTAGCATCTCCTCTTTGTATGGAACTAGATTATGGAAGAGAAGAAGCTTTTCTTTGGTTCATGTAGTAGAGTGACTTACAATTCCTCCCCAATATTTGCAGGCTGAAGTTTCTAGACCTCTGCCTGACGTTGATGATCTTGCTAGTACTTTTTCAAAGGTTAGCTAGCTTTAATACGCTTACACATTCATCTTACACTTCTGTTTTCGATTCCATTTGATTTCTCTGAATAGTAAGAGTGCTTCGAAGAAGTTTGTAACCTGAGGATTTTGTTTATATGCTGTAACAGTTGAATAGAGATCCTGATGTATATAGAAACACCGGACCAATCGCTGGTAGACGATCAAGACAGAGTGAGTTTCATATCTGAACTAATGGTGTCTCCAAACCATTGTGAAATAATACAATAACAGATTTCTTAGGCATTCACAGTGATTTGGTAGATCACGTAGTTTCTGTAAAACACTATATTCATAGCTTTGCTTAGTTATATACATGTACTGGATTTTGGTGATTACAGTTATCGTATATCAAACCTGTGTCTTTCTCTTATTTTTACTTTGAACTTAATGATTTTGAGTGAGCCGTTTTATTAATTCCATTCTCCTTATTAATATGTGAGAACGGACTGTCCTTCTAGTTTCTACAATGTAAATGCATTTCATGGCTCTCCATCTATCTTAAGCTCAAGGTTTTAGTCTGTGGTTTAACAGTTCTCAATGTGTTTTTTCCTCAGATTCTTTAGTGCCCGAATGGGCTCATGGAGAGGAGTTGCCAGATTGGTATGGCCAGCAGCCGATATTGGACTCTAACTCCATCAAAGATGACAAGGCGTGGCCGGCACAGCCTTTTTCGGCTCTAGACCCTAACAGAACAACACCGTATCCCGAACCACTACATCAGCTGCAGCAAAACCACAATCAACAACAGTTTCCCAGTGAACCAATTCTTGTCCCGAAGTCACCTTTTGTTTCATACCCTCCTCCAGGCAGCATATCACCAGATCAGCGTCTAGGACACCCAAATATACCATATCATTCTGCTGGGCCTCAAATGGGATCGCCAAACTTTTCTCAGTTTCCACCTTTGCAGCCCCAGTTGCCTGGCATGCATCATGGATCTCCCCAGCGCACTGTAAACATGCCTCAGTTTCGTCCTGCTCTTCCTCTGAACAACCGCCCTCCGGCTCAATGGATGAATCGTCAAAATATGCATCCTGGTGATAGTTCCGGGATCATGAATAACGCGATGCTACAACAGCCGCCTCATCAGAACAGTTTGATGCCCCCTCAGATGCAGGGATCTCAGAATAATAGGTTACAACATCCAATGCAGCCTCCTCCTGGGCCTATGCCAGGAATGCAGCCTCAGTTATACAATCCCCATCTCCCTCGATCCTCATCCTCTGGAACTTATGATGGAATGCTTGGGTTTGTTGAATCAAGACCAGGATCGGCTCAAGGCAACAGACCGAACATGCGTTTTAACCAGCAAGGCTTTGATGGTGGCATTCAGAGGAGACATAGTGGGTGGCCTCCGTTCCGGTCTAAGTATATGTCAGCCGACGAGATAGAGAATATACTGAGAATGCAGCTTGCCGCTACACACAGCAATGATCCTTACGTCGATGATTACTACCACCAGGCCTGTCTTGCTAAGAAATCTGCAGGCGCTAAACTGAAACATCATTTCTGCCCAAACCATTTGAGGGACCTCCATCCACGTGCACGAACAAACAGTGAGCCCCATGCTTATCTTCAGGTTGAGGCTCTTGGCAGAGTTCCTTTCTCTTCGATCCGCAGGCCTCGTCCCCTGCTTGAAATGGACCCTCCAAATTCAGCTAAATCTGGTAACCAGGAGCAGAGAGCGACTGATAAGCCCCTTGATCAAGAACCTATGCTTGCAGCTAGAGTGTACATTGAGGATGGTCTTAATCTCCTCCTTGATATTGATGATATAGATCGTTTCTTGGAGTTTAACCAGCTTCAGGACGGAGGAAACCAGTTGAAACAAAGACGGCAAGCTGTGTTGGAGAGCCTCGCGGTGTCACTTCAGCTCGTTGATCCCCTTGCCAAGAACGGTCAAAGCCGGTCTCAGGATGATTTTCTCTTTCTAAGGATTATCTCTCTTCCAAAGGGACGGAAGCTACTTATAAGGTATCTACAGCTAATTTTCCCCAGCAGTGACCTAATGCGGATAGTTTGCATGGCTATTTTCCGTCATTTAAGGTCTCTGTTCGGAGTCCTCTCACCCGATTCCGATATCGCCAAAACGACGAACAAGCTTGCAAATGTTGTAAACTTATGCATCCACAACATGGATCTAGGACCGATCAGCGCATGTCTAGCAGCCGTTTCTTGCTCCTCCGAGCAGCCACCGCTCCGTCCTTTAGGCAGTCCTGTTGGAGACGGAGCTTCCACGGTGCTGAAATCAACGCTGGACAGAGCTTCCGAGCTGCTCAGGGCTAATAACTTCAACAACGCAGGCATGGCTCTGTGGCGCGCCTCCTTTAATGAGTTCTTTAACCTTCTGATGAAGTACTGCGTGAGCAAGTACGACAGCATCATGCAGAATCTGAACTCGCAAGTGCCACCACAGTTTGCTACCGAGATATCTGACGCAGCTGCGCAAGCCATTGTCCGCGAAATGCCTATTGAGCTTCTACGTTCGAGTTTCCCACACATTGATGATCAGCAGAAGAGAATACTAATGGAGTTCTTGAAACGATCCATGCTCGGAAGCCAGAAAACCGAGCCGGTCTTAAGTTGATTAGTATCAAAAGATTGAAGCAGTATAGAATCAAGAAACTGTATCGCCATGTCAGAAACCGCAAGACAAGAAAGGTAGAGCGCTTCAAACCTTTTTATATATTTTGCATCAGAGATAGAGAGAGGATTCTACATTGAAATGGACAAGACTGTTTTTGCGTCTTCTAAAGAAAAAAGCAGCGGAGAAGAAGTTTGGTCTCTGTACAGAGAAAAAGTCTTTAGCTTTGCAGAACTTTGTAGCCAGCCAATGGAGTGAGAGTTTTCAGCCATTTGTGTGATTCTTCTGTCTTCTGTTTAGTTTGATCTCATTTTGTTTTGCAAACCTTTTTCTTCTTTGTTTTTGATAATATTTTCTTCCCTTTTCCTTACCAACAAACATTTGCGAGTTATGCTTTGGTAATGAATTCTATTTGTTCTTCGCTTAAAATGTTTAAGTCGAGAGTGTGGTGTCTACGCTCCAGTTTTGGCGCGTGGATAACAGAGGCGGAGTAAAAGAGGAAACATATCGAATCTAAGAACACAAGGAAGAAGAAATGATTCGGCCACAGTTTCGATTTCAGATTTTGAGTGGAAAGTACATAATGATCCTTTTCTTCTCTGTGTTATGCGTAAAAACCCAAACTTTTCATTTCATCTCTCTTTCCCGTTTTCTGATTGCTGTTCGATTGTAGGCCATGTCGTCTCTACTGAACTCAGTCTTATCCATGGCGGCGAATCCATCTCCGGAGCCGCCGAGAAAACAACCCCTAGGTTTCGTTTCACACATCCCGACTAGTTTCCTCCACTTCTCCTCCGTCAATAAAGGTGTCGCGAGGGTTTTAGCTCCGACCCAGATAACGTTATCCCCTAAAGACTCCGCCTTTACCATCACCGGATCCAGCTGGAAACCCGATTACGGTTCCTCGTTTCCCGATGACCCGAGAAGCGATGAGCCGAATTTGAGCGAGAATTTCTCTCATCTCGAAGGATTAGTCACAAAAGGGCAGAAACCCAATGTAGCTCACTCCACGCAGCTCCTCTACGATCTCTGCAAAGCCAACAGATTGAAGAAAGCGATTCGTGTGATTGAGCTAATGGTCACCTCCGGGATTATCCCCGACGCGTCTGCCTACACTTATCTTGTCAATCAGCTTTGCAAGAGAGGCAACGTTGGCTACGCGATGCAGCTCGTTGAGAAGATGGAAGATCATGGCTTTCCTTCAAACACCGTTACTTACAACGCCTTGGTTCGTGGTCTATGCATGCTTGGTACTTTAAACCAGAGCTTGCAGTTTGTTGAGAGGCTGATGCAGAGAGGTTTAGCTCCAAACGCTTACACTTACTCGTTCTTGCTTGAAGCTGCTTATAAAGAGCGTGGCGCCGACGAGGCTGTGAAGCTCTTAGATGTGATCATTGCGAAAGGCGGCGAGCCGAATTTGGTTAGTTATAATGTGTTGCTGACTGGTTTCTGTAAAGAAGGAAGAACGGATGATGCGATGAAGCTGTTTAGGGAGTTGCCTGGGAAAGGGTTTAAGCCTAATGTAGTGAGTTATAACATTCTGTTGAGGTGTTTGTGCTGTGATGGGAGGTGGGAGGAGGCGAATTCGCTTCTGGCGGAGATGGACGGTGGAGATCGGTCTCCTTCGGTGGTTACTTACAATATACTGATCAATTCTTTGGCTTTTCATGGGAGAACAGAGCAGGCGATTGAGGTTTTGAATGAGATGAGTAGAGGGAACCATCAGTTTAGAGTCACTGCCACGAGCTTTAACCCTGTGATTGCTCGGCTGTGTAGAGAAGGGAAAGTTGATCTTGTCGTGAAGTGTCTAGACGAGATGATATACAGGCGGTGTAAACCGAACGAAGGAACGTACAGCGCGATTGGGGCTTTGTGTGAGCATGAGGACAAGGTGCAGGAAGCGTTTTACATCATACAGAGCTTGAGCAACAAGCAGAGATGTTGCACGCATGATTTTTACAAGAGCGTGATCACGAGCTTGTGCAGGAAAGGCAACACCTTTGCGGCGTTTAAGCTTCTTTACGAGATGACTCGGTGCGGGTTTGATCCTGACTCGCATACTTACTCGGCTTTGATCAGAGGGTTGTGTCTCGAAGGGATGTTTAGTGGAGCGATGGAGGTTTTAGAGATACTGGAGGAGAGTGAGTGTTATAGACCGACGGTGGATAACTTTAATGCGATGATTCTTGGGTTTTGCAAGACGAGGAGGACTGATTTGGCGTTGGAGGTGTTTGAGATGATGGTTGAGAGGAGGAGAATGCCGAATGAGACGACGTATGCGATTCTGGTTGAAGGGATTGCTCATGAGGATGAGTTGGAGTTGGCTAGAGAGGTTCTTGAAGAGCTGAGAAGGCGTAATGTTGTTGGACAGAATGCAGTAGATAGGATTGTCATGCAGTTCAATTTAGATTGATGTGTAGAAGAAAGAGATTATTAGACTTTTTATATGTTTGTATCAATTTGACAAAGAGATGATTTTTAGTTTCACGTGAGATTAATAAGATGCAAGAAACACGTTGTTGTGTGTTTTATCTTGACATGCTGAAGATTCAATTGAGCAAGATGTAGAGAAAGAGGGAAAGTCTGGAACTTTGTTTTTGATTAAAATCTTAAAGCAAAAGTCTGAATCTTTTAAGGGAACTAACTGAAATTCTCTCCAATGAATGAACAAAAACTAAGAACAATGTTTCACGAGAGAGATTGAGAGAGAGAGGGAGATGATGCGAGCGACTCAGGTAGGAGGGAGCAAGAAGGCAGTGTTGGTAAGAACATGTCTTCAAGCTTGTTACTTGGATCGCTGTCTCATCTTTCTTCTCTTCCTCTTAAGCCTCCTCATGCGCTTCTTCTTCCACTGCACATAATAAGCAAAAAACACACATCAGAAACCGTTAGTTTTTAACACAAATTATGTTCATATAAGAAGCAGAATTATGATGAAAAATCACAACAAAACATCACAGATGATATGATCAATCAGAGGGTTTGTCAAGATTAGAGAAATGCAAAAATCAATTGTATAATCTGTTTACTACTCGTATTGTAGAATTACGAGGCAGAGAGAATCTATCGCCAAACTATTTTTTCTCCAGAAACCGAAGCTCAATCAAATCGCAGAATCAACAATATAACCAAAACTGAGCGAAACCTGAACATTCTCTTGGTGAAATGAGCTAAATCCTTAAGAGCTAGAAATCACAATCGAATCTACAGTTCGAGCTAGACTAACCAAGGATTCCAGATCTCACTAGATTGATTCGCTACACATCAAATTCCCCACATACGCTAAGATCAAACCCAAATGCATACAAACAAAGCAGATCTACAAAAAGCATAACGAAATGATTCGAGAAAAATCTTACCTTAGCTCTCATCTCTTCTTTTCGCTCTGAATCGTATCGGAGAGAAATGAAGGTTTCGTCAAACAATATATACACACACACTTTTGTAGAAAACCCTAAACCTTAATCGAAAATAGTTTACCTTCTCAGGGGTATTTCCGTCATTCTCAATACAAAACTCTTTTTTCCATTAAAAGAGCTTTAAAACTGAAAAAAATTCTAATTTCAATAACGTCGCCGGGAAATGGAGCAGCTATCGGAACCGAACCTCCGCGACTCAGCTGCTGCGACTAGCTCTTCGTCATCCGCAATCGCAGATGGTGACGCCGTCGGAGGAGGCGGTGGAGAAGCTCTGGCTCGAGGCTTATCAGCGATGCTGAAGTCCGTAATTAACGATTTCGATTCTAAATCCGTTGATACTCTCAATAGCCAAGACCAACTCTCCGGTTCGCTCGATCGCTTAGTCCAAGGTACTCTTCATCTTCATCTGGATTCAAATTCTCCTTTAATCGAATCGCAATCGCCTTTCTCACAATTCTCCGTTTTTGATCATTTCCCGGAAATCAGAAATGTTTAAAAATCAATCTATTTGATCTGATTGAGTTTCGTAGTCCATGAATTTGCCTTTTGGTCTAACTAATTATTCATACTCAGTTACGAATTTGATCTCCAAATTTTCACAAAGTTTGAAAGTTCGTAACACAATTTCCAGATTGATTTGATTCTTAATGTAATTGAAAACAGAGCTTGATCAATTGCTGGAGAACGCTCCGTTGCCGTTCGTAGTGCAACACGCATCGAGAATCAGCAGCGTGAAACAAAGAGTTTCGTCGCTTAATCTGGTGCTTAAATCCATACAAAGGCGTATTGATAACGTTGATCAGATGCTCTCTGCCAACACTACGCAAGGTAAATAATTAAATTAACTTCAAAACTCTTTTGGTTTGTTTGTTCATCAAATTTTCGTCAAGTAGCAAATTATATAACACTTCCACTTATACCACTAATCACAGAGAAAACAGGCTTGGAAGCTACATGATGATGAAGACTAACCACGAGTCTCTCTTTTACTCTATTTCGTCACTCTTTCTCTCCTTTTGCTGCTTTACTTCTTCTAGTTTGGGAGCAGCAGAAGCAAAGAGGTACTTATGTTGTTAATAGGCTTTTATTGGGCTTTTTTATTTAATGGGCTCGTTTTTCTAGCTTTGAATACCCAATTATCATTTTGTTTTACAATGACTAAAAAGAACAAATTATTTGTTATCTTGTTTTCACAAGTGCTAATTCGATGAACGAAAGTCCATAAATCAATCATGTAAAACAGAATTTGAGAAGTGAATATGTCGGCTCGTGTTTATTTTATGGGTTTGTATACATTCTTTTTTCGATTTTGTTGGGTAAAGGCGAAACAAAAACGAAATATCTAAAATACTGTCTATGAAATCTTGTCACGTGGGGAGTAGGACAAAATCGATAATAGATGGATGACCGAATGCATGTTGGAAAACAGAGTCACGTGTCTTGAGTGCTGGTCACGTGGTTGAAGCCTATATTATTGGATCTCGTAGGCTTTTAGCCTTCTACAGTAACCACTAGTGTCTCTACTCTCTATATACTACAACAAGTCTACAAGCTCTTCAAGAGGAGACCAATCTATATATAGAGACACTATGGGGCCACGATTTTATATCGTTAATAACGACTATCTTGTTTCAATAAACTGTTATTTAAAAAAAGTTTGTATACAGATTACATCTGTATATATGGATGATGATGATGGGTTTAACAATGCAAAAAAAGACTATAGAGCCATGGAGGACCGAGCCAGAGAAAAGAAATTTGATTGGTTCGTGTGTGGTAAACCCATACAAACACACAAACCTAAGCCATTTCGGGAACTCTGCCAAAGGTGTGTCTTTAACACACAAAACTAGCTTACTTTTTCTCTTTTGTGCGCTCTCTGCTATAACAAATCATGAGTTGCAACTTAGCATACTCTAGTATCATCATAGATGTAACTTTCAAGACAGCATTCACTTTTCCAAGCTAAATCCATAGCTGGAAACTGATTAGAATTATACCCCGAATGCTGTAAGTGAGTGGAGAAAGGGAACAAAAGAGAGAAACCAAAGTACAAAGTGGATAGAGACAGGTGAAAGAGGCTTACGGGGTTTTGTACTTATAAATACAAACTCTTGCTGGTCCAATCTTCTCTTCTTTTTTTTTAATATAGACTTGATAGTCTATGTAACCTTTCCAGACTTTTCGTACTTTTCACGTACAATTATCATAATAAGTTTGGAGAAATCCTGACACTTAAACATGTGATTCAAACACCAAACCGATGACCAAACAGATCCAACAGCATTAATGCCTAACCGAACCTTCTTTGATTAACAAAGCAACAAACAATAAAGAAACAGCAACAATGCAAAAACAAAGAAGGAGAGAGAGAGAGAGAGATGTGTGGTTAAAGTCTCTGAATACTGCATCATTTCCGAAACTCAGAAAACGACAAAATAAAACTAATATGAAAACGAAGAAAAGTTTACAATCTAGAATTTAAAAAAAAAAATATCACATGAAAGAGACAGCTTAGATAAGCTTCAACGTGGGGAGAGCGCAAATACACACAGAGCATTTGAGAGAGAGAGTGAAAAGAATCTGTTTCCTAATGTACGACCCACGCGCACCCTTTCAGCGCGTCAACCTCACTCTCTCAACTCTCAAGTGAAGGAGATACCACAGTGAAGGAGATTCCAATCCCATTGTGTAAAAATGTCTTATGTCGATGAACCCTAGAAAAACCCTAGAATTGCATTAACGATAACAGAGATTCTTTATCTACACACCATGGATTCTAAAATCTTTTAAAAAAAAGCTCTGTTAAAAAAATAAGATTTGTTGACAATACAGTTAACAAACCAAAAAAAACAGGATTACCACTAACTACTGTTGATCTCATCAAGAAATGTTTAACTCTCCGGTTAGATTCGATCGGTGGAGTTACGACCTCTACTGATACCACCGTGATGGTGGTGATGAGATGACGCTCTGATGTTGGAACTACTCCCTGTTCTATTGTGTTGCGACGAAGCTGAATTCGTCGAAGAGAAAAACTGGCCGAAAATCACTGAACCGCCTCTGATTGAACAAACCGGGACGTTAAGAACCGGAGTCACCCTCACGTTTGAGCTGTACGATCTCTCCATTCCTCTGTGTCTATACCCACTCGTTCCGCCGTTGAAGCTGCTCGGGCTGCTCGAGCTTCGCTCAAGGCTCTGGAACACGATTTTCCCTGACGAGTTTAGCCTCGGACTGTCTACAGAGACTCCCCTGCTCATCGCCGACTGAGACGTCTCCTCCACCGAGCGACGATTCGTGCTTCGTCCCACTCTCCCTCCTCCGGTTGTTCCTGCCGCCGTGTGGTTGCTGTCACGTGGCTTCACCAGCCTCATTCGCGGCGGATTTGGGTTTAGGCTTCGAGCTGGAGCGAACGGATTCGCGGTGACGTTGTGGTTGAGGTTGAGGACGTGGTTGGGTCTCTCCGCGTCGAGGGAGAGCCTCGGGATGTCCTCGTGGTCGTGGCCGGAGGAGGAGGAGGAGAGAGACATACGGGAAGAGGATAAGGAGAGAGATTCGCAGTCGGAATCCTTCAGGAGAGGAAGGTTGATTAACGAAGCGTCGGAGGAGGAGGATCCAGACGACGACGATCTGGAGCTCCGATGCAAAAATTGCTTCAACGACGAAGTAGACGATCTCGGATTCGAATGAAACGACGTCGTCGATGCGGGTTTGCTATTCTGAGAGAATCGCTTGAGTCCTAACAACTCTCTCCACCTACTCGAGCACCTCGGCGCTTTCGGAGAAAACAAGCAACTATCGGCGCCGGAGATCTCCATCTCCACTTCCATTCTCCTGCATTTCCCGCCGGTCTCCGTCGTCTGTTGCTTCGTCACGAGCTTCCCGTCGGAGAAAAGCTCGTCGGCGGCGAGCATCCCGACTGGATCCTCCAACCGAAACTCGAAATCACAACCGCCGGCCGGCTCTTCCGCCGGGGACTTCGGTGGAGTCTGTTTCTGCATCTCCGACGCGGCGGATCCAGTACTCCGAGCTTCTTCACGGCTGAAGGAAGCTCGTGGGTTGAAATATCCGTAAGTAGGAAATTCCTGTGAGACACCAACATTGTTGATACAAGCTGAAGCCATCGCCGGCGTTCATGCAACAGACTATCGCCGTCCCGGAGAATCAACGGCCAGATCTAACGAAAAAAAAAGAGCAGAGAGAGAGAGAGAAGAGAGAGGTTTTGTTAGTCACGATTGGGTTTGCTTTGGAGCGTTGTGAGTTTGTTTTGGAGAGTAGGGGCCACGTAGCGAACAGTAAATAAACGATCCAGGTGGCGCGTGCATCTCACTCATAGCCCTCGCAGGGTATTATCGGTATTTTATCATTGCTCTGTTGAAGTAGTAATTAACCAAAGGCAGATCATATCGGATAACGGCTAATTACACGGATTATAACTTTTTGATTATCATAATTAGTCTTTTGGTTATGGAAAGTGTATTATCTACTATCCTTACATGTATTGGAAATTTCCAAAAAGTTTATTTTGTAAAGTTGGAAATAAAAGTTGGAGGTTGGGAAAAAAGCATGAAATCATTAATAAGAGGATCACGTGATGTAAGGGGTGCTTTTGATTATCCAATACATATTCCTATTTTGGCCAAATGGGAATATTTTTTGAGAAATATACGAATCTGTTAGAAATCATTGACAGGTAGAGCGATTAACTGCATTCTTGCTAGAAAATCCGACGGATAAGATTGGCACGAGAATGAGAAGCGAGAGAATCGGGAAAAATTGACTATTCACTGCGAAATTTCTGTTTGATATGAGAAAATAGACAAAAGCGGTAAGTTTTAACTATGGATATTTTAATTTGTGTTCATTGTATGGTAATTGCTTCGAATAAAAGAAAATAATATCACTCTTTGAGATTTCGAAGAGAGCAGCAAATGGTATTTATTTGTACACGTCTTTAATGTTTTATTCGGATTATGGTATCGACTATGGACTATTGAGTGGTGCAATGTGTGTGTGTCTCTCTTTATCTGGTGTTGCGTCCATTTTAGTATGGACTCAAGAGTAAATCAGGGTTTAAACCACTGTCCTTTTGTTAGCAAATATAAAATCCGTTGCACATGACACCGATCAACAGTGTTTTATGGCAACCACATGAATTTAAAGGGAATAACATGAAGGTACATAGTTTGTCTCAACACTTTCTGAGTTCCAGTTCATTACTTTCAATGATTTCCACATTTGGTGTAACCAGTTTCAATGCCCTTTTTGATGTGCATTATCGTCGAGTTAATGAATTATCAATAAGAAAAGAAAAACCCGAATTTAGTGAAATAGTATGCAGCTGTGAATTTACAACCCTGTCGAAAGCAACCCCTAATGAGATGATAAATGATTCGTTATTATAAATCAAGAAAATATCCCATCCACCATGATCAGTTGCTACTTCATATACTCTAACCGCAGGATTGTGAAACCCTAAGAAACAGAAACTTAGGAGTCATCACCAGAATATCATAGGCTTTGTGTACATAATTGTTTATGTTTGGTTGTTTAAGAGTGATTTTGAGTTAACACTTCTGCTTAGATATGGTTTGAATAAGGATAGCTCCTTAATCAGATGGTTTAGCACCCGTTAGTCACTTTCAATATGATTAAGTGAATATTGCAAGGAGACAATTTTTGTTGAATATAAAACTAATTTACAATAAGTTGGTTTAAATAACGAAGAACATCATTTGCAAAAAAGAAAATGGCATGTGTTGTTAAGTTAAGTGTAAGATGGAGTGCCAAAGGCTAATTTCATTACAAGAAGTCAAGAACTTTTACTTTTCCACGGAAGCCTTTACTTAACTGATTTGTCTCCGTTTTAATCTCTTGTCCGAACGAAACTTTACTCTTTTGTGATTGGCTGGTTATTATGCTAACTCTACAGCATATTTTCGGTATGGATGGAATATTTATATTTCTCTGATTATTTTTTGATTACCGAAATATATTAACGAAAATAATTATTTTTAATTCGAATAAAAAAATTGGGGTTCTTCTTCGTCTTTCGTCTTTTCGACTCTCTGCTTAAACCCAGAAAATGGATTTGAGCCTAGTGTTGTCTCCGAAGCCAAGTCCCTGCTTCAATCCTCTTTCTCCTCTCTATCCATTCACACCATGTTCGTATTCGCCGCCGCTCCGGCTTTCTTCTTGCTACTCCAGCCGATTCAATTCTCTAGTCACCGTCAAAGCCGCGAAAAAAACCTCTCAGAGCATCCGTTCGGAGTTCGATGACAGTATCAACGGCGATTTCTCTCCCGACTCTGATTCCCGCTTCCTCGACCGTGTAATTTCATTACTTCTCCCTCTTTTTGATTTAAACATGTGGTCTCCCATTAACACCTTTAGGTTTGGGTCTCTATTCATGGGATTAGCTTTGACTATTATCTATTTGGGTATTCATATTCTGAGCTGAAATTCTTAAAATTTCGGAGGCTGTTCACAGTTTACTACATATGCTTGGAAAAATTGTGTCTGAACTTGCTGAGCTTTGGTCATTTGGTAACTCAGAGAGATAGTTATATCCGTGTCTGTCTGTTAACACGTGTGTCTTTATTTCCAGAATGTCTCGGCTCGTCTTGTTTGATCAGTAGTAGTAGAGCACCTAGGAGTCTATAAGGAAATTTGATTTCTCTCATTTTGCTCTTCTTCTTGTGGACTCCTTTTTTTATTTCTAACAAACTTTTGTTTACAGCAAAAGGCTTTAGAGGCAGCTATGAATGACATAAACAGCTCCTTTGGCAAAGGAAGTGTAACAAGATTGGGAAGTGCTGGTGGAGCACTAGTGTGAGAATCTCTAATAGCATGTCACTACACATCTTGATTCCACTATCTTTTGTTTGATTTTATTGAAGAAATGATTGTGTAATTTCGGTCTGTATTTGCAGGGAGACTTTTCCGAGTGGTGTTTTGACTCTTGATCTTGCCTTAGGCGGAGGCCTACCAAAGGGTCGTGTAGTCGAGGTATGAGCTTACTGGAATAAAAATGCAGAATTTTGATGATAGAGAATTGAAAACTGTGACTTCTATGCAGATATATGGACCAGAAAGTAGTGGCAAGACCACACTAGCACTCCATGCAATTGCTGAAGTGCAGGTTAACTTTTCTTTTAAACTACTTCCATCAGAAACTTTCGTATCTTTGTATGTTACTAAAAACATAGTTTGGTGGTAACTGTGCAGAAAGCTGGAGGCAATGCAATGCTTGTTGATGCAGAGCATGCCTTTGATCCAGCATACTCTAAAGCATTAGGTGTTGATGTAGAAAATCTGATAGTGTGCCAGCCAGATAATGGCGAGATGGCTTTAGAAAGTAAATCCAAAACATTCTCAAACTTTTTGTATTGTGATATGATTATTTTGTCATGTGTGTGAACTAACATGATCTTTTTATTGTTATTACTCAACACAGTCGCAGACCGTATGTGTCGTTCGGGTGCGGTTGATCTTATATGTGTTGATTCCGTCTCAGCACTAACCCCACGAGCCGAGATTGAAGTATGACATCTTCTCTTTCCCTGAAGTGGTATGAAACTTTTCTGAATGGAACTTGTTTTTAATCTCGCGTTCATGTGCATAGGGTGAGATTGGGATGCAGCAAATGGGGTTGCAAGCTCGTCTGATGAGTCAAGCTCTTCGGAAAATGTCAGGAAACGCCTCTAAAGCTGGTTGTACACTTATTTTCCTAAACCAAATAAGATACAAGGTGATTATTATGACTAATCACTCACATTATTATGGTTGTATATAATAAGATAAGCATGTTGTGTTCTTGAACTAACAAGTGGTGTTCTCTTTTGTTATCAAGATTGGTGTGTACTATGGGAATCCAGAGGTGACTAGCGGAGGAATCGCGTTGAAGTTCTTCGCTTCGGTCCGGTTAGAGATTCGTTCTGCTGGGAAGATCAAATCTGTAAGTATAACTGCTTTGTAGATTATATATATATATCTTTTGTGGTTTGATTCTGTTTTTTGAAACTGAAATCATTTCTAATGCCTAATTACTGATTTTAAAGAGCAAAGGGGATGAAGATATTGGTCTAAGGGCTCGTGTAAGAGTGCAGAAGAGCAAGGTTAGTAAGAGTATCAAGGCAAAACATGTCCTTAGAAAGTATTGTACAAATAAAAGTGACTTTGCGCATCTCTTTTTGTATATATTGCAGGTTTCAAGACCGTATAAGCAAGCAGAGTTTGAGATTATGTTCGGGGAAGGAGTCAGTAAACTGGTATGTATATATCCATGGCTGATAATTTTTTGACAAGACAAAAACGTTTTTCCTATGGTTTAAACTTAAGCATAAATTTTGTAGGGATGTATTCTTGATTGTGCTGAAATTATGGAGGTTGTGGTTAAAAAGGGTTCTTGGTATAGCTACGAAGAGCAAAGGTCAGGACTTTTACATTGAAAACTCAAGACTTTGCTTATGTGATAGAAAGTGGTTACAGAGTATTTTGTTCTTGGGGTCTTTGTTGTCAGGCTCGGGCAAGGAAGAGAGAAAGCATTGCAGCATTTAAGGGAAAACCCTTCTCTTCAAGACGAGATTGAGAAAGTTAGTTTCCTCTGTTCTGATGATTGAAAAAAATCAATCCTTTTCACAAATGTGAATTTTACATTTTTACTTTGATTCATTCTCCTTATTTGTTTGTGGATTTTTTTTTTTTGGAAATGGTGTTGCAGAGAGTGAGATTGTTGATGTTAGATGGAGAAGTGCACCGATCAACACCTTTGTTTAGCAACAGCTCCTCCTCTGTTTCAAATCGTGAAGAAGAAGAAGAAGACTCGCTTGATGGTTTCCAGTGACTTTAGGATCTAATCCAATCAAAATGTTCCCTTGTTTCGATTATCATCATTTAAAACTCCAAAATGGTTTAGTATATGTTGTATTCAAGCTCAATTTTTTGTGCGCCGGAAATGGAGAGATGAAAATATATACAAACACTAGCAAGTCTTTATAAATTTCTGAGTTTTTAACAAGATTACAGAAGAAGAAAACAATAATAACTGAAACACATTTATAGAAAACACGAGAACATATGTCTTTTACCAACTTAAGAAGATTTACTGAGCCAAAGCACTCGTGTTGTACACAAGAAGAGCTCCTCCGGCGAGAATTCCGGCGAGTGTCACCGCCCAAATTGCCAAACCGGTCAGTCCACCCTTGTACGTATCACCACCTGGTGCCCACTCCTCCTCGTTGTAAATAGGACTGTTCCAAAAAGAAATGATCATAATCATTTTCTCAACAACATATGATATGATCCAACGTATAATAAACTAAAGTGATGAAGATTGTAAATTCACCTGTATCCATCGACGTTAGCTCCGTACTTGTCGACGAATTTGTAAACACCGTATCCCTGAGATTTAAACGACACCGTTTTAGAGAGAATCGACTTTAAATTAAGTTAAGACAAACGGCATGACTATAAACGACATCGTTTACTAACCTTGCCCTTTCTGCCGGAAGCGTCGACGCCGTCCCTCAAGTCCATGCTGCCGTTAACTCCTACAAACCAAACCGATTAACGGAATAAGCTTAACACTTTAACGGTAGCGTTGATGTGAATATGTAAGTGAATCTAAGTGTGTGTGTGTGTATACGGACCAAAGGGCTTGTCGGTTTTGATCTTCTTGACGCCACTGGCGACGATTCTGAAGGAGGAAGGAGAAGCTCTTGTGAGCGACGGCAATCCTCTCGCCGACATCTTCTCCACCGTGAAACCCGCAGGTTTCAACGTCACCGATGAAAGCATCACTGAAGCAGCCATTTTTCTCACCAGATCGATCAAAGTTTTCTTCTCTCTGTCTCTCGCTCGCTGCTTGTGTGTGTGGTATTCAAATATGGAGAGAGGAGATGCGATAAGAGTGATTCTGGTCCTGACACGTGGCTGCTTTTGTGTGGCTGTAGTAGGGATATCTTCCTTAACATTATCTTCAACTGGTTAAAGGAGATTCTTCGTCAGTTTTTCTTCACTTCGTTGTGCCACGTTGGACTTTTAATAACAGTTTATTGCTATTTTCAGTTGTGGCCCGTATAAATGATAGTTTACTTAAAACAACCCCACTAGTTTGTCTTAGACTCGCAATGTCTTCCACGTTGGAGATCTTGTCTGCACACTGCACATTGTGAATTGCCAAGCCGTGAAAGGAAACGCAGATCGGTACAATAAACTTGTTTATAGCCGTGACTGCTTCCAACGACCAGCGTTTAGTAACCGCGTTTATAGCTCGTTGGTGTTGACAAAAAAAACATACGTAGAAGATGTTGTTGTTTCTTTGATGATTAAATAAATGACAAATGCTCCTTTAGTTATGGCTTCTCCATAACTGGAAACATCAATAAACTTGACCAGTGTCTAGATTAGAAAAAGGTCTTAGCAACAAACAAGTCCTAATCAAAATTACTAATATATAAATCCGTATAATATAATACAGGGAATATATGATTGTACACAAGGATCTGGTCAATGTTTTTTGTTTCTCTCTATAGTTTTCTACTAGAGACATTAGAAAACTATCAACTAGGGTACTAATTTGTAAGATATATACGAATCAAATTCATTTAAAGTAATACAATTGGTTGATCAGTCGATGTGTTAGCTACACGTCTAAGTCGCAAGAGAAACAAATATATAAATCTATATAAGTTAAATAAAAGTGAGTAAGGTTACAAGCTACCAATTTCATATGTTCAATCTAAAATCTAAATAGCACCCACCACGATTTAAATATTTCTGTTTTTTTTTCCAGAGACTGCTTCTATAGTTCTATTGGATGTTGACCCAACATGTAATTGATTTGTTTTCTAAAGACTACAAGTAACAATTAACTTTTAAGTCAAATGTCCTTTTAAAATTATTGGCCGATCACATATTCCGGTTCCGGTTTAGATATAGACTAATTTAGATACTGTACACACACACACACACATCATACAGTCAAACTGTAAGCACATCTAGATACAGTTTAATTGCATTTGGACAGAAAAAAAACAACTCTAAGTATTTCATTTGGTATTATTTGTTGTATTCACATAATCCCAAAAATGACACTATGGATACAGATAATGGAACACGCATGCTTAACTAATAATGTCAAATGAAAACAAACAATCTCTTCATAACAACTACAGGGGAAATGATCACATGTTCTAAAATCAAAACTAAATTTATATTCCAAATCAAATTCCACAAGAATATTTCACCGATACCATCATATACTGCCAAATGAAGAATTGAAACATCAGTTATTATATAAGTTGTTTTCTGATAATCGATAAATCCAAACCGAAGTTGGTATTCAACATTTACAGATTAAACCGGACTCAACCGGTTTTAGCTTTATTGTGGCAGCCGCAGGAGATTCACACTCTTGGAAGTAAAGTGGGACCCAAATGATTATACTACTACTGCAGTAAGTATGTTCATTTGATTTAACACAACAAACACAAATTAATACGCCAAAAACCAAAGCTAATTAATAATTAACGACTTAACAACATCGCCTTCTTCTCTATGGATTATATCTTCTCTCTATATACGTGAAACTTTGTCGTCTCTCTCCTCCTCCTCGAAGCACTTTTTGAAACTTTTCAAAGTTTTGTTTTTTCGCTTTTTCACGAGCTCTTTAGGGTTCCTGGAGCTTTAATCTTAACACTGCCCCTACCCAATCTACTTTAACTAGAGCCCATTTCCTTACTTTTATTCATCACTCTCTTTCTCTTTCTCTCTCTCCCGGGAAAGTCTTGTCGGTGGTGGTGTTTCTCCGACGAAGCTATTAAGTCGCCGGGAAATTACTATGATTAGCTAGATTTTTCCTGGATCCGATCAGAGGATTGGGTTTTGAAAAGTGGGACCGTGGTGGTGATTAAGGGAATGTCTTTGAATGAAGCAAAGACTAGTTTTTGCTAATTAAAGGGGAAATAAAAGATTCGATTTTTTTTGGGTTGTTTCAGATATTGCGGAGCTTTTTCTTTTTTAATCTGTTGTTTTTGGGGAAACTTGCATGTGAAGGGATTTGCGTTGAACGAATAAGCTTGACTACTGTGTGTTTTGCTTCCATATCTTCTATCTGAAGTTTATGCGGCAATTCTGTTGAAATCAAAATCTATGATTGAGAAGCTAGCGATGACGAGTCTCTCTTTGCTCTGTTCTCACACCATTCAGTCTCTGTTTCAAGCGGTCAAACCTTGAATTAAACGTCTTTATGAGCTAACTCCGAGCCTGAAGTTGTTGGATTTGAGAAGCGATGGAGGATATTGGGTTGGTTCAACAAGGTTGGAAATGGATGCAGTCTCAGAAACATATGTGCTCGAGTGCTTGTTCTGCTCTGCGGTGTTTTGCGGAGAAGACTGGAGAGTTCGTGGAGCGTCACTGGCCGTTGGTTTGCAGTGGATGTGGGAAGCTATTAGGGCTGCTTCGTCTGTCGATTGTTTATTGGAAAGATTGTATCTTGAGGGGTTTCCATTGCAGCTCCAAATTAGGCTCAGCTGCTTTGCTTCTGATTATGTGGAGTTGCTTCCTTAGCTTGACTTCTTTATCTTCCCTGGTTTATGTTCTTCTCAGTATGGTAACGTCTTTAGATCTTTTTCCCCTTTTCTTGTTTTCAGATCTTTATATATGACTGTGTAACTGATACTGAAACTTATCTAAGATGCTATTTTGATTTAAAGTCTAGATTTTTCTTGGAGATTCGGTTGACTTGAGTTTGAGTTTCACCTTACAATTTGCAGGGAGCTGCTGCTGCTGTTGTTCTGAATTTGGGTTGCACTCCTGGTCTCTTCATTGTAGGACTATTTGGCATTTTGGTTTTGTGGATGTATGCAAACTTTTGGATCACCGGAACATTATTTATAGTTGGAGGCAAGTTTCAACGATCTATTGTGCTCTTACTTTCTCATTCAATTGAAGTTATGATCAATTGGCCAATGAGTCAATCTTATGCTTGATCTTTACTATCTAAATGGTGTTAAATTTCTCTGATTTTGAATGATTCAGGCTATTTATTCTCTTTGAACCATGCTCGGCTAGTGGTTCTGATAGCGACAGTGTACGCAATGTATTGTGTGAAAGCCAGACTTGGATGGCTTGGTGTATTCCTCTCAGTGAATCTTGCTTTCTTGTCCAACGATGTGTTAAACTGTCTTCTTCAGTGGTGTGACAATATAAGTGAAAAACCACAGCCCGAGGAGACAAAGAAACACGAGGAAACGATCATAGAGGAAGACTATTCAGGGGAGTTCGAGTATCCTTCAGTTCCTGTAGAAGAAGAAGAAACCGAGAGAAAGGTTCACGAGAATAAGTCGTCTGCTGAGCCAACTGCTCCTACTACAACTGTTGTTAACAGCGTGAGGGAGATTTCTAGTGTTAAGATAGTCAAGCTAGAAACAAGTTCAGATAATGAAATGAAGAGAATACTGAAAAGTTTGAATCATTATGAAGCGTTGGGGTTCCCTCGGCATAAGAAGATCGATGCCGCAGTGCTTAAGAAAGAGTATAGAAAGAAGGTTTGTTCCTTGTTTCCAATGCTTGAGTAGGTTTAATGCAATTTCTTTGAAGGTTATTGAAGTACTGTATGTTGCTTTGTTTTAGGCAATGTTGGTCCATCCTGATAAAAATATGGGAAGTCCTTTGGCAAGTGAATCATTCAAGAAGCTTCAATGTGCTTACGAGGTATAATCTTGAATTTGTGATTGTGATGTTTATGTTCTTGCCTTCTTGGTATATTCCGATATACTTGTGTTTGAATTTCTGTATGTTTCTCAGGTTCTTTCTGATTTTGTAAAGAAGAGAGATTACGATGAGCAATTACGGAAAGAAGAGTCTAGGACTAGGAGTGTTTGTCAGACATCTCATGCTTCTTCACATCAGGTTTAGTTACCACTTTTTCTTCTTCTCTTCCATGTGATATCTTTTGGTATGTGGTCTTGTGCTCCAATTTTTGTATGTTCTTGTTTATTTATATACAGAGTGGTCCTGATTATCGATCAGAAGAGTCAAGGAGGATACACTGTACAAAATGTGGTAATTCACACATATGGATATGCACTAATAGGACTAAAGCAAAGGCAAGATGGTGCCAGGTGATAAATCCAACCAACTCCAGAACTCTCAAAGCATAATCATCTTTGCATCTTTGTTATTTCAAAGTCTGTATTGATAATCTAAATCTTTTAAATGTAGGATTGTGGTCAATATCATCAAGCAAAAGATGGAGATGGTTGGGTCGAACTCAAAGGGACATTACCCTTTGAGAGAGCACATAAGGTTAGTAAAAGCTTCTTTCTTTCTTTCTTTGTTGCTTAAAATGATGCAACTCAACAACTTTGTTTTTTCATGTCCTTGAAGATTGAAATACCGCGTGCTTTTGTCTGCGCGGAAAGCAAAATCTTTGATGTCTCAGAATGGGCTATTTGTCAGGTTGGTTCTCTTACCGGTTTCTTTGTGGATATTTGGAGATGATTGAGATACATTAACGTGTTTTTGATTTTATATAAATAGGGAATGGCTTGTAGACCAAACACGCACAGGCCAAGCTTTCATGTGAACATGGTTGGGTTAGAGAAGACAACACAGAGATCAAACTCAAGTAGGTTCCCTTGGGATCTAGATGTTGAAATGATGGATGAGGATGAAGAAGAGTTTGAGCTGTGGCTTCAACAAGCTCTTGCTTCTGGTCTCTTCTGTGAAACCTCAAAACGCAGAAAAAGCTGGAGCCCTTTCAAGTTAAGCCAGATGAAAAGCAAGAAACAATGGCGAAGAACATCCACTTGATTCAGTGAATGCAAAGCTCTTAAAAAGATCATTTTTTTGAGGGGTCTTTCTCTGTAAATAGAATCTGTAGATTTGTCTTCTTCCTTTCACTGTGGTAAACAACTTAAGAGAGGATTAAAGATGCTGTTTTTTATAATTTTTCCAAGTAATGTGTACATTTGAAGGCAAGCTCAAAAAAGAAATGCTAATGATTACTACATTTATAAAGTTTCATTTTTTTTTTCTGTTCCCATTTGGATACTTTTTGGGGAAAATAAAAATTGAGAAATCGAACCCGAATTTACCAAAGTTTTCCCTCCTTGTATTGTTGTTACTGACGACGAATCAAGAACGTCGACGAAATTTTTTAATTTTTTTTCCTACCCGAGCTTTTCTCTATTCTTCGATTTTGACTTTCTGGGTTAATCACGGAAAGAGTTTCCTTTTTTGGTACCGCCACAAATTTTGTCCGGAGAGGGAAAAAAAAACCCTAGAAACTGGGATTTTCCGACGACGAGGGAGAGAGATTTGGAGATTTTGGGTATCAAATTTGATTTTTTTTTACTCTCGTCTCATCCAGATTCAAAACAAAAAACCCTAACCCTAAATCCCTCATTCGATTGCTTCACTGTTTTATCTGAAAACCTATTAATTTCGTTGTCTTTGTTCTGTTTTCCCTCCGTGTAAACGATTTTCGAATATTACAGATTTTGCTTCTTCCTGTCTTATTGGAGCAACACAAGCATATATAGTGTCTGTGTATATACACACTTGTAAGTTGTGAGTAGAATTGTTGGGAGGTGTAGAAGTAGAAATGAGTAGGCTCTCTTTCCGGCCACGGCCATTGGACATTCACAAGAAGCTTCCGATTTTGAAATCGTTCAAGGACTTTGAAGACGACGAGACGCCAACTTCTACTACTAGAAACTCCCAGCTTCTCCGTATAGCTTCCATTGAAGTTGATCATGAGGTGAATTCCCAAACTTTGATCACCATCGCTAGTGTGAACTCTTTGTCTTTGCATTTTTGATTCTATCTGCATTATGTTTTCAGGTGCATCCGACGCCAACCAAGAAACTGGCTCCAGAGATACCAACGCCTCAATTTGTTATTGTGGACACATATGAAAGGGATTATTCTCCGACTTTTGGCCAACCTGCTTCTTATCTACGTGCAAGAGGAGGTACGATTTACATCTGGTTTTGATTTCGTAACTCTCTTCTTCTCCAATGGAAGTATGTAAGTGTGTTTTAAAATATGCAGCTCGGTCTGAGCTTGGAGAATTTGTGGAGTATGATCTTGACAATGAGGATGATGACTGGCTTTATGAGTTTGATAAGGATAACAAAGAGCTCTCACCTGAAAAGTAATGTAACCAATCAATCTATCACATTCTATACATTGTTCTTTTTTGTTTTGTGATGGACCACTTTGCTCTGTATACTCAAATTGATTGGATTCTGGTAAATTGTTTGAAACAGGCTTGAGGGGATTATATTTAAACTTGAGGTGTTGGATCACAAAACGCGGGAAAGAGCTGGAGTTATTGCACCTACGCTTGGTTCTCCGGTTCCTGTGCTTTTGCAGCTTGATGCTGCTATTGATGTATTCCTTTTTTACTTTTATTTGTGTTCCATAGTCTTTTGGATTATCCTGAAACAGAAGCAGTAGATGATATTTAAATGGTTCTTGTTTTCTTCTTATTGCAGGCGCTGCAATCACTGTCGATTAATTATGGAGTCTTTCAAGCTATCTTCAACTACTGGAAAGACAAGGTTTGAGATCTTAAACCTTGTGTAACATCATTTGATTACTATTGAGTTTTCTGGATACAGATGTTATGTGTGAGATAAAGACTGTTTGACATATTATCGAGTTCTTGAAGCCTATGCATAATCCTTATGAATGACAAAACCAGATCAACATACGAAGCACGTTTGGCTAAGACTAATGCAGGTGTTTCATTTTCTATTTTTACGTAGCGCAAACGATGGCAGAAACCTATCTTGCGGCGCTTACAGGTACAAATAATTAGTTTGGTTTGAAACAATTAATGTTGGAAGGACAATGAGTATAAAATGTTTTTGCTTGTTTGTTTGAAACAGCCACCTCCACCTGTCAATGACACCAATCCATACAATGTGTTTAGGCCAAGGGAGAAAGCTCACAGACTGCACACAAGAAGGGTATGCTCTTATCATAAAACTTTTTCATATGTTTAATTTCAACTAGAGGAAGAAAAAAACTGATAAGACTTTTACTTCTACTGTAGATGCAAAGGAGAGAAAACAATGTGCAGTCATTCGAAAAGCTTCGACAGGTAAGCAAGTCACTTGAACATCTTTACTCTTCTTGCTCGGACCAGTCTTGCTTTTCTTGTTCACCTTAACAACGCCTTCTTATATCTTCTGGGATTATGTTATGATTCAGGTTAGACGCAATCTTGACCAAGCGAAGACCATTCTGGAGGCTCTCATTAAGGTGTTCTTTATGAAAGTTTTAAGAGTTATATGACTTGTATGTAACTTCATTTCACATCTTAACAAAAGCGTTGCATTCTCCAAATTCACTTATTCGATTTTACACATCCCACAGAGAGAAGAAAAGAAGAGAGATGTCATGGACGGTGAGGTTAGCCTTCAGAGAATCCAACTCCAATACAGGGTAACTACTACTAATCACTCTTCTTGTTAGAAATGCTGTCTTTTTGGTTCCTTTTTGATCTTTATCAAATCTATAAAAACTTCATCTTTTTGGTTTTTGTGCAGCATGAAACAGAGCTCTTGGAAGATAGCTTTGCTCTACCTGGATTTCCACCAACTACAACAACATCTTACAAATTCGGCTCAAGCGACGAAGAGTACATGGACTCAGATGACCACACTAGCGCCCGTGTACGCACAAGACCTTCCTTTATCCCTAATTCTCGTTTCACAAACTCAAACCTGAACGCATCTCAGCCCGGAGGCATCAAACAAGAAGTTAGAAGACGACACTCTCATAACGGATGGCTTCACAAACTAGTTAAAACCCTTCTTCTACCTCTCTTAGTTACTATAACTGATCACTTAAGCAAGCAAACATGTAATGGTTTTGGTTTTTGTTTTTGATCTCATTAGGATCCTAATGAACCGGTGATGCTGTTCACTAAACCGCTGGTTCCTGAGAAACTGGCAGCTGCAGGGATCGTTCCTCCAGCGCCGGATTCGTCATCGGGTCAGCCTCCAAACCGGTTTCAGGGGAGGATTGGGCGCGGTGGCCGGATTATATTCGATAGATGGAATCCTTTGATGCAGTCTCACATTAATTGCGGCAACTCTTTCTACATTGCTCCACAAAACCGGTCCACCAACTTCAATTGAAACATATTTCTTACAATCTTTCTTTGTAAAGAATTTTCGATCACACCAATGGTGATGAACAAGTGTATGCATAATGCAATAACTATTCTCTGCTTAAAAAGTTCTTGTAACTCTTTGCTGTTGTGTATGTTACTGGTTTTTACCGGTTAAGAGAATAATTCGGTTAATTCATAATCCGGTTCCGATAACCAACCAATAGCTTTTGTGTGAGGGACTAAGTTGTAATAATATATAAATTTTGGGGCAAAATTGGAATTTAGGGCTCTTTAATGATCTTAATCGGAGCTATTTCATTTTTGATTTGTTCTCGTCAATCGCAGTGAAGAAGGAAAGACCCTAAATCGAATTTTGGGTAGCTCCAACAATGGCGTCGATGCTGGCTCGCAGGTCGCTGAATACTCTCCGTGCTCGACATCTCGTATGGATCTCCTTCGCTCTTTCATTTCTCTGTTTTGGGTCGTTAATTTCGATTTGTTTGGATGCCTAGAATTGCGGAATGTCTCCTGGAGTCTTAGGAATTACACTCTCTGTGTTTCGTTTCGTGTCGATGGGATTCGAAATCGTATCTCAATTCTGAAGCTGTGTGATTTAGAGTTAAGCTTTTTCGCGGACTTCCTTAAATCTTAGATTGTTGTGCGATAACGGAATTTGATTGGAGTGAATTTGATTTAGCTGATCGATAAATCATATAGCAGAAGGGAAAATTTATCATGATTTAATCTCTTGGGCATGGTTTGTCACTCTTCTTCGAAGGAACAATGGGTTGTTATTGTTATGCGAGTCTCTATTATAGCATTTTTGCAAGTTAATTTTTGTTCTTGTGAAATTGTCAATCTTTGGTTTAGCTTCTTTCGGTGTGTATGTTATGAATACCTATTTAATACCTTCTCTTCATCGATAGGTTTTGTCAGGGCAAGCTTTGGGGGGATCTCATCTTTCTGCGCTGCAATCCCGTGGGATTTCGTATGGTAGCAACAAAGGTACATCTCCTACTTTTGTTTGGGGTTTCTTGGTGTGAGTCTATGGATAATTGGGAAGCATTGCCATTGTGGTCTTCACTGTTTTTAGATTTACTTACCAACTTGTATTACGACGTTTCTGATGCGTATATGACTTATGGTTTACCTCTGTAATATGCAGATGATGAAGAAGCGGAGCAACTTGCTAAGGAAATCTCCAAGGACTGGAATACTGGTAAAACTATATGATCTAGACTCTTCTGTTTCTTCGCCGTTTTCTTCCCTTAAATCTTGGAATCCCTGACATTTTTGTTACGTTTACAGTCTTTGAACGGAGCATGAACACCCTAGCTCTCACTGAAATGGTCCGCGGTTTGTCGCTGACCCTCAAGTACTTCTTTGATCCCAAAGTTACTGTGAGTGTCATCTTTCACAAGTCTTTTCAAAACTCAGTTTGAAAGAAACCTGTATGATTCTGAAGCTATAACTTGTATGCAGATCAATTATCCGTTTGAGAAGGGTCCACTGAGCCCTCGCTTCCGTGGTGAACATGCTCTTAGAAGGTATCCTACTGGGGAAGAACGTTGCATTGCCTGCAAACTCTGCGAAGCTGTGAGTTTCCAGATCTTTTCTAAAGCTTAACTTAACGTTCTCTTTGTTTATAAAAGCACTTGTAAGGAACCTTAGAACGTTGGTTACCTTTGCATCTATCAAAAAAGTATAGGTTGATGCATATGTGATTTATCATAGTTATGTTAATAATAAACTCACAGATGAAATGCTCATATCCGCTGACGAGTAGATGTTTAATAGTAACTTAGATTGGGATTGTGATTTTGTGAGGGATACTTGTCTATATCATCAGGTATGTCCAGCTCAAGCAATCACAATAGAGGCGGAGGAGAGGGAAGATGGAAGCCGTAGAACCACAAGGTCATCATTCATTCACTTCCTGTTTATTAAACCATAAGCTTTATTTTTCTTTTACCTTTTCATGCGTAGTAATTAATGATTCAAAGCTCAACAGGTACGACATCGACATGACAAAGTGCATCTACTGTGGTTTCTGCCAAGAAGCTTGCCCCGTTGATGCAATCGTCGAAGGACCTAACTTTGAATTCGCAACCGAGACGCACGAGGTCTGTTTATCACATTTTCTATAAGCTCTTCCAAATTTTGTGGCATGGATGTTTAATGAAATTTTTGTTATGTTCCCTTTTCATAGGAACTTCTCTATGACAAAGAAAAGCTTCTTGAGAATGGAGATCGATGGGAGACTGAGATTGCTGAGAATCTGAAATCAGAGGCTCTCTACCGTTGAAAAACATTCTACAACAGTCTTTGCTTCAAGAGATTTGGAATATGTTTTATTTGCTTCTGCTAGAAATAAAAGATGAGATTATGTTATGCGTTTGAAAACTCCTCCTTTGTATTCCAGCTTTGTGCTGTGTAATTGAATTGTTTGTACCGACATGAGTTTGAATTTCGGTTTCATGTTAAGTGTTCGGTTTTTTCGTTTTTGGAAGTCAAAACAGAGAGCTTTACAAGGATAAAGTTGTAAAATTAAGGAAAGTTTTGATCGGACGGACAGGAACATATGCGTGGGTTATCCTAATATGTCCGATCAAACACTTTGCTGCTCAGTTTGTCATATTTTCCGCCTTTTGGTTGCGCCAATTATCGTATTCAGACAGCAAAATTAATATTTTAATGTGTATTTTTTTTTGGGGGTTACTATTTTAGAAAAACAAGGAATCCTTAGAAAGGAAAGAAAAAAAAATCAAAATCCCCAAATCGAGCGAGTCCTACGAAAAATCCCCAATTCCACGAACTCTGAACCCAGAAAAATCCCCAGATTTGGGAAAAATTGTCTTCATTCGTTTCCATATCTCATCTCCTTTCTGGGATTTGTGTAAACTGCTTGATCCTGATTGAGTTCCCACGTGCCGCATCGGCTGTTCACCGACTTTGATTCGTTTCGCACACTAGATCATCGAATTCACTAGCAACCGGTTGTTATCCGCGAATTTCTATCTGGGCTCTGCTCTTTGTTGGGCAAGATTGCTCCTTTGCGTATCAATTCAAAGGTTTGTGGATGAATTTTTAGGGTTTTTCTTCATGTTCAAATTTGTTCTTTCCTCGATTAATTTGGTTACTTGGGTGTTAATTGCTTACCATTTTCCTCCTTTTACCTTCTTCCGTAGCTTATCTCAGTTTTTTTGATACTATGATTAGTACTATCTCTACTGGATTAAGATTAAGATCAATTGTGTCTATTTTTGTTCTGCTGATAACACCAAAATTGTTTTAGCAGGACATTGAGAAGTGGTAATCAGGAGATGAAATTTGAATGCTGTGACTTCTGGAGGAGAGGAAAGTTATGCAGTGCTTGTTACTGTTAGTTACGAGAAGAACTAGAACAAGGCGACGAAGAGTTAAGAGGTGACAAACAAACATGAATGTTCAGGCTCACATGTCGGGACAGATATCTGGGCAGGTTCCGAACCAAGGGACCATGTCTCAGCAGAATGGCAACCCCCAAATGCAGAATTTAGTAGGTAGTGGGGGTGTTGCTGGTGGTGGACCTTCTCGTGTTTCTCCTGTTGACAATGATCTCTTGAAACTTCGGCAGAGCATGCGAAACAAGATGTAAGCCTTTGACTTTTCTTCAAGCTATAGAGCTTTGGAGCTACCGCGTGTTTAGGGTTTATAGCTTATCTTTTTGTTTGTTTGTTTCAGTTTCAGTATCTTACAGCAGAAACAACCATCTCCGGCTGATGATGCATCAAAGGCGAAGTATATGGATGTTGCTAGACGCTTAGAGGAGGGGCTGTTTAAAATTGCTAGCACAAAGGTCTATTTTTTTAGAATAATAATATGCCTAATGCCTAAAACCTCCTAAAACCTAAAAGAGTTTATATAGCAAAACAAAACCCTAAGAATATATCCTAAACCCATAAGGAAAAAGAAAATATAACATAATTAAAGAGACAAAAAAATTATTAACATCGACGACGCCGAAACTGTTCTCAAATTTACCTAACTTTTGAATGTTTGAACTGACTTGGAATTTGAACAACAGGAAGATTACATGGATCAGTCAACCCTAGAACCTCGGCTGGCAAGTCTAATCAAAGGCAGACAGTTGAACAACTACAACAATCAGCGACATGCTAATTCCTCTTCCGTTGGAACAATGATACCCACTCCAGGGTTACAACACAGTGGAGGGAATCCGAATATGATGATTACATCTTCCGTTGATGCCACAATGGCTGGAAGTAATAACATGGCAACTACTGCTACGATGAACAACAATGGAAACCTTATAAATTCCGGTGGCATGCTCGGAGGTTCTTTCATTACTAAACTATACATAAGACATGGCTAAGAAACTTTCTGCTCATATTTTTCACTAAACACCCTTTACTACTTATTGTGTTTGCAGGTAATATGTCCAATGGATACCAACACTCATCGAATAATTTTGGTCTTGGATCGGGAGGGAACATGGCATCTATGAGCTCACAAAGAAATACTGCACAGATGATGCCTACTCCTGGATTTGTCAACAACAGTAGTAATAACAATACCAACAATGGACAGTCTTATTTGAATGTTGAAGCTTCCAGCAATAGTGGTGGATTCTCTGCTGCGCCCATGATGGTGCCTCAGGTTCAACAGCAGCAGCAGCAACAGCAACTGAGGCATGATATTGGTGGCCAAAATAGTCGTATGTTGCACAATCATGGAAGTCAAATGGGTGTTGGCCTTAGACCTGGGATGCAACAAAAGATGTCTAATGTACTTAACAGCTCCATAAATGGTGGTGTTGGGATGAATGCAAAAGGCGTAGATTCGAACACAGCGTACACCAATTCGACCAGAAATTCACAGCAAGCTTATAATAACCTTCAGCGTCCAGGAATGCAAGGTAAAGTCTTCGTTTCCCATCCTGTTTCTGCCTGTCTAGTAACTTTTTATGGTTATCCATCAGAATATTTAATTTTATGTTATTTACCGCTACAGGTGAAGGATATGGCACAAACAATTCTGACACTTTCGGATCCGGAAATTTGTATGGCGCTGTAACATCTGTTGGGATGATGACAAATTCTCAGAATGCTAATACAACAAGTTTTCAGTCTGTTCCTAGAACTAACTCTTCTCTGGTAAGTGCTCAGTAAATTTCACGTTGCATGCAACATGGTGCACCAGTTAAACATCAATCAATTTGACAATCTTAGAACACGGATTTGTAAACTTTTTTTCTGTACATTTTCTTGCAGTCACACCAACAGCAGCAGTTTCAGCATCAGCCTAATCGGTTTCAGCAACAACCTAATCAATTTCACCAACAGCAGCAGTTTCTACAACAACGGCAATTGAAGCAACAGAGTCAGCAACAACAGAGGTTTATAAGTCATGATGCTTTTGGGCAAAATAATGTGGCTCCTGACATGGTCACACATGTTAAACATGAACCTGGAATGGAGAACCCTAGCGAGTCTATCCACTCACAGACTCCTGAGCAGTTCCAGCTTTCTCAGTTTCAAAATCAATACCAGAACAATGCAGAAGACCGTCATGCAGGTTCTCAGATTCTCCCTGCCACGAGTCAGAGTGATATGGTCACATCAATTCCTCAAAATAGCCAACAGATACAGCAGATGTTGCACCCGCAAAGTATGGCTTCAGACTCAATTAACAGTTTTAGCAACCTCTCTGTTGGAGTGAAATCCGAACCCGGTCTACGTGGTCAATGGCAATCTCAGCCACAGGATCATACTCAGATGTCTAACAGTATGTCGAATGAGCGGAACATTCAGGAGGATTTCCGTCAAAGAATGTCAGGAATGGATGAAGCTCAGCCCAATAATATGTCTGGAGGGTCTGCTATAGGTCAAAATCATATCTCCACTCAATCAGAATCCCCCAATCCTCAAAATCCTACAGGTACCACTTGTAAATATGGAAACGGAAACCAAGATCCGAGATTCAGAAATCAACAGAAATGGCTCCTGTTTCTACGCCATGCTCGCCACTGCAAAGCGCCTGAAGGGACGTGTCCTGACCGGAATTGCGTTACGGTTCAGAAGCTCTGGAAACATATGGACAGTTGTTCTGCACCTCAATGTTCATTTCCTCGTTGCCTCCCCACAAAGACATTGATTAATCACCATCGAACTTGTAAGGAATCCAACTGCCCTGTCTGTATTCCTGTGAAGAACTACGTACAGCAACAGGCTATTGTACGGTCTCAAGCTCGTTTGAAAACTGAAAGCGGTGCAGCAAAGCCAGTGAATGGAGCTGGAATGTTAAATGATGCAGTACAGACCTCTGCTGGAGCAATATCTTGTGCTTCGCCTGGTGCTGATATTTCAGTTCATTTGCAACCTTCATTAAAACGGTTGAAGGTGGAGCAGTCTTCTCAGCCTGTGGACGTTGCCACGGAAAGTTGTAAACTGAGAGAAATCGAGATAGTACAATCATCTCAGTACGCTGAAAGAAAAGATCATAGGCACAGTGATGGACGTGCACCTTCAAAGTATTATGAAGTGAAAGCTGAGATTTCTGAAGTTTCTGTTCAGACACGGCCTGATTTCAAAGAGACAAAAACTGGAATTGCTGAAGAAATTCCCAAGCAAAGAGCTGTCAGTGAACTTGTTAAACAAGATTCGTCTGATATCTCACCTCGGCAAGAGAATATCAAGATGGAGAAGAAACCTGAGCCATTTAAAAAAGAAAATCTGGCAGAGTCTGTTGAACCTATACCAAAATCTGGAAAACCAGAGATAAAGGGTGTGTCATTAACTGAATTGTTCACTCCTGAACAAGTGAGAGAACATATCCGCGGTCTCCGTCAGTGGGTTGGCCAGGTTTGTGAATTTTTCTTGACTTGCGATGTTTTCACAATAACTTGATTAATTATCTTGAACGATATTTGATCAATGACTAATCTGTTGTCCTTCATGTGCTTGCAGAGTAAAGCCAAAGCAGAAAAGAATCAGGCAATGGAGCATTCAATGAGTGAGAATTCCTGCCAATTATGTGCAGTGGAGAAGCTTACCTTTGAGCCACCACCTATTTATTGTACCCCTTGCGGTGCCCGTATCAAGAGAAATGCTATGTATTACACCGTAGGAGCTGGTGACACTCGTCATTACTTTTGTATTCCATGTTATAATGAATCTCGTGGGGACACTATACTCGCTGAAGGGACGCCTATTCCTAAGGCAAGACTCGAGAAAAAGAAAAATGATGAAGAGACTGAAGAATGGGTAAAAGACTGTCCACTCTGTAGATTTGTTCTGTTTTTGTATGGCTTTTGTGACTAAGTTCTATATTCTGTTTCCACCTATGATTTTTTGCAGTGGGTCCAGTGTGATAAATGTGAGGCATGGCAGCATCAGATATGTGCTTTATTTAATGGGCGAAGGAATGACGGAGGGCAAGCTGAATATACGTGCCCGTATTGCTTTATAGCAGAAGTGGAGCAAAGTAAGAGGAAGCCTTTACCTCAGAGTGCTGTTCTTGGAGCTAAAGATCTACCGAGAACAATTCTTAGTGACCATATAGAGCAGCGGTTGTTTAAGAGGCTGAAGCAGGAAAGAACAGAGAGAGCCAGGGTTCAAGGAAAAAGTTTTGATGAGGTAATCTAGTGGTGGAGTTTGTTAAGGTCTTATGTCTTTCATGTGTATTCGCATCTGCGGCTTTACTGGAAACAGTAGATTGAAGTTGTCAATTGTTTATTCTTATACTTGCAGATTCCTACTGCCGAATCCCTTGTGATTAGAGTTGTTTCATCTGTTGACAAGAAGCTGGAAGTCAAATCCCGATTTCTTGAAATTTTCCGGGAAGACAATTACCCAACAGAATTTGCATACAAGTCCAAGGTAAGAATGATCAAGGCTCATTATTGTTGTATCTCGTGCATTTATGCATTATTTTACTCGTGGTTCCGCTCTTTGAAATGTCCTTCTCACTCTCCACGCCATTTTATTTTGCCAGGTTGTTCTGTTGTTCCAAAAGATCGAAGGTGTTGAAGTATGCTTATTTGGAATGTACGTTCAAGAATTTGGCTCTGAGTGCGCATTTCCGAATCAACGCCGAGTTTATCTATCGTATTTGGATTCTGTAAAGTACTTCAGACCTGACGTTAGATCTTACAACGGAGAGGCACTGCGTACTTTTGTTTACCACGAAATTTTGGTAAGTCCTAGTCTTCTTCAAAATTTGGTTATAAACCAGCATCTGTGTTTCTTGTTGCTTATTAAGTGTATGATTGATATTTTGTGTTTAGATCGGTTACCTAGAATACTGCAAGTTGCGTGGCTTCACGAGCTGCTACATCTGGGCTTGTCCGCCGCTGAAGGGCGAGGACTATATCTTATATTGTCATCCAGAAATTCAGAAGACGCCAAAGTCTGATAAACTACGAGAGTGGTGAGTTCAGTTACCTTTTTGGATAAACTTCACGAGCTCTTGTATGAAAAAGTCAGTTACATAAGCCAATTGCTCATGTTGTTCTTCCGCAGGTACTTAGCAATGTTGAAAAAAGCTTCAAAGGAGGGCATTGTTGCAGAAACTATAAATCTCTATGACCATTTTTTCATGCAAACTGGTGAATGTAGAGCTAAGGTTACGGCAGCTAGGCTCCCATATTTCGATGGTGACTACTGGCCAGGTGCAGCAGAGGATCTTATATACCAAATGAGCCAAGAAGAAGATGGAAGAAAGGGCAATAAAAAAGGAATGCTCAAGAAAACAATTACAAAAAGGGCTCTAAAAGCTTCTGGGCAGACTGATCTATCTGGGAATGCATCCAAGGATCTGCTGCTAATGCATAAAGTGATTATTACTTTCTATGCATTTTGTTACCTTTTTGTTTTTTTTTTGTTGTCGTTGTTCTTGTTAATTATATTCACCTGCGTTTCCAGCTTGGTGAGACCATTCACCCAATGAAGGAAGACTTTATCATGGTCCACCTGCAACCTTCTTGCACACATTGCTGTATGCTGATGGTATCTGGGAATCGTTGGGTCTGCAGCCAGTGCAAACACTTCCAGATTTGTGATAAGTAAGAAACTCTTCCTTTCTCTTTTGCTTTTTGTTGTTGTTGTTGTTGTTGTATTGTACATAAGATTAATAAACTGTTATTCTATCAGGTGTTATGAGGCTGAACAGAGGCGTGAAGACAGAGAAAGGCATCCTGTTAATTTTAAGGATAAACATGCGTTGTATCCTGTGAGTTGCATTTGCTTGTTGTGTATAGAGTCCTTTAGCTTTGTCCGTGCCCGGTTTTTTTAATGTTGGTGGTATTGATTGTGCAGGTTGAGATTACGGAAATTCCTGCAGATACGAGGGACAAAGATGAGATACTCGAAAGCGAGTTTTTCGACACTAGGCAAGCGTTTCTGAGTCTTTGTCAAGGGAATCATTATCAGTATGACACGTTGAGGCGGGCAAAACATTCGTCAATGATGGTCCTTTATCATCTGCACAACCCAACTGCTCCTGCCTTTGTCACGACATGCAATGCGTGTCACCTCGACATTGAAACTGGTCAAGGGTGGCGCTGTGAAGTATGTCCAGACTATGATGTGTGCAACAACTGTTACAATAGAGATGGTGGAGTTAATCATCCTCACAAGTTGACCAATCATCCATCTCTAGCTGACCAAAATGCTCAGAACAAAGAAGCCAGGCAATTGAGAGTCTTGCAGGTATATATATCACTCTACTGCTCCTTCTCGCTCTTGATCCTGAAGTTTCTATTGCAAATGGTAACATTCTTTTTTTCTTCTCCTCCTCTTTTGGATTTGCAGCTGAGGAAGATGCTCGATCTTCTGGTGCATGCATCACAATGCCGTTCGGCAAATTGTCAATATCCAAATTGCCGGAAAGTGAAGGGACTATTCCGACATGGTATACAGTGCAAAGTACGTGCTTCGGGAGGTTGTGTTCTGTGCAAGAAAATGTGGTATCTTCTGCAACTCCACGCTCGGGCCTGCAAGGAAACCGAGTGCCATGTACCTCGTTGCAGGTAATAAACAAATTCCATGATGAATCTTGAAATACATTGACAACCTTTACATTTTAAAATCATCAAACACTAGTTTGGTCCATATGAATTTGTGTTGATGATCAGTCCTCTCTATGTATTCAGAGACCTGAAGGAGCATCTGAGAAGATTACAGCAGCAATCAGACTCACGGCGAAGAGCAGCTGTGATGGAAATGATGAGACAAAGAGCTGCAGAAGTTGCTGGAAGCTCAGGTTAAATCAAAACTTGTACATTTTGAAAGTTTCAACATCAAAAGTTCCTTTTTCGCAAAGGGACCAAGAAGATACAGAGGCAAATTTCACTGAGCTCCAACTTGATCATTCTCCTTTGGAAGAAGAAGAAGGCCTGCTAGTTAGAGACTAATGGTGAATTTAACTTTAGATTCGTAAATGACATGCGACCAAGAAGATCTTTCAGTTTGCTGGGTGTCAAAGAAGAAGAAGGAAGAGCAAAGTCTGTCTTCTTCAGAGATGAGAGTCTTGAGTTTCAAGGTCAGTAGATTTTATGTGGGTTTGGTTGGGGTTATCTTTTGATTCTATACATATTACACACGCACACACACTTGCTCACTTGTTTTTATTTCCCACTTTTTTGTTAATTTATTGTATCTTTGTAAATTGCCAATTTCTGATTTGGGAAATGGCAAAGAGTGTAACATATACAGTACGTTAACTTGTTCCTTGCAAGTAAAGTAAGAAAGATAGAAAGTGATTCGTCTAGGGTTCTCTTCCACTGTAATGAAATTGTATTCACCACACTTTTATTTACTTCAATAATTTAGTTCCTGGATTACATTTTGCTTTTGAAGAGTGACAACTATGTCATTGTAAGAAGTATCTAGTTTCTAAGCCACCAGATACTGACACGTGTCTAAAGATAAGAATCTGGAACAAGAACCACAAGCTTAATGATAATTTTCTCGAGAGAATCTGATGAGAAAGCAAAGAAAATTTCAAAACCAGTAAAGTAATGATAATACATTCTCCATCTCCTTGTCTCCACTGCGCAAAGTTCTTGAACAATAGAGGCAGATTTGTGTGTCAGAGCCGCTTGGTGACTAGATCGGCGGCTGTACGTATATCCACGGCGGCGATTGGGACCATAGCGGCTGCGGTTATGATGGCTTCCGTATCCGTAGCTTATGCAGAGCTTCCTCCTCCGCCGCAAGACGGCGAAACGCTATCTAACGTGCCGCAAACGCTATCAGGCGATGACTGTAAGAAACAGAGGATACAACGACCCAAATCCAAGAACGCAGAGAGATGCACAGTTAAATGCGTCAACACTTGTATTCGCAGCGGAGACGGAGAAGGACCGATCAATATCAGAAGGTTTCTCTCTCTCTATCTTATTGAGCTTATGAGAGAAGCCAACACACTCTCTCACTCTTCGTTGCTGATCGTTTTCTCTTTGTTGATTGTATTTGAAAGGCCATTAGTGGTATTCAAGCAAGGATTTCGAAGCCGTAATTACTGGTAAAGATGGTTTATGATTAAAGTAGGTTGTTGCTTTAGCAGGAATCTCAACAAGAAGAGCTGATTCTTGTTTTTTTTGTCTTTTGTGTAGCTTAGTGGAATGCTCAGATATTTGCAATTTGATCGGAGATGGTGACTATGGACCTTGAAAGGGAACCAAAAAAGAAAAGGAAGAACAAGATTTCAAAAAAAGGATGCAGAAGAAACAGAGAAGAAAAGCAAATGAGATTTTGTTAAAAAAAGATTAGTTGAATTAAAAAGAGTTATAATCTCAAATTTTAAACGTTAAATACATTACTACAAAGGCAAATACGTTACTTCAAAGGCAGAACACATGGGTAATCTCACTTTTTGTGTTCTCGTTAGTAATTTCAAGCTTAATGGGTGATAACCTACGAGTTTAAAGAAATTTAATTAATATAATATTTTGTTTGGCTTTCTTATACACTCTTTTACAATGAAAAATAATTGGATCAATTTAATTTTACTTTAGACACATCCCATTCATTAATATACAAAAACCTCAAAATACATCAATTTTCTCAGAATTTGTGGGCTAACACCTATGAATTTTTCGAAATTTTGAAAAAGTTGAAATAATATTTTGTTTGGCTTTCTTAGACACTCTTTTACAATGAAAAATAGTTGGATCAATTTAATTTCACTTTAGACACATCCCATTCATTAATTTACAAAAAACCTCAAAATGCATCAATTTTCTCAGAATTTGTAGGCTAACACCTACGAATTTTTCGAAATTTCGAAAAAGTTGAAATAATATTTTGTTTGGCTTTTTTAGACACTCTTTTACAATGAAAAATAGTTGGATCAATTTAATTTCACTTTAGACACATCCCATTCATTAATTTACAAAAACCTCAAAATGCATCAATTTTCTCAGAATTTGTGGGCTAACACCTACGAGTTTTCCGAAATTTTGAAAAAGTTAAAATAATATTTTGTTTGGCTTTCTTAGACTCTTTTACAATGAAAAATGGTTGGATCAATAAAATTTTACTTTAGACACATCCCATTCATTAATTTACAAAAACCTCAAAATGCATCAATTTTCTCAGAATTTGTGGGCTTAACCACCTACGAGTTTTTCGAAATTTTGAAAAAGTTGAAATAATATTTTGTTTGGCTTTCTTAGACACTATTTTACAATGAAAAATAGTTGGATCAATAAAATTTCACTTTAAACACATCCCATTCATTAATTTACAAAAACCTCAAAATGCATCAATTTTCTCAGAATTTGTAGGCTAACACCTACGAGTTTTTCGAAATTTTGAAAAAGTTAAAATAATATTTTGTTTGGCTTTCTTAGACGCTATTTTACAATAAAAAATGGTTGGATCAATAAAATTTCACTTTAGACACATCCCATTCATTAATTTACAAAAACCTCAAAATGCATTAATTTTCTCAGAATTTGTAGGTTAACACCTACGAGTTTTTCAAAATTTTGAAAAAGTTGAAATCATATTTTGTTTGGCTTCTTAGACACTATTTTACAATGAAAAATGGTTAGATTAATTAAATTTCACTTTAGACACATCCCTTTCATTAATTTACAAAAACCTCAAAATACATTAATTTTCTCAGAATTTGTGGGTTAACACCTTCGAGTTTTTCGAAATTTTGAAAAAGTTGAAATAATATTTTGTTTGGCTTTCTTAGACACTATTTTACAATAAAAAATGGTTGGATCAATAAAATTTCATTTTAGACACATCCCATTTATTAATTTACAAAAACCTCAAAATACATCAATTTTCTCAGAATTTGTGGGCTAACACCTATGAGTTTTTCAAAATTTTGAAAAAGTTGAAATCATATTTTATTTGGCTTTCTTAGACACTCCTTTACAATGAAAAATGGTTGGATCAATTTAATTTCACTTTAGACATATCTCATTCATTAATTTACAAAATCTCAAAATGCATCATTTTCTCAGAATTTGTGGGCTAACACCTACGAGTTTTTCGAAATTTTGAAAAAGTTGAAATTATTTTTTATTTGGCTTTCTTAGACACTCTTTTACAATGAAAAATGGTTGGATCAATTTAATTTCACTTTAGACACATCCCATTCATTAGTTTACAAAAACCTCAAAATGAATCAGTTTTCTCAGAATTTGTGGGCTAACACCTACGAGTTTTTTGAAATTTTGAAAAAGTTAAAATAATATCTTATTTGACTTTCGTAAATACTCCTTTACAATTAAAAATGGTTTATAAATGGTAAGATCCAAACATGGGCTAGTAACACTCTTGGTAACTCTTACACTCTTCTCCCATGTTTGAAATGGTAAGATCCAAACATAGGCTAATAACACATACAAGTTTTTTGAAATTTTGAAAAAGTTGAAATAATATTTTATTTGGCTTTTTCGAATATATAATTCAGCGACATGTTGAAAAGTTTCACCTAAGTCGCTCCTACACTTTGGTTATAAGTAAACTCTCTTCTTCACAGCATCTTCCAACAACCCACACCACACAACTTTCTTCATTCTCTCCGAAAACAACAAACCAATTATTATGGGAGAAGCGGCGCCGGAGCAAGCATGTGGCTTCCACGTGACCACCGCTAGGAAGCAAGTCATCACGGCGGCTCTCCCCCTCCAGGACCACTGGCTCCCTCTCTCCAACCTCGACCTCCTTCTTCCTCCTGTCCACGTCAGCGTTTGCTTCTGTTACAAGAAACCACGTAACACCACTAATTCACTGGCTCATGAAACCCTCAAGACGTCTTTAGCGGAGACTCTCGTCTCCTACTACGCCTTTGCCGGTGAGATCGTCACTAATCCCACCGGAGAACCCGAGATCCTCTGCAACAATCGAGGCGTAGATTTCGTGGAGGCCGGTGCTGACGTGGACCTCCGAGAGCTTAATCTCTATGATCCTGATGAAAGTATTGCCAAGCTCGTTCCCATCAAGAAACATGGAGTCATAGCGATTCAGGTAAAAGTTAACATCATCTTACGTCAACAAAACACTTCACTACACAACAACCTAACTCTTCATGTTTGTATCTTGAACAGGTGACTCAACTGAAATGTGGGAGCATAGTTGTGGGATGCACATTTGATCATCGTGTAGCGGATGCTTATTCCATGAACATGTTCCTTATATCTTGGGCTGAGATCTCTCGTTCCGATGTACCGATCTCTTGTGTACCATCGTTCCGAAGATCTCTGCTAAACCCAAGACGACCCTTGATCATGGATTCATCTATAGACAAGATGTATATGCCTGTTATGTCTTTGCCCCCTCCGCAAGAAACCACCAATCCTGAAAACATCCTCGCAAGCCGCATCTATTACATCAAAGCGGATGCATTAGAAGAGCTCCAAACACTAGCCAGCGGCTCAGAGACTAAGGTCAAAAGGACGAAACTCGAGTCGTTTAGCGCGTTTCTATGGAAACTTGTGGCAGAACACGCAGCAAAAGATCCATTTCCGAGCAAGAACTCGAAACTTGGGATTGTTGTGGACGGAAGGAAGAGACTTATGGAGAAAGAGAACAGTAATTACTTCGGAAACGTTCTCTCGATCCCATTTGGAGGGCAGAGAATCGATGACTTGGTTAACAAGCCACTGTCTTGGGTGGCTGAAGAGGTTCACAGATTCTTGAAGAGTTCGGTGACCAAAGAACATTTCTTGAAACTGATCGATTGGGTTGAGACTCTCCGTCCAACACCTGCCATTTCAAGAATCTACAGCACCGGATCCGACGACGGACCCGCGTTTGTGGTTTCCTCCGGGAGGAGTTTTCCTGTGACCCGAGTGGATTTTGGGTGGGGCTCGCCGGTGTTCGGATCTTACCATTTCCCATGGGGAGGCAGCGCCGGATATGTGATGCCGATGCCGAGCCCAGTGGACGACGGAGACTGGATGGTTTACTTGCACCTTACGAAAGGACAGTTGAAGTTCATTGAGGAAGAGGCTTCTCATGTGTTTACACCCATTGACAGTAATTATCTCAAGATTTAAAAAACCAATATGTTGGTTAATGCGTTTATCAATTAAGGTTGATTTGTGTGTTTAGTTTCATATTTCATAACTCATATGTGATATTGTGTTTGCCTTGTGTCTTTGTATTTGAATTCTTGTATATAGTACCATTTATGAGATGTTGCAATCGTATATTGTACTATCTGTCAAGATATGAATCAAATTATAATCCCTTTTGTGTGCAGTTGAAGTCCTTTAATGTTTCTCAATCTAATATTTGTTCATTACTTAATCACTCTATTATGTCCACAACATGTATAATCGGAAACCAATTGCAATATATTGTTTTGTTGGATATTAATGTTAGTATATAATATGTTGAAAGCCTGAAAACCAACATGTATTATCGGAAACCAATTGCAATTACATATACAGTTTTTTTTTGTTTTGTTGGATATTAATGTTAATATGTAATATGTTGAAATCCAGTTACTGTATGTATTTTTTTAAAAGAAATCATAAATATAAATATCAAGAACTGATAACTTAAAACTTAAAAAGTTGTGTGTGATACTGTGATGTAGTTGATATATAATATTGAGTGTATAGATGTTACTAGCTAACTGGCAGCTTGGTTCTTGTGTAGTTGTACCATTTAGGGTTTAGTCAAGACTACTCTGACTGTAACTGGTAACACTAATAGCTATTTATAGATTTAATTAACCAATAATTGGTTGTTCATCTTCCTAGTGGTTGTATTTTAGTCAACAAAAAAAAAAATCATGAAACAGATTAACTACAAAACCTAGACCTATCCTTACGAATGTTAATTAAATAGATTATTTTACTGGAGTAATATATTGCATCTTTTCTCTGTATAGTATATACTAATGCTTGATAAATGGTGACGCGTTCACTGCGTTTGTCACTAATCACTTTAATTAGTACTATATACTATACACATCTTTTTCCAAAGGTTCATAAAACAAAGACACTATAATAACAAGTCGTTTGTCGCATATGTCTCGACAATAAGATACTAATTTTCCCTTGTCAATAACTAATAATTACGATATATAGTCCATTGTTTCCATTGTTAAACTGTAAGGCTGCTTGTCGACTTGGAAGAATTTTGTGTTGTAAGATAAAAAAAAAAAGTGTGACTAAATAGTTAATAATGTCGTTGGGGAAGATTAGAATTACGTTCTTAAAAAATAATGTCGTTGGGGAAGATTACTTGTGATTATGGTTTTCAAAGATCGACTCAAAGTCATGTTACGCATAACAACTAATTGTCCTTTCTAACATTTATTATTGCACGACTGATAATTATGTACTTAAATTTCGAAACTGTTGGGTTCTCGTTCATAGTATTTCAGGAATCAAAAATATCTTGTATATTAGACTGCCAACAAAAGTTCTAAGTATCTATCTACACATGTTACTCTCGATTTATGAGGTAAGAATGGGTCTGTATCTGGGCCATAAAAGAGTACAAACAAACAGAATTCTAAATGATTGGTTAATTTATTAAGCGGACACACACACACATATTCACCGTTATTCCGCAGCTTTCGTTCTCCCTCAAATATCTAAAATATATCAAAATTAGTAAACATTTGTTTAACAAAAGTTAATGGCTATGAATTTTGATTTCTTGTCCATGAACCAAACATCAAAAATGTATGTAATTCCCTAAAACCAATCATAATGGTACATTCTTTCAAACCCTCGTCGTCTTGTCTATGAAGAAAACCTGGGAACGTAACCCTAACCCTTTATTCCCTTTTTCTATCATTTTTTGCAAATAAAAGATGACGCAGAAGCTCATACAGCTCTTGGTAGCTTCTCTCCCTATCATTCTCACTTTAGTTCAAGCAAAAACCGATAACCAAGAAGGTAAATACATAAATTTTATCTCACGTTCTTAGGTGACTAAATTAAACCGATCTAGAAATTAATCAGAAATGTTGTGTTTTGTAGTCTCTGCGTTGAATGTGATGTTCACGAGCTTAAACTCGCCATCGAAACTCAAAGGCTGGAAATCTAGCGGAGGTGATCCCTGCGACGGTTCTTGGGAAGGAGTCAAATGCAAAGGCTCTTCGGTTACCGAATTGTATTCATTCCCTCCCCCTAATTTCAAAACTTACTTGCATCATAAGTTATCTTCTGATTTCTTTTTTTTTTTTTTTTTTTTTACTTTGGCCAGGCAGTTATCAGGATATGAACTAAGTGGAACGCTGGGTTATCTATTAACAAACCTCAAATCTCTCACAACTTTGTGAGAATCCTCATTTAATAACCTCTTTTAGATTACTTAGACTAAATTTCAGAAGATAACGTGTTTTGGTTTTATATCTGGTGATAGTACAGTGATCTCAGCAAAAACAATCTCAAAGGAAATATACCTTACCAACTCCCACCCAACATTTCCTTTCTGTAAGTTTGTACATTTATAAATCTTCAACTACTCGTCACCCAAGAAATGAATCATAATCTTGACCTTAACACAGAGACTTTTCTGAGAACGAACTCGATGGAAATGTACCCTACTCGCTATCTCAAATGAATCGTCTCGAAACCATGTGAGTGAAACCATACTACATTTCTCTGTTGTTAACTAGGGTTTAAGAGAATTATTAATTTATATATATTGAAATGCAGTAATCTTGGACGTAACAAGCTCAATGGAGAATTATCAGACATGTTTCAGAAACTGTCCAAACTCGAAACTCTGTAGGTACAATTCCTTTAGTTATATTTTCTAACGCAACATGTTCAATAAAATCATTAAATTTGAGACCTAACACAACCCATATTTTGTGTATATATAGGGACTTATCGATTAATAAACTCTCTGGGAAATTACCTCAGAGTTTCGCCAATCTCACAAGCCTGAAAAAACTGTAAGGAACAAGAACCAATATCTTGTTTGGACATTTTCTTTTACAAATGCTAAATTGGGTTTTGTTTTTCGTGTTATTACGCAAGACACGTGCAGGAAAATCGATTCACAGGCGACATAAACGTTCTCAGAAACCTTGCCATTGATGACTTGTAAGCTTAAAAACTCCAATTAGGTTTCGTCCAAATTCCGAAAACTCAAAAGCATTCCGTTTTCTTCTTACCTGATCACAGGAACGTAGAAGACAACCAGTTTGAAGGATGGATACCTAATGAGCTTAAGGAAATAGACAGTTTACTGTAAGTGAAACAAAAGATTACTTTTCACACAAGAAACAGTTTCAACATTAAAAAAAAAACAGAGCATATTTTAGAATTTCCCCTGTTTTACTCTGTTTTGTGATTGATTCTGCTGTTAAAGGACTGGAGGAAACGACTGGTCAACTGAAACTGCTCCACCGCCACCACCGGGTGTTAAATACGGTAGAAAATCCGGTTCCAACGGCGGAGGAGGTATGACCTCCGTGAACGGAGTGATGATCGCCGTAGCAAGCGTAGGGGTTCTTCTGCTAATAGCGGTTTTAATCGGTCTTGTATCTAAGAAAAAGTCATCTCTAAATCCTCATTTCATCGATGAAGACTACAGTCAACACACTCCAAAGTTAAAATCTCTAGCCTCTCATGGATCTGCTCAAGAGCTTCGCATCGATTTCGGAAACGATTACAAAGGTATATGAGACATATATTCTCGACCTAACTTGTTTCGCAAGTATCTGACCAAAAGGAGCTTGTATATATTGCAGGAGATTCAGATGATGACCATACGCATGGGATTGGAGCAAAGGGACTAAAGCATTCGGTGTCGTCGCGTGTGATGTCATTCAACGATACCGAATTCGCGAACCGGCTCAACGCAAAACGATCCAATTCAACACGTTCCGCTGTGGAATTCGAACTCTCTGATCTTCAAAACGCAACAGCCAACTTCGCACCTGGAAATCTACTCGGCGAAGGATCAATCGGACGTGTTTACAGAGCCAAGTATCCCGATGGACGCGTAAGTCTCTTATCTAACGTGTTTCACAAGTAACAAGACAGTCATAAACTAATCCACAAATTTTGTTTTTTTTATTCAGACTTTGGCGGTTAAGAAGATCGATTCGACGTTGTTTGATTCGGGTAAATCAGAAGGAATAACACCGATTGTAATGAGCGTTTCGAAGATTAGGCATCAGAACATAGCAGAGCTCGTAGGTTATTGCTCAGAGTTAGGTCACAACATGTTAATCTACGATTACTTCAGGAACGGTTCACTCCATGAGTTCCTTCATTTATCAGACTGTTTCAGTAAACCTTTGACTTGGAACACAAGAGTCAGAATCGCCTTAGGATCCGCTCGAGCCATCGAGTATCTGCACGAAGCATGTTCACCGCCTCTGATGCATAAGAACATCAAGTCCTCTAACATTTTGCTAGACGCAGATCTCAACCCTCGTCTCTCAGATTACGGCCTCTCAAAATTCTATCTTGTGAGCATATGCATTCATTATATGGATTGAGTTTATGAGAATTGAAATATAACAACTAATTATACATATGGTGTGACAGAGAACGAGTCAAAACCTAGGAGAAGGATACAATGCACCAGAAGCCAACAACCCTGATGCGTATACATCAAAGAGTGATGTCTACAGCTTCGGCGTCGTCATGTTAGAGCTTCTAACCGGTCGAGTTCCATTTGACGGGTCAGTTCCATTTTAACTTCAATCGAATCTCAAATTTCAGACTATGAGCTTTTTTTATATTTAAGACCTTTTTACCATTTTTTAATTTTTTAAAATTGGGTTTGTGTGGACTTGTGATGGAAACAGAGAGAAGCCAAGGCCGGAGAGATCATTGGTGCGGTGGGCAACACCGCAGCTTCACGACATAGAGGCGTTGTCGAATATAGCAGATCCAGCTTTGCATGGCCTCTACGAACCAAAGTCATTGTCAAGATTCGCCGACATTATCGCATCATGTGTTCAGGTGGAGCCCGAGTTCCGACCACCGATGTCGGAAGTTGTGGAAGGACTTGTACGGATGGTCCAACGGTCAAGTATGAAACTTAAAGATGATCTTTCGTCGTCATATCGAGCCCATGACGATTATGATTTCTAGAGTTAATAATAAGAAGATTAGACAAAGACGAGAGAAAATCATTAAGTTTTCTCGAAATGAAAACACGAGGAGATAACGAAATGACTGATTATTTGCTAAAATCTTGTTTGTGTGTGTTTATTTTGCCAATGTAATAATACTTTACTGAATAAGGCAGTTCTGCAGTGTTACACTTTAGAGAAATTTTATGAAATAAACTCTTGAGGTGCAAATTTTCAAAACTACATTTTTTTCATTGATTAAAAGAACTCTAAACCCTAAAATATAAATCCAAAACCCTAAAATCTAACATTGAATCCCCCAACAGTTGTAGAAAAGAGGATCCAGTTTACAACCGGACCTTCTCACCCTCGTAGCAACCCTTAAAGACTCCTCAAACTCCTTCTCTGCATTGAGAGAAGACATTATAACAGAATCCGGAGGCCATTAGCTTCCATCTCACTAAGAACCTCATAGACCTTGATGAAGTTAGACTGCTGGCATTAACACCTAATAACCGTCGTGTAGCTGACCACATAAGGACCAAGGCCATGGCCTTTCATCTCTTGGATCGTCCAAAGAGCTTCCTCGACTCTATTAGCCTTACACCAACCGTGAACGAACATGTTAAACGCGTGAGCATTCGATCCACCTTATCCAAAGTTCCTTTGTTGCATCTGCATTGCCGAGAGATGGTACTTCCAAACATTGCCAAGTTTCTCCATGTCTTGAACAAACAGGAAACAGATCCGCTTCACCCAGGAATCATCAGCAAGCCGGATCCCTTGCGGTTTGTAGCTTCAATGCCTAGCCATATGAAGATCAGCTGGAACATTATGTCTTCATATTTGGTGTAGCTCTTCTGGTTTCTTTTCTTATTCAGATGACAGTTCCTCAATCTGAGAATGTTTGTATTGTATAGTCTTACCTGAATTGGGTCTATATTGGTTTCAGTTTCAGCTGTTACACTGTCTGTTGTGCTTGTTTCATCTTTTTACCCTGTTTTTAGTTGACATTTATTTTTGAATTCATGATAATTTTTTTTAATAATGATTTAGCTAACAAAAATTTGAAAATAATAATATTGGTCCATTATTAAAATTTATATTTAATATTAGTTAGTTGCTTGGTAATTATTTTGTTATTTTTCTATTTATATTATTTCTTTTTCGATTTTGTTTTTGTCTCAGACCATTATAATTTTTTTTCCATTATTAGCTAATTGTCTTACAATTATTTTCTTATTTTTTTTTATTTCTATTATTACATTTTTCTAGTTTTTTGTGTGTGTTAACACATGTTATCAGCTGATCAAATATTAGACACATTTAACGATAATAATTTTAATTTCGACTCAACTGATTTGGAGTTAAATACTATTCTTGATATTTTGAACTTTCAAAGACATGACTTATTTATTTATTAATGATAGAGAAGTTTAAACAAAATAAAGAAACAAACAATTAAATCATGAAGATTATAACTTATTCTATATTTGTTTTTTTCCTTTCCGTAATGGGAATATGTATTTTTTTTTTCTTTTTTCTTAATGGATATAACAAAATTGTTTGAAATATTTTCTTTTTCCGTGCTATTGACGTGCTACCACATGCTTCCGATTACCACAGCACCACGCCTTGGTTGTCCATTTAGAGGGTTATACCTCTTGCAAAGGCGTAGCATCCCCGATTACCACATTTGGGATCAGCAAAGGGATCTCGTGTAATTCACCATCAATGATGATGAGGTAACACTAGTTGTTCTTATAAGTAAATTCTGCTTTTTTCTTTCTTTCTTGGTTTTGGTTAATAAAACATCTGTTATACAGGAGGGAGAGCTAGGACCTATAGGCTCAGGGTATCTTGGCAGCGGTTTGTGACACGACGTACGTATCGCATTGACTCTCACCCCGACGATTTAGTATTGGTACACTATCTTTCAAATGCAACTCGATGAGTAGACGAATGAAACAATTGATTTGGTAAGTTTGTTGTGGGCTTCTTATATTTCAGGTTTCTAGGAACTTCAGACCAACGTAACAATCTCCTTTCCTTGTTAAAAGTCAAACGTAGCTCTTGTTTAGTCAACTCATCATAAGCATTTTAACGAATCAAAGTAAAACAAAATGGTTTTTCAACAAGATTATCAATTAAACCTGTCACCCACCAAAAAAAAAAATCAATTAAACCAGCTTAGGCCCAATTTTTAGTGAAAATGTCTCGATTATAATTAATCAAAGTACAACAAATGTTTTACCAGTCCGTTTCTCTGAAAACTCGCTCAGTTTCATCTAACCGACCAGCTCGAGCAACCGTGTGAATCAAGATTATTAGTCTAATCATTTAGTTTTATGTAAGAGAATTGAGAAAAGAGAAATTGTTTAAATAGACACCATAATCTTTGCTAATAAGTAGTTTTTAATTGTTAGACATAGCCAACTGGCAGTTTTATCCATAGATTTTCTTATGGCGTAATATGATAATTGGTACGGCTAATCAGAAATGACTTGTGTGAGCCGTAGAGATGTGAGGAGTGAGACAGGTATCATCATCTTATATGTGGAACGTGAATCTTCAAAGCTATAGTTGTTGATGATGAGTTGCGAAGGCAGCTTTACGATACTCAGAAAGAGCCCATAATGGGAAAGTGTTTCTGTAGGTAGCATAGTGTATCATGCAATTCCTCATGAACACTCCTACTATTTCCTGCATTTGCAATAAAAATTCAACATTATTCCAAATCGATCCATACTAGAATAAAAATGCAAGAAAATGAATCATTTTAACCCCAAGACTCATGTTTCTAATCAAAGAGGATGTCTTTACCTGTTGAGGGAAATCTCCACTGTCCATCTGCGAATTGATGATAAGTTTCGCAGCACGGTGAAGAGGTATTGGATCCCTCTCAGCCTAACATATCAACAGAAAAACAAAACTAAGAATCTTTCGTTACACTTATGGAAAAAAAAAATGTAACAAGATGAAGTAATTGAACCTGTCCAGAGTGAATCAGACCCATCATTGCCCAAGCCGTTTGCACCAGGTTAGTATTTTGCCCTTCTGTCGGTATGTATCTCTAACATACACAACAACATGTTATAAAAGATCAAACACTTGTTCGATAATTTAGTTGAAATTCATGTACTTTAGATGCACAGGTACCTGTTCAGGGCATGAGAGATAGCTTTCACCCCAACCTCCATCATCTTTCTGCGTCGTGAGCAAAAACTCAACACCTTTACGCATAGCCAAACTGTTTTCATATGTTTTACCAGCGGCTGCTAAGCCGCTAAGAGCAAACCACGTGGCGTAGATGAAACAAACACCCCAATTCCCATACCTATCATGACTCGAGATTTTGTTAGGTTTCTTCTGAACCATATTCGTTTTAACATATATAAGAACTGTGTTAAAAGTTACCATACCATGACCCTTCTGGCGTTTGTTCGTTTTCTAAGAATTGCACTGCTTTCTCGATGGATTTGCTGATCTCTTTTGTCCTGTGATCTGGATACAGTTGCTTGAACAGAACCAAAGCTTGTATAACAGATGAGGTGCATTCCACGTATTCACGCTCGGCCACAAGATTAGCTAGAAACTCAGTGGGATTGAGCACCTGGAACACCATTTTACAAAAGTTAAAACATTAGAGACTATTTTCCTAAGAACTTGTGGACATCTTTATGTGTTTCAGGCTTTCAGCACTTACTTCAATCCATGGATATGCACGGACAGGCTCCCATGCAGTCACACCTCCATTCTCACTCTACATTAAAAGAAGCCATAGTTGTAAATGTTATTAAGGGCCAATAATCTTTGAGGACACTTGGCTTATTGATTCAATCTTACCTGAAAAGATAGCAATAGATTAACAGAATCGTATAGTTGTTCGGGATCCATCTTCTGGCCAACAACCTCAGCTGGCATCATGGAGAGCAGCAAGCAACACTACAAAACCAAATAAGTACTTTCAGGCATAACTCTTGTGGAAAATTCCAGCTAACTTGTTTTGGTTTAATTACCTTAAAAGCTTCAGCCGTACAATCAGAAACTTGCCATCCATGATCTCGATCAGATAAAGTCCATGCTCCTTTGGAAATATGGCGGTACATGCTCTTAAAGTCACCAGAAGGGTTTTCTCTAACCTGCAAAAGCTCTTTGACTTAGGAAAACACATTCAACTCTTCTTTAATGCAATTCAAGCTAATGAAAAGGGTATCAAAACCTGAGACTTCTTGATATAATCATGTCCTTTCTTCAGTACATCGCCAGTTTCATCCAAGAGATTACTAGCATGTATAGCTTGAACCGCAAACCCTGTATCCCATAGTTGACTTCCAAAGCTCTGTATAATTATAGAATTTTTAAGTTTCCATTGCTATAGAGTCTACCTAATTAAAAATCCGATCTTCAATTCTTTAATTACCTGCATTTTCAATCCATCTTCTGCGACCCACATGTAATCCGGAATTCTAGCAAGATGCTTCTTGAAGTCGTCCCCATTCGGGTTTTCAATCCAACAGGCAAGCATGCACAATACCTTCAGAAAAATGGCTCAGCCTGGAGTTCAAACTACTATATGGCTATGTTTATAAAGGGACACTCAATGTTTTACCTTCTCAACACATCCGATGGTGATATAATGGCTATTCTCGTCTTCGTAATGTATATGTTTCATTGCCAGCCGAAGAGCTCTCTCTCTCACATACTTGTTCAACGGCCAACGGGTGAGGAACGGCTCCACAAAGAGGTAAAGAGCGTCCCATATCAAATCTTGAACCAAAGGATGAGGGAAATACATGTCTTCCTGCATAAACAACAATGGAATGTTAACGCTATCACGACACAGAAATCTAAAGATTGAAAAACGGTCAAATCATACCTTTGCGTATAGACGCCTTGTTTTATTCCAGTTGATTGATTCGTAAGGTTGCAAATGGAGTTCATCACGCAGTTTCAGAATAAGAGGTGTTATTGGACCAACAAACCTCTTCCCATATAGATACGACATAGGCATGTAAACCATCCGGCAATAGCACAAAGCGTTGGCTGTAACATCAACAGCAAGAAAATCAACAAACGGAAATAACAATTTCAAGCTGAGCCATTTAGTAAAAACTGAATCAGAAAACAAACCTAAGTGTACTGGAACAAAAGAAGGTAGCAACCAGATCTCTGGAGGCATCGGATTTGTTCCAGCCCAATCATATACACCGAGTATCTACAAAGAACACAAATCAACTCTGATTATAATCACGTAAGCTTTCTCAGTTATCATTAGTAGCATATGGTGCCGAGAGTTTTTACCGATAGCCAAATTTTACCCCAAGACGGGATATAAGTGACGCCACCACGGTCAAGAATCCACTGCCTGGCGCGTTTACAAGCGTTGTCTCGTCCTCCGTTGGGACCTTCTCCGAGAATACGCAAGCATACGTAGTTCAACACGGTGCAGAACATAATGCTCTTGCTCTCAATGTGTAATCCCCATCCACCATCTTCGTTCTGAAAATTAAGGAACAAAGCTCAATTCGAGGCTCTTCTTTTAAGATCTGAGCTAAGAAATTTTATCAAATGAGGGTACCTGATGGCAATAGACATGTCGAATCATCTCTTTGCGATGTTCCGCATCGAATATCTCCTCGAGATTTCCAGTGATATACAAACAAAATACCTGCAGGAAAATTTCTCAGTTTCAATTGACTCATCTTCGTCAATCTCTCGCGCAATAGAAACACTAAATCCCTAATTCCAGCTCTAACAGTGTTCTCCGATAGACAGAATAGAAGAAATGGATGTTATCGAAAGGAGAACAGAGAAGACGCTTACCAACGGAGGAAGGAAGAAGAGAGGTCCGGTGATTTCTCCCGGCCAGTGGCCATCGGAGGCCTGCAAAGCCGAGAAGAAAGAAACTCCTCTCCGTAGCGCATTCGTCGCGTTTTCATGAGTTATGCCTTCGGCGTCGTCAATCTTCACCGGCGGGATCACTTGCTCGAATTTTGCCTCTTTCAAAAACTGTGCATTCAATCAAATTAAATCTCGGACGGAGCAATGGTATATGGCCCATTAAGGGCCCATAAGCATAAAGTTTCATTGCGATCTTGTCATTGGTTGGTTCTTTTCTTTCTTTCATATTTGAATATTTTGGTTTTCTCTTCTTCACATCAATCTTAATGTTATACCTTACCCATATAACTCCATAAGGCATCATACTTAAATTATCAACACGTCCTTTAATTAATGTTTCCAAAACGGGAATGTTATTGATAGATCTGATGAATTTGATGACAATCACACTTGAGCAAATATCATTTACGGCAAATTTTTATGATAAATGGAAAAAAGACCCTCGTGAATGAAAAAAAACACTCACTTGCATTCGCCACAAAAGATCACTGCAACCTTTAACACGAGAACGGTTCACCAAGAAACTCCGGCGAGCTTCTTCGACGACGGCTCGTTCCTCCGATGTTCCGGCATTAGGATCAAACTCCCATGTTTGACGTCCGACGAAGTTGTTGCTGCTGGACAAATACGGATCTTCGCCATTTCCCTCTGCTATCTTCAACTTCCACATTACGATGATCCTATATATGCTCACCGATTTTTAGTATTTTGTTATTTGCATGATGATATAACCATAGTGTACATGCGTACGGTAGATATAGATTAGCACTTTTTATATTACTAATTATAACACTTTATATGCATACATATACATACATATATATCATGATTTTATACAACGATATAATTTTATATATATTGAAAGAAGCAAAGAGCCCCATGTAATGAAAATGAGATAGAGAGGATAACAGAGAGAAGAGAGAGTACTTGTGCTGGATAGATGTTTGCCTAATTTACGATATCGATTGGTAATTAGATACTTTGGAAGAGTTTCATGTGCGTATGCTTATATAGGTCAAGGACGAATTGAGTAAGAATGATTTGAAATTCATGATTATGAATTAAAAATGGCATTTTCTTGATTAGTAGTATATGTGTGTCCTATTCTCACGATTATCTATTTTTATAGTCAGACAATTGTCTCTTTTTTTTTTTGGTAATGCGACAATTGTCTTTTTTAATCGTAAGAGCTTTACAAACATAATTAAAGACAACTAATGCATAATAAATTTGAAATTTAAAGTACACTCTTCAACTTCAAGTCGATTATAATTGCAAGTTTTCTTTTTTTTCTTTTTTTTCTTGTTTTACGTTTCTTGTTTTTTTTTGTGAATCATTGCGCGTCAACATCGTATCATTTGTATTTGGTGTAAAAATAAAATGAACTCTCACAAGACTTCTAGATTAACTAATTCGTAGATTTCATACATTTAAAATGTAAGTGATTTTTCCACAACAAAATATCATATATATCAGGTACTCGCAAAAGTCAAAATTAAAAAATGACATGGCCCACACCTGTTTAGTTCATCCAACTCAACAACAGAAAATATGCGAAAAAAATATAAATTTGGTGCTGATCTACGAGAGAGTGTTCAGACCACTCAAATAAATTTGCTTTTGTAGGTATAAAAAAATTTTGGTTGCCAAAAAAAAAAAGGTTTAACGCCCATGCATGATCCTTCCAATTTTTTTTTTTTTTTTTTTTTTTCTGCTAATACCTGTTTTTATAAAACAAAACATATTTTTTACTTTGTTGGTCTCATCTCATCTTAGAGCAAGTGCACCGGACATACTATAAAGAGTCTCTATAAAAACTTATTTTTATTTAAGAAAAAACAAAAAAGAAAAAAAAAAGAGTTGGCCAATAATATTTTGACATCTGTCCAGCTTGCTTCAGAAATGGCTCCAAAGTACCTTCCCATAGAGACGTCTCTCAACATTAATCTTGCCAAATAGATAATTATTTAATTGTTTCTTTATTTTTTATGTTGTAGAGACTCACATGATATGTCCGGTGCACTTGCTCTTAACTTAAAATTGTGTACATGTATCAATCAGCATTTAATCACGACCGATGGGAGGCCTAACAATAAACACCACGTGTACCGTCTTAGATGCGGAGGAGTGGACAGATGTCATCATCTTAGGTTTTTGAATTATGGGAACATAGTTCGCGTAGATAATGTGGCGCGCACATGATGGTTTTGATCCTAATATTGCAAAATCGACAAAAACAGAAGTAGCGAGAGTGAAAGAATTGTAACCCAATTTGTCAATGGTCACGTTGAGTATTTGAATGATTTGATCTTACAGTACTTAGTTGGCGGTGTGGGCAAGTGCGATCGTACCGACTCTAACTCTTTTAACGGCGTATCTTTTTCTCATTAAAATAACTATTTGACTCTTGAGACTTCGTAAATAGAAGGTTCTGGTGTGACTGTGTAGGTGTATCCAACGCTCATATTCACAACCGAAAATTTGAAAATCCACCGTTTACAGCCATAATGTGTATCCTATAGGGCTTTAAATGCATTTCTTGTTTCTAATTCTACATATAGTACTCTAGTCTCTAGAGTCTAGATGATTTTTCTGAAAGTGATGAATCTTCATGTGTGACGTATCAAACAATCAATCAACAACAAGTCTATCTATTTATTTTTTTTCTTTTTCTTTTTTTTTCATTCGTGAATTTATGGTCTTAATTAAGGCCCCGTGCTTGCGTAGGCTGGACTCAGACTAATTAACATTGCTTCTCTTCTGATTTATGAAAATATATACGAGTAACATGAAAGATTTCTTGCTTCGCAAGAATATATTCAACCACATGGAAATTCCTCCTTATAAACCATGCATGAAAGTTAACTTTGAAACGTGAAAGTTTAGAAGACAAAGTCAATCCATATCTATTGAATTCACAGTGGATATATAATTGAACTGTTCCTATTACAACAGCTTCATCAAAACATTTTTACATATTGGAAAACGAAAATGTGAAACCTACAAACGTTTTCTGACGTTATAATTAATGAAATTAACCAGTAAATTGCTCTATACATATGGTTATAGCTTTATTATTAGAAAGTAAACTGTAAGCACATGCAAACGCAAAAGAAGAAAAGAATCGAGATGTTGCAAGATTAACCCCGTCGTCTTAAAATCTCTTACAATTGGTAATTTCAGATACTAAATTAAATTTTCACGCAGATATGAATTACATGTAGAAATAATCATATTCCATTTTTTTTTTTAAGTTTTTAAAGTTATAATAATTTCACAACGAATTATGTATGTGTGCGCGTGTAAGTCAATTCAATTTCAACTACTTCTCTTCTGTTCTCCACATATATTACGTGTATCTCTATATATATACCTGCATAGAATATGCCATATTTTTAGATTAATAATTATTTAATATCTAACTTAAACAATGTGGAAATTGAAAATAGCAAATGGAAACAAAGAGGAGCCCAACTTGTTCAGCACCAACAACTTCCTCGGACGGCAGACATGGGAGTTTGATCCGGACGCCGGCACATTGGAGGAAAGAGCTGCCGTCGAAGAAGCTCGCCAGAATTTTTTTGATGATCGTTTTAGGGTTAAAGCTAGCAGCGATCTCTTATGGCGTATGCAGGTATTTATTTATTGTTATTTTTTTGTCAACCATATTCTAAAATAAAGAGTAAGGATTGGCAAACCAAACACGTGGAAAAGAATTTGCAAATGCGAAATAAATGAGTTATGAAGTCGGTGCTGATTTCTTTGTTCCCTGTCATTATCAAAACTTGAGCAAGAAGAACAGAAGATGAAGCTGAAAAAACATTATATTATGAGTAACCGAACAATTTCTTGAAAACCATATTAAGATTTAGATATTGAAATGTTGCATATAATATTATATGCAATATATTCACACGGTTAAAGTAATAAGTAGCTTATGTTCGCCCATGTATTCATGTCATCGAAATTCAACATACGAGAGTATCTAAGCGTATCACACACTGATGGTATAAGGAAAGTTCCAACACCCCATAGTTCATTCATGTAAACCATGCGACTGTGTAAAAAACGTGATATCATGGGTTAGGTCCATATTTTTAGTTTTTGGCTAACCCTACAAGGCAAAAAGCGTAAACCTTTTATTTTATTTTATATGAAGAAGTACGTAACTCAAATAAAAATATTATATCCAATCTTTTAGTTTCTATGGTTTAACCTTTTACAAAAATTGTATAATAATATTTCGAATTTGTATGCGAATCCTGTTGTTTGGTTTTGTCCTTAACCCGTTGAAATGATTGATGCAGTTTTTGAAAGAGAAGAAATTCGAGCAACCTATACCTCCGGTGAAGGTTGAAGACTCCAAGAAAATAACGAGCGAAACAGCTACAAATGCGTTAAGGAGAGGAGTCAATTTCTTATCGGCATTGCAGGCTAGTGATGGTCACTGGCCTGCTGAAAACGCTGGTCCTTTGTTCTTCCTTCCTCCCTTGGTACGTGTCATTCTACTGCAACATGCTCTATTTCTTGGCAATTTTGTTCATTTCCGAAATCCTTCATCCATATTAAACTTCTCTGATCTTTTCTTCTTTTGGTAAGGATACAGGTATTCTGTTTATTCGTTACTGGACATCTTCACGAGATATTCACTAAAGAGCATCGTCGAGAGATCCTTCGATATATCTACTGTCACCAGGTCTATTATCATAAGCAAATCTTCAAAACATACCACTTACGCTACTTCATAAACTCTTTTTGAGATGTGTTTGTTTTTGCTGAAGAATGAAGATGGTGGGTGGGGATTACACATAGAAAGCCACAGCACCATGTTCTGCACCACACTAAACTACATATGCATGCGTATACTTGGAGAAGGTCCAAATGGAGGACCTCAAAACGTGTGCAAACGTGCCAGGAAATGGATTCTTGGCCATGGTGGTGCAACATACATACCTTCTTGGGGAAAAACATGGCTTTCGGTGAGTATATATATATCCTAATGGTTTTTTTTTTAGTTCGATATGCAAAAGAAGATATTTAAAAAAGAAATTTGGTTGAAACGTTTGTAGATACTCGGTGTGTATGATTGGTCAGGAAGCAACCCCATGCCTCCAGAGTTTTGGATCTTACCTTCCTGTCTTCCTATACATCCAGGTTTAGAGATATATTAAAATTGCGTCCGATAATATATTGAAAGTCTATATCATTCATCCTTTGATAATACTATATCACCTCTAGAATATGGTATACATTAACTCTAGAATATCGTAGTTACCTTGTCACATTCTTGCTCTCTGAATATAAACAGAGCTATGTCAATCCGTATAAATCACCTTTTTCCACTTGTGGAATTTGGTTTTTTGACATATATAGTTTAATGAAAAATGTGCAGCGAAAATGTGGTGTTACACGAGGTTGGTTTACATGCCAATGTCTTATCTTTACGGGAAGAGATTCGTTGGTCCAATAAGTCCTCTTATTCTGAAGCTACGTGAGGAAATATACTTACAACCTTATGGTGAAATAAACTGGAATAAAGCACGACATCTGTGTGCAAAGGTAAGATCAAATTATTGTTCTTCATTAAGTTAAATAGTTTTTCGAGGAAGATAAATTCACACTTTCATTGTCAGGAAGATGCGTACTATCCACGTCCACTGGTTCAAGATGTTATATGGGACTGCCTTTACATTTTGACAGAGCCGGTTGTTACATGTTGGCCATTTAACAAGCTTCTTAGAGAAAAAGCTCTTGGGGTGGCAATGAAACATATACATTATGAAGACGAGAATAGCCGTTATATCACCATTGGATGTGTTGAAAAGGTAAGAAACGAATTACAATCCGGTTTACTCAGAATTTTATCCTTTGAGTTATAACTGAAAAAACTCAGATTTTCTGATGAAGCTAGGCATTATGCATGCTTGCGTGTTGGGTTGAAAACCCTAACGGAATACATTTCAAGAAGCATCTTTTGAGGGTTTCAGATTACTTGTGGGTTGCAGAAGATGGGATGAAAATGCAGGTATCAATGAAATCTAATTGTTGATCATACGGATTCAAACAAATTTCTTGAGTTCCTGAGAGACGTGTTCTTGCAGAGCTTTGGAAGCCAATTATGGGATTCTGGTTTTGCCCTCCAAGCGTTAGTTGCAAGTAATCTATCTAATGAAATTCCTGATGTTCTCAGGAGAGGACATGACTTCTTTAAGAATTCTCAGGTTCGATAATCATCTCTGAAGTATGATTTTGTGTGACTTGAGAAACAAGTGGATTTGTCTTACGATTAATAAGTTTCTTTGAAGGTTAGAGAGAACCCTTCGCATGACTTTACGAGCATGCACCGGCATATGTCTAAAGGGTCGTGGACTTTCTCTGACCGGGATCATGGATGGCAAGCTTCTGATTGCACAGCTGAAGGATTAAAGGTGAGATTAGTAAGAAAATTTCAATATAATTAGTTTAATTTCCACCTAATAATAAGCACACTTATCTTGGTTTTACAGTGTTGCCTGTTGCTCTCTATGATGCCACCTGACATTGTTGGACCTAAAATGGATCCAGAACATTTATATGAGTCTGTTACTATCCTTCTGTCTCTACAGGTGAGCTTTACTATTATATATAACTCACTTGCTCAAAAAGCTGCTTCATGATGGGAAATTTTCTCTTGATGCAGAGTAAAAATGGAGGTGTAACTGCTTGGGAGCCTGCACGTGGACAAGAATGGTTGGAAGTAAGAACACAGTCCCATCAATATATTTATATCACAAGGCTTGTGTGGCTCGGGAAAGAAAATTTCAGAAACATATGTCACTTTTTTTTGTTTCAGTTGCTAAATCCGACAGAGTTTTTTGCTGACATTGTGGTTGAGCATGAGTACAACGAGTGTACTTCATCAACAATCCAAGCTTTGGTTCTGTTCAAGCAACTATATCCGAACCACAGGACAGAAGAGATAAACAGTTCCATCAAGAAAGCGGTCCAATACATAGAGAACATACAGATGCTTGATGGTTCATGGTACGGAAGCTGGGGAGTTTGCTTCACATACAGTGCATGGTTTGGTCTGGGAGGGCTTGCAGCTGCTGGAAAGACATACAATAACTGTTTGGCTGTGCGTAAAGGTGTTCATTTCCTTCTCACAACACAGAAAGATAATGGAGGCTGGGGTGAAAGCTACTTGTCATGTTCCAAAAAGGTATAATCATCAAATATCCTTGCAATGCACGCTTCCTGCAGCTGTTCACAAAAAAAAAAAAAAAAAAAAAAAAAAAAACAAACAAACTTTAATTGGTTTGGTGTGCAGAGATACATTCCAAGTGAAGGGGATAGATCAAACTTGGTGCAAACCTCTTGGGCAATGATGGGTCTACTTCATGCTGGACAGGTTTGGAATTGTTACATGCTAAGAAAAAAAAAGATCTTTTGTCATCACCTTGAATTGTTTTTTTTATTAATCTCACATTACAGGCTGAGAGAGATCCTACTCCTCTTCACAGGGCTGCAAAACTCTTAATCAACTCCCAACTAGACAATGGCGATTTTCCTCAGCAGGTACTTCTGAAAACATTAAACAAAGTTAACCATAACTATATAACTTGAATGAATGCAAACTAAACGTTCCAATATTTTTGTTACCGGAAATGTACAACTTTTGAAGAGTCCAAATTTTATATTTTTCACAGGAGATAACTGGAGCTTTCATGAAGAACTGCTTGTTACACTACGCAGCATACAGAAACATTTTTCCAGTGTGGGCGCTCGCAGAGTATAGGAGACGAGTTTCATTGCCATATGAAAAACCTTGAAAAGAGAGAAGATAAAGAAGATGCGTCAAAACTTAACTTTTGTTATACGCTATTATTTTATATGTGAGTGGTTGGAGTTTTCTACTGATGAATAAGCAAAACTCATCATCTTATACACACATACAAATTTTTACATGTTCATATGTATTATATTTAATGTATACAAGATTAACTAAAATATTTTCCACCAACAAGTAATCTCTTCTTTGTCTCTTAATTCCCATATCATCCATCTCCAGAATTTTTTTTTTAACCTATTACAGTGTCCCTTTTATGCAGTGTCCTAGAGGTTAAATAGAACAACAATCCTGTTTTTGTTTCAAGGTGTAAAAGCATCATCCAAAAAGATATGTTAACGTTCTAGAAAAGTATTTTTGGTTTCTTTATCTATCGTCCATTGGAAGGTAAGTTTCAAGAGGCGAATAAAAGAAGTGATAAAGAGATATGTTATCGTTTAAATTTAGACCATTTGTTACACTTTTTCCACTATTCAACTTGTTGAAAACAAAGTCGAACCACACAATCTGAAATTAGAATATCAGCCAAAAATAAAACCCTTAAATATCAACCATTACAAAACCTGATTTGCTAACTTTATCGTGGACCTGTTTCCTCCATAAAGAATCTTTCACCAATCAAACTCAACTTCTAAAACGTTTCTTTTCTAAAATCAAATCAAACTGAAGTTTTTTCTTTTGTCTCATAAAAAAGACTCAAGAGGGAGATTTAGTTTTCTTCCTTATGTTTTTGTCTCTTTGTCAAAAGGGTTAAGAAATCAATTACAAGAAAAATAATGTGGCTACCAAAGCAAAATGCGACAAAGAAAGAAACAGGAACTGGTTCAGTGGCAGTATGTATAGACAAAGACAAAGGAAGCCAACATGCTCTTAAATGGACAATCGATAATCTTGCTTCTCGTGGCCAAACCATTTCTCTTATTCATGTCGCCTCCAAATATTCTTCAGGTCCAAAATCTTCCCACATTTCTTGTTTTTCGCCACTCATTATTAGGGTTTCTTTTCTTTCTAATGATTTGTAACTGAAAGTTTGAATTTTCCTTTTCTATTTTTGCAGATTTTGATGAAGGAACGCCACAGCAGAAGCAGCAATCGGAGAAGTCAGCGAAAGATCTCTTTCTCTCTTTCCACTGTTATTGTTCGCGTAAAGAGGTACGTACTTTTATCAGAACCAGTTAGGGTTTTTCTTTGAATTATGGATCTTTAATTTAGGGTTTTATTTTATTTTATTTCATGGAGCAGATAAATTGTCGAGACATACTACTAGAAGATGTAGACAAAGTCAGAGCAATTATCGAATATGTTACAACGTCCGCAATCGAGAATTTAGTCGTTGGAACAGCATCACGTAATGGCTTCATGAGGTATATATAAAATATATTAATCTTCGACTTCTCAAATTTTTGTAACAACGTTTTTGAATTTTTTTATCAATAACTTTTCTCCGAGCAGAAGATTCAAGACGGATTTGCCAACAACTGTGTCAAAATCAGCTCCAGATTTTTGCAGTGTTTATGTCATTTCAAAAGGCAAGATCGCTTCAGTACGAAATGCATCTCGTCCTGCTCCTTACCATAATAACTCGATGAAAATCTCTGAATCTGACAATCCAGTCACTCCTGAGAAAGCACAGAGGCATCAAGATTCTACAGGTGAAAAACCTTTCTCTTTCAAGAGTTATCTTCTTTTCCTAAAGCTGATCCAGTTTTGTTGTTTCACTGATCTTGCAAACAGGTAATACACCGTCTAGGCCTCGTAGATCAGTTGAAATAGAAACTACAAGGTATGAAATCTCAAGCTAGATGTCTTTAACGTTGATGTCTTAAAAAGATATTGTCTTAAAAGATTCAAGATTTTTTTGTTTGTTTCTTGTAGATCACCATTAGTGAAAAGACAAGGAATGAAGACATATTGTGACTTGTATGACTCAGACACGGACATGTCATTCATGAGTCCTCCTCATCGAGAGTCTGACATTTCCTTCATCAGCTCAGGGAGACCAAGCGTTGAGCGCTCTTCTTTCACCCTTGATTTCCCTGAATCTGGAAGGACGTCAAGAATGTCAACGAGCTCAGAGCAAAGCATTGGCTCACATCGCTTGGGGATCAAGTTCAGTGATCCTGGTTTCCCTAGCGATTCACCTAACTTCTCTGAAGAAAGTGCTCGAACATCTTCCTATTCATCTCAAAGCTTGGTTAGTACTAGTAATCTTACCTTACTCAAGAATCAAGATCCTTCACTTTCTTTCTTTTTCTTGTACTTTAAAGATCGATTTTTCAGCAGACTATATTTGTTGTACGTTTCAGGATGATGTTGAAGCTGAAATGAAGAGGCTGCGTCTAGAGCTCAAACAAACCATGGATATGTATAGCACAGCCTGCAAAGAAGCTTTAAGTGCTAGACAACAGGTGGTGATTAATAAAATACATTAGGTTACTTGATATTCAAGTAATGTCTAATTCAAAGTAGTGGAGTGAGACTGAATATAGTTTTTTTTATAACTTTTTTAGGCAACGGAGCTGCAAAAGCTGAGAACAGAAGAGGAAAGAAGGTTGGAAGAAGCAAAGAGTTCAGAGGAAGCAGCAATGTCAATAGTGGAAAAGGAGAGAGCTAAAGCCAAAGCGGCATTAGAAGCTGCAGACGCTGCAAAGAGACTAGCAGAAGTTGAAGCTAAGAGAAGACTGACCGCAGAGATGAAGACCTTAAAAGAATCTGACTCCTTCTCCAGAGGATTTGTTCGGTATAGGAAGTACACTGTTGAAGAAATCGAAGAAGCAACTTCGAATTTCGCAGAGTCTAATAAGGTAGGAGAAGGAGGGTATGGTCCTGTCTTTAGAGGCTTTCTTGATCACACAAGCGTTGCTGTCAAGGTTTTACGCCCTGACGCAGCTCAAGGAAGATCACAGTTTCAGAAAGAGGTTGAAGTGTTAAGTTGTATAAGGCATCCAAACATGGTGCTTCTTCTTGGAGCTTGTCCAGAATTTGGGATTCTTGTATATGAATACATGGCCAAAGGAAGCTTAGAAGATCGTCTTTTCATGAGAGGCAACACGCCGCCGATTTCGTGGCAGCTACGTTTCAGAATCGCTTCTGAGATAGCCACAGGACTTCTCTTCCTCCACCAGACTAAACCGGAACCGATTGTCCACAGAGATCTTAAACCGGGAAACGTTCTTCTCGATTACAACTACGTGAGCAAGATCAGCGATGTAGGGCTAGCAAGATTAGTCCCTGCGGTAGCAGAGAACGTTACACAGTACAGGGTCACGTCAGCTGCAGGAACATTCTGTTACATCGATCCAGAGTACCAGCAAACCGGAATGTTGGGTGTGAAGTCAGATGTTTACTCGTTAGGGATCATGCTTTTGCAGGTCTTGACTGCGAAACAGCCGATGGGTTTGGCTTATTACGTTGAGCAAGCGATCGAAGAAGGGACTCTTAAGGACATGCTTGATCCAGCAGTACCGGATTGGCCTATGGAAGAAGCTACGTCTTTAGCAAAGCTCTCGCTTCAATGCGCGGAGCTGAGAAGGAAAGACAGACCGGATCTTGGGAAAGAGATATTGCCTGAGCTCAATAGGTTGAGAGATATCGGTGAAGAGAGTTTAGGGACTGTGTATTATGCAGGAAGTCATGGAAGGTCTCCAAACCCTAGCCAAGTCTCCATTTCAACATCTGTGAGTGTTTTTTTTTTTTTTTTCTTGTTCGTAAAGGTTCGATTTGTGTGTGGTTTTGTAACGTTTTTGTTTTGTTTTTTGTTTGACAGAGTGATCCTTGTATATCGAATTCGGAATCTCCAGTTGCAGAATCTCATGCTTACTTTTCAGATGTAGAAAGAAAATCTGGTTAACTTCTGCAGGAGTTAAAACAAAGACAGAAGCAAGTTTCTTCCATGTTCATTAGAAGCTTGAAGAAGAAGTTAGTGTAGAGCCCTAGAGAATTTGGTTTTCTGTTCAAATTCAATAATGTAACGGCTTATTATTAGGCCCAGAATCAATATATATGTTAAGAAGCGATAATGTAACGGCCCATCAATATAGGCTCAATAGCTCGTATCGTTTGACTGAACCGGAATTGCGGTTTTAAATTAATCTTCCATGGTAATAAAATGGTTTATTGGTTAAACCCATAGCTTACAGTCTACAGAATTAGATAAACCCTGCAGCTTCTTTTATTCTTCCTGTGGGTAGAAGCAAAGTATGCCAGATTTTCTGATATCTCGGATATTAACTAATATATATTTAATTATTCCAAAACCATCGGGAATCGCTTCCTCGCCAGACGAAACTGAATGCGAAGATCAAGATGTAACTTCATTTACATTCTGAAAATTCTCGAGAAAAATTAAAAAGTATTCATCTTTTTACGTTTGGCGTGAAATCATCACCGATTTAAGCAAAATGGGCAAAGCATCAACCGACGTCGGATGTTTTATCGGGACAGCACCTTTGAAAGCCACACTTGGAAGATCCTGTCTGTAAGTTTTTCACGTCATCATTATTTGGTTTTGTCTGAAATAAGACGCAAAATCGTTGATTTATCAGTTACAGATATGTATGCTCGGGGCCATGGGATCTTTCATGTAAACATTTCTGTCTTTCTGATATTGCGAAGCTAGTTCTGATCTCAGGCCTCTGTTTCATACGTCACAACCTTTCTCCTTCTATTTTCTATATATATTAGTAATTTGTTACATATTATTTTTTCGAATCAATATGGATAAATTGGTAAGTGTTTGTTATTTTTGGCAGTTTTGAGGCTCATCACCCTCTTTTTCAAGCTTGGAATCAGCCAGCGTGTTGTAAAAAGCATCTGTAAAATGCCATGTCCTGTTTGTGCAACGTACTGGTTCGCCATCGGAGAGATGTGTCGTTGCTTGTGGATCATTTTGACCAACACAAAACGTCGCAGAAATCTTCTCAGTGACACAGGAGCTGCGACTTGTGATCACCCGAGCGATAACGAGTCATACAGCCTCATTCCTTCTCATAGAGACTCTGACATTTCCTTAATCAGCTCAGGGAGACCGATCGTTGAGCTCTCTGATTCCACCCCTGAATCTGGAAGGACTTCAAGAATGCCAACGAGCTCAGAGCAAAGCATTGGCTCACATTGCTTGGGGGTCAAGTTCAGTGATTCTGTCTTCCCTAGCGATTCACCTGGTACAACATCTTCCCATTCATCTGAAAGCTTGGTTAGTACTAGTAATCTACATTACTCAACATCCTTTTCTTTCTTTCTTTCTTTCCTTTTTTGTTCTTTTTTCATTTGAATACTTTTCTTATTAGATAGATTTTGTGTTGTTTCAGGATGATGTTGAAGCTGAAATGAAGAGGCTGAAACTAGAGCTCAAACAAACTATGGAGATGTATAGCCAAGCCTGCAGAGAAGCTTTAATTGCTAGACAGGTGGTAATAAAATTGAAAAACTTGTGTTTGGTCCTGTTAAGAAGGAATCATACATTAGTTTCAACTTATTCAAAGTAATGGAGTGAGACTGAATATTGGTTTTTGAAACTTTTTTTAGGATATGGAACTGCAAAAGCTGAGAACAGAAGATGAAAGACGGTTGGAAGAAGCCAAGAGTTCAGTGGAGAGAGCTTATGCTAAAGCTGATTCTTATTACTAGTTTTGAGAGATGGAGAAAGAAAGTCTGGCAACTTTTAAGAATCTGATGATGTTTCAAGTGATTTTTTATTATTTAATGTTTGGGATTTTTGTTGAGTTTTAAGTTTTAACGCTCAAAATTTGCAGGAGTTAAATAAAGACAGAGCAAGTTTCTTTGAAGTTCATCAGAAGCTTGAAGAAGAAGTTAGTGTAGAACCCTAGAGAGAAGTTGGTTTTTCTGTTTCACATTTGATAATGTAACGGCTTATTAATAGGCCCATATTCAGGCCCACAAACGGCAGGAACCCGACTGTGATTTTCCAATAATAAATATTTATTTTAATAGCTCTGACCGGTTTGAGTGAGCCGGAATTGCGGTTTTAAATTAATCGTCCATGGCAATAAAATGGTTTATTGGTTAAACCCAAGCCTACAACAATAGATAAACCCTGCAACTGCTTCTCTTCTTCTTCTTCTTCTTTTCTTCATGTGGGTAGAAGCAAAGTAGCGGTCTTTGTCTTCTCCACCTTGTTAATGGAGCTTTTTCTCCACACCACTTGCAATTTGGAAACTCGGAACTTGATTTCACCTCATAAACAATCATTTAGCTTTAATTCCAACTCTCTCCTCGTCTCTCCTCGTCGCGTAACCTTGTCCCCTGCTAACCACGGTGGCCGATTCGTCGCCGTATCCGCCTCGTTTCAACCCGGAGATTCGATTCCCAGCTCTAATTCTTCGCAGAGTAATCACGATGAAGACCATTTCTCTCTCGCGCAGAATTCCATCTCTGGGTTTCTCCAACAAGAGATTGGACTCTCGGAGGCCGATTCAGATTTCATTTCCGAGAATTGTCATAAATACAGGCGGATGATCGTAGATGGTGTTAGGGAATTAGAGGAATGGAATTCGTGGAAAGGGAATGGAGAATCAGAAGGAAATGAAGGTTTAGGGTTTAAGGAGAAAGTGGTTTACATGGTGAAGCAGAAAGGTGATGGTGGTAAAGTTGCGTTTTTGGAGAGCCTTGGTTTGAGTTTGTCTTCTGCCATGTATTTGGCTCATTACCTCTCCTCAGAATCGCTCCCAAAACTTCTCCATAAGGTATGGTAGGAGATAGAAATGTTAGTCTTGTATGATGTAGTTAGGTTTGGGATATGGATTTGGCATGGTACTTAATCTTGGATTTGGATTATAGGTTAAGTACCTGAAGGAAATATTCTTTTCTGGCAGTGATGAGAAAGGTCTTGTTGGGAAGTATGCAAGACGAATGATGCTCTACTTGTCCATTCCCATTGATGAAGATGTGCAGCAAACTCTCTCCTTTTTCGAAAAGGTTTCGTCTTTCCTCATTTATAGTATCTGATACTTTTGTGTTCTCTGTCTCTATTAGCTTTTATTTACAGTCTCAAATGTCGTTTTAGATTGAAGCAAGGCGTGGAGGGTTGGACATGTTAGGCTCTGTGGATGCGTCTTTCAGGTTTTTAATAGAGTCATTCCCTCGGCTTCTTCTACTTTCGGAAGAAAATGATATGAAGCCATTGATAGAGTTTCTTGAAAGCATTGGTGTTCCTAAAGATTGCTTGGGGAAGTTACTTCTCTTGTACCCTCCTATCATGCTCATCAAAACTGAGGAGGTTAAAAGAAGGGTCGCTGCAGCTCTGGGAAAGGTTTGCTATTTGATTGATTTGTACATAGTTTAGCTTGAAAGCTACACACTTTTTGTTTTCTCTTAGTTGCTGATTATTGAAAATTGTGGGTTGTTGCTGGTTTCAGGTTAGTGTAGTGAATAAGGATTCTGGAAAAGTTTTGCTGAAGTATCCATGGATTCTTTCACCGAGCATTCAAGAACACCATTCACGCATCGTCTCATGGTTAGAGAGTGAATCGGTAAGCTTGGACTTTTATCATTGTTGTTCAGTGGACTTTTATCATTGTTGTTCAATGATGAGTCTTAGTAAGACATGGTTTCTACGATTTTGACTGTCTTAGGTGCTGAAAATGGATATCGACCACGCAATTAGGAGATGGCCTTTACTCCTCGGTTGCTCAACGAGCAATATGAAGCTGATGGTAAAGGAATTTGATAAATTAGGTGTTAGAAACAAAAGTATGGGGAAAGTTATACCCAAAATGCCTCAGCTTTTGTTATGTAAACCACAAGAATTTCTCAAGGTAAAGAAATTTTCCAAACTTCACGTTCTGTTCTTGTGCAAGATTTGTTTCTTTAAACTTGAGGTGACTTCTCGTCTTGTAAACAGGTTGTTTCCTTTTTGGAAGATTTGGGGTTTGAAAAGGAAGTCGTGGGACAAATATTCTGTCGATGTCCTGAGATATTTGGCTGCAGCATCGACAAAACCCTGAATAAAAAGCTCCTCTTTCTCACTCGTTTTGGTGTTTCCAGTATCCATTTTCCTCGAATCATAAAGAAATATCCAGAATTTCTCTTATACGACGCAGACAAAACAGTGCTTCCTCGGTAGCTATCTCAGCCATTTCTCAACGTATCCTTCTTTAGCTAATGAATGACCTCTTACATTGTAATTACTTGGCTTCTTGCAGGCTAATGTATCTGATGGATGTTGGGATATCAGAGAGAGCCATTGCCTTCATGATACGTAAATTCGCACCGTTGTTAGGATACAGCATTGACAAAGTGCTTAGACCTAAGTTAGAGTTTCTGGTGAAGAGCATGAAGAAACCGGTTGAAGAGGTGATAGATTATCCGAGGTATTTTAGTTATTCGCTGGAGAAGAGGATAAAACCGAGGTTTTGGGTGCTCAAAGAGAGGAACATAGACTGTACATTACACGAAATGTTAGGGAAGAACGATGAAGAGTTTGCTGCTGATTTCTTGGGTTTAGGAGAGCTTCAAGCTCATAGTGAAACCTCTTAGATTATAGGCTAAAAAGTTTCTTTGAGAAAATCACTCATGTTATGAGATTGGTGATGTCTCTGTAGCTTCTTCAGTTTTGTTTGTTTGTTTGCATTGTTCATATAGCTGCTAGTGTATTTACTTGTACTGTTGTATACGAAATTGAATCAAATTCACACTTTTTTAATCAAGAAAGTTCTGTTGATATTTTATGAGGGGTTTATTTAAGCATATGGATTGTTTCGAGGGGTTAGTTCTGTAATTCCGTATAAGTCTATGGGTTTCCTTTGCAATTATCAACAAGTATACGTTTGTTATGCAACTCTGTATAAGCATCGAGTTTGTTTTGCAATTCCGTATAAGCGGATGGGTTTATTTTGAAATTATCTACAAATATAGGTTTGTTTTGCAATTTCGTACAAGCAGAGGAAACGGTTTCTCGCAATTTTTCTTTTCTGAAACAGAGGAAACTGTATGCGAAGATGTAACTTCATTCACATTCTGAAGATTCTCAGAAATTTTAAAAAGTATTCATCTCTTTACGTTTGATGTACACTATTGAAGTGAAAATCAGTCAAGAGAGTCACTGATTGATCAAATCATCACCGATTACGTTAACAGTTTAAGGAAAATGGGCGGCGCTATAGGCAAAGCATCAACCGACGTCGGAGGTTTTATCGGGAATATAGTTACAGCACCGTTGAAAGCCACAGTTGGAAGATCCTGTATGTAAGTTTTTTTCACGTCATCATCATTTGGTTTTATCTGAAATAGACCGGAATTGTCGCAAAAATCGTTGAGTCAGTTGATTTATCACTTACAGAAACGTTTGCTCGGGGCCATGGGATCTTGCATGTTTCATAGAGCATTTTTGTATTCCTGATATCGCGAAGCTAGTTCTGATCTCAGGCCTCTGTTTCATAAGTAACCTTTCTCCTTCTATTTTCTATATTAAGTAATTTGTTACATATTCTTGCAAAACTATTTGTAGAAATTTGTATTTTGTTCTTTGTGGCAGTTTTGATGTTCATCACCCTCTTATTCAAGCTCGGAATCTGCCAATGTATTGTGAAAAGCATCTGCAAAATGTCCTGTGCTGTTTGCGCAACGTACTGGTTCGCCATTGGAGAGATGTGTCGTTGCTTGTGGAACATTTTGGCCAGCACAAAACGTGTCAACCGCCGCAGAAATCGTCTCCGTGACATAGAAGCTGCGACTTCTGATCACCCGAGCGATAACGAATCAAGTTCATCAGACAGTCTAAGCGACACTAGACCGAAGCAGAGAAGTATAAGAAGAATAAAAAGAAGACGACTAGGAAGTAAACACAATCACAACCATCTTGGCAGCAGCCGCCGCCTCGTAAGGCTACAGAGTAGACAAATGTCTGTACGAATTGGAGGCAAATCAAGAAGAATAAGAAGTGGTAGAAAGACGAAATCTAGTAGAGTGAGAGTTGAGAAGATTCACAAAGTCAAAGATGTAGTTGATTAAACTGTCTCTAGAGTTGCTTAAGAGTGTCACTAAACTCAAAAACAGGAAACATCTCATTTATTTCAGATGAAATGAAACACAAAACCATTAATCCATGTAACTCCAATAACCAACTCTCTCTCTCTCTCTCGTCTCTTCCTATCTCTATGTATATGTGCAAGAGACGGTCTTTAGGGTAAACACTTATCATTTTCAGAGGAAGACCGGAGCCATGACAAGAGTTATAGTCGCAAGCATTTTGATGAGCACGTGAATAGATGGACCGGCCGTGTCCTTGAAAGGATCTCCAACGCTGCAATTTCAATTGAATACTAGTAATGAGAAAATCACACTTAGGAATACAACTTTGACTGAGATCATAAAGTGAAACAAAATGCTTACGTATCACCAGTCACGGCTGCTTTGTGGGCTTCGCTTCCTTTGCCACCGAGTGCACCGGTCTCTATGTATTTCTTCGCATTGTCCCAAGCACCTCCCGCTGTGTTTAGGAATAGTGCCATTAAGATACCACAAACTGTTGCAAACATTAGCATAGAAGCTACAACTTTAGCTCCGAGCAGAGGTTGTCCCGTGTAGTATCCCAAGACCCGGAACACCAAACCTGAGAGAGAAAGATAAAGATTAGCTTTGGTCACAATCGTCTCGATTCAATACAGGAGAAGAATCAGACTTTGAGGAACGTGACTGACTTACCAACTACAATGGGTGATGCTATAGCTAAAGCTCCTGGTTTTATCATTTCCCTCAAAGCCGCAGATGCGACAATAGCAACACAGCGACTATAATCTGGCTTCTCCTTGTACGTCTGTTTCAGCAAGTTGATTTCACCAGTCAACGACGACAAGATAATAAACAAAGAAAGTGAAGATGAAAAAGCACTCGAAAAAGGAAAATTGTGCTCACCATTATGCCAGGCCTCTCAATAAACTGTCTTCTTACTTCGTTAACAACCTCTTGGGCAGTTCGACCAACTGCTGCGCATGCCCAAGCACTAAAGAGGAAAATAAGCATGGAGCCCAATAATCCACCTACGAAGACTTCTGGGATAGCAATATCAACCTGTTTTGATCCGAGGATGAGCGTGAGAGAAACTGTCTGAACATAGAGAATACAGCAAAAATGCGTAATATAATAACATTTACCTCTTTGAAAGGCACATTAGCAAACGCTGAAACCTCGTCCATATATGCACTGAAAAGAAGGAATGACGCAAGTGCAGCAGATCCAATTGCAAACCCTTTTGTTGTTGCTTTTGTGGTGTTCCCAACAGCATCAAGAAGATCTGTGATCTCACGGACACTTTCTGGCTACACGAGACAATTATTATTTCTACATTAGTATAAAGATGAAACAGAAGGAGTTTTTTAAATCAATTGTATAACATTTACCTGCTGGCTCATCTCGACGATCCCACCAGCATTATCAGCGATGGGGCCAAACATGTCCATAGTAAGAACATACGCTGCAGTGCTTAGCATTCCCATTGTAGCAACAGCTGTTCCAAATAGACCTCCAGTGGGGACTCCGTTTTCATCCACTAGTCCCGAGGTATTTCCCAGCCAGTAAGCAGAAATGATAGCAACACTTATAACCAAAACAGGAAGAGCTGTCGATTCCAGACCCAAGCTAACCCCAGCAATTATATTGGTCCCATGACCAGTCGAGCTAGCAAGAGCCAACGTCCTAACAGGCTCATGCTTGTAGTCTGTATAGTATTTGGATATCCAGACAAAGGCATAGGCTGTGATGATGCCAACCAACCCACATAAGGCGAAGCTGAACCATGCAGACGGAGCTTGTTCAGTGTAAAGCAGCCAGCGAGTGGACTACAAAACATAAATAATGATGTTAGGAGAATATATCGTAGAATTCACTAGTGCAGAAGTGCACTTATGTGCATAAGATCAATGCAGCACGGAATGTCAAAAGGAACATAAGAAAGAGGACAATTACCGCGCCAAATGTCACAACCGCTAATACAATAGTCAGAGAATATCCTTTCTGAAGTACAGCCATTGGATCCTCTACTGGAGATTTAACGCTAGCATCACGTGTTCCCTTGATTGAGAATATACCAATTGATGATATTATCAAGTCAAAAGAATGAACAACTAGAGGAAAGAGGATAAAGCCTGATGGATCTGCGTATAGACAAAAACTTGAGTAAGCATCAAGCCTGAGTAAGGAATTTAGAAAGATGTTTACAACCAAATATTTATTATCATTCAATGTTCTTCCTATCTCCCTGACTTCAAATTGCAAAACCCTTTATACTAATTCGTAACTTTAAAGAGAGATCCCTGACAAACCTTCGATTTTGCATTTCTTAGCCATTGTTCCACCTAGTATCATTGCACTGATGATTTCTGCAGCTATACTTTCAAATAAATCAGCACCTCTAGCAGCACAATCCCCTACATTGTCTCCAACCTGCAAGAAGATGAAAATAATTTAAAAGCCTGAATGGCGAAACATTAACCTTTTTAAAACCTTTAATCTGACAGGTATACTTTTGTAGAGTGTACAAAAAGGACAAAGATGTAATACCAAATCAGCGATAACAGCAGGATTTCGAGGATCATCCTCGGGAATACCCTGCTCGACTTTTCCAACGAGATCTGCCCCAACATCAGCTCCCTTAGTGTATATTCCACCACCCAACTGAGCAAATAAGGCAACAAACGAAGCACCAAAACCATATCCCACGAGAAGAAGAGGCACTGTAAGAGAAACAGAAAGATTCAATCAATATAGAAAAAAGGTCAACAGATCATGAAAAAATCTTATTGTCCGGCTTCCAACGACGAGATTCTACGCACACAAGATAAAAATAAATAATCTTTCGAACGTAGTATGATGATGTATTAACTATGCAGACAAGATGAAAATGGAATTAGTTTTCATAGAAAGCAACAGAGGACTCACAGTCAGTAACACTCATTCCGCCAGGTGTATCCACTCCCAACCAAACATAAAACGTAGAATAAAGGATGGCGATACCAATGACAGCCATACCAACAACAACCAGAGCTGAAAACCCACCAGCACGAACGGCTATCTGCATTATATCTGCCACTTAGTATTTGCCAAAATGTGCACGCCATGCTAAAAAAATAAGTAACTAAAAAAAGAACCTGCAATGCTTCTCTTGCAGATCTTCTAGCAGCACTGGAGACACGCACATTAGCACGAACTGACACCCACATTCCAACATAACCAGCAAGACCTGAGCATAGCGCCCCCAAAAGAAATGAAGCAACAGTAATATAAGCAGACATCGCCCTGCAGCAAACAGTAATATAGATTGAGTATCATTCACAACACAAAAGATATAACAAATCTTGTGCATATAATCATGCATCATCACCTTCCTAAACCAGCAGCCTCTTGCTGGGGAGTTAAGGTACGGAATAGATATATGCAAAGAATCACAAACGCTAGCAAGATGGCCATCTTGGATATAGTGCTATACTGCGTTCTGAAAAACCCTTCAGCTCCATCACGTATAGCATCTGATATCTACAAATAAGAGAACGACCGCACAAATTAGAATTAAGAAAGCTTGATGAGAACATAGAAGAAAAGAAACCAACATCATGACACTAACACCACAAACATTAAATGAGCTTACCTGAACCATCTCTGGAGGTCCTTCATCTTTCGCTAAAACCCACTTGGTTAGATATACTGACAAAAGGAAGCTGATGATGCATACTGTGAAGACGAACACGATGATGGGAGAAGTACTTGCTCCCATGTAAAAGATCGCTCCAAAGCAGAGAAGTAGAAGTATAGAAAGAACACGGACATTCAATTTCCTAATAATCCGGAATATCTGCCAAAAAAAACAAGTGAACTTTTTACAAAAACGCTCAAGAAACTAAGAATGCTTAAAGAAAAAGAAGGAAACAAGTTATAACATCACATAAGGTTTACAAATCTAGAGGAGCAATAGTCTTACCAGTGGACTGTAGGTTTTACTACGCATGTTGGGAAAAGCCCTAGGCCTGTCATTGAAAGACATCAAACTGGCCTGCTCAATATCTTCATCCATCATCATGTTTTGAGCTGAATTTGCCCTCCGGAGTACTGGTAGAGGCGTAAAATCAGTGCTACGGGGCAACTCAGCCCCAGAACTTGGACGCTGAATCTTGAGATGCTACAAAACTTTCTTCCAATTGTTAACACCACTTCATAAAAATGCAGCACCAAGTTAATACGAGCCCTCAACGTCTAGCGATATCTTGAATTCCAGCTTCTTCAAAGACTTGTCATAAAAGGTTTCCACCAAAATCGAATTTTCTGCAAAAAATAGGAAAACGTATTAAGTCCTGATGATTCTCTTCACCTACCGAATAGCATTTTCAAATTGAATTTAAAATCAAATTCATCCGAATTAAGGTTTCAGCTACATTTTCCGTCGTTTCCTATTTATGCAATCGCCGAAAACAATAAAGTGCCCAGAAAACGCAATAAACAAACAACCGCATGTGACCTCAAGATCTAATCGAGTAAGCTTTCAGTGTAAAATGAAAAAACGCCAGTGAATAAGCATCCGACTTAATTTGCTTAACACCAAAACTTCAATCGAGAAATTGCGTTAGATCTGACTTCCGTACTAAGAGAAATTGTTATGATCTAAAGACGAAATGAATGCATTTGTTAACGAAGCGAATCAACGGAATTTTCTAAAGCATCAGAACAGTTTCTCCGAAAACAAACCCTAAATCGGTAAACGCAGGGAAGAGGAAATTACGGCTCCGGTGAGTGATCAGAAGGAAACCGCCATTAACGAAGCTTGTCCTAGCCGAAGAAGCGCTCTCTCTTCTCTCTGTCTTTTGTCTCCGTAAATCCGAAGACTTTTCAGAGAACTTTCGGAATTTTTTGTTTTTTTTGCTCTAATTTCCTAAATTAATTTCCTCTTTTTTTCTGTAAAAATGAAAAGTAACCTAATTATCTTCACTCCGTTAGTGACACATCCTATCCAATGAGAAGCTGCCACTTCATCACTATTTCTCACTTACCATCATAAGCTCGAGTTATTAAACAAACTTATCCAAAAAGACCCATCAATTTTTAAATGTTTAAATATTGGGCCGTAGAATCTACCCAATATATTTGGGCCTATCCAAGTTACATTTCAAATAATCCGGCCCATAGATAAAACAATCTGCAAAATAAGCAGCACCACTAACTTTCCGGTCCGATCACTGAGCTCTCCCCTCATCGTCAATTTCTCTCCGGCGAGAACGAATTTCTCTCAGTCAACGCTGTACATGAATACACTTTGAAGTTTTCCGAATTCCTCAGCTGTTACAATTCATCATTTCTCAGAGAATTTCTTAGCAAAATCTCTCCGTGGGTTTAGGATTTGCAGAGGATGTTCATGACACTAGCGGCGGCGACGAACGCCGTTTCATTTAACTCAAAGTTTCTCTTGTTTCGAGTTTGTTGCTCGGATGCTAACCCAAAGCGCGGTTTTGGCTCCAAAAAGGTGTGATTACAGAAATTCCCCGTCTTATGCGCTCTTGATGTTTCCTTTTGAATCTCTGTTTTTGAAACTTATACTAAGACAACAATGTGAAATCGCATCACAGGAAGAGAAAGATCCGGCATTACCGCAAAGGTATAGTTTTTGTGTTCGTTATCCACTTTTGTTTAAGCATTTTATAGTCCAATGCTGTGCATATTTTGATATGGACTTTTTCAATTTTGGTTTTGTTGCTGTAGGAAATCATCTAAACAGTCTGTTTCTGTACCCAGAAGTAAGTATAATTTGTTTATGGCATATTGCTCCTTCATGAACTTCATTTCGTATGTCGCATTCTTCCTTTTATCTAAAGAAGAAGAAAAATGATTTAATACGAATGCCAATATCAGTCAGACATATTTGTGCCTGATTTTGATCTTCGCTGCCTGCATTTGCTTGCAGAGGCACCTGGTCTGAATTCTCAGTTTGAAGGAAAATCTAGTCGATCTTTCGATATAGACTTTGAAGAACGGCTAGAAACCATTAGAAGGTACACATATTTTTATGATTTTAGCATGCAAATAAGGCTTTAGAGAACTATAGATGACAAAAAAGGATTACGTAGGAAAAGAACCTGAAACCTCTGATGGACTAATTTTTTCCAACCTCTAAGAAATTCATTTGGCTTTCCCAATTTGCGTAGGTCAGCTCTTGAGCAGAAAAAGACAGAAGTAGTTAGAGAATTTGGTCCGATAGACTATGATGCACCAGTCCAGACTGATCAGAAAACAATTGGTCTTGGTACTAAGGTACACACAAATAATATTGTCTGTTTCCTAACAACCGGTTGAGGCCTTATATAGTCTCATGAACATGCCATGACAGATTGGAGTCGGCGTAGCTGTTGTTGTCTTTGGTTTAGTTTTCGCTCTTGGAGACTTTCTTCCCACAGGAAGGTGTGTTATCTTTTAGAGGCTTTCTGTTCCAATGACTACTCAGATACGTTGATGTGATCAGAGTGTTTTTAGTAGCCTTATACAATTAGAGACATTTTCCAAGGCCAACTGATAAAATGTTGTTTTTCACTTTTCAGTGATAGTCCAACCGAGAACACCGCGGTGGTCAAAAACAAAATTTCAGAAGAGGAGAAAACCACGCTTCAGGTAATATAAACGGGTTTATATATTCTTCTGGATGAAATTTGGGTTGTTTACTTTGGTAAATTGAGTATAGTTGATGCGATGAATATTATTTTGGCAGCAAAGGCTCAAAGAGTTTGAAACAACTCTCAATGGCACTCCCCAGGATCAAGCTGCTTTGGAGGTGAGTGAAGACTATGTTAATACTCCGGTCCCCAATGATTTTAAAGGAAAATTTGAGTTGCTTTTGCTTTAAGTTTTCATTTTGTTCTTCTTTAATGAGCCTAATTCTTCACCAATCTTGGATTGCATGAAAAATTATTCTGTTTCCATAAACTTATTCGCTGAAGTTTTACAATTAGCTGAAAACTATCATTGCTTCCTCTTCTGAACTATTTATAATGGTGCAAAATTTTCGTGAAATTTGGGGGACTGTGCAGGGCGCAGCTGTGACATTGACTGAACTAGGAGAGTATCCACGGGCTGCTACGCTTCTTGAGAAATTGGTTAAGGTTTGTTTCTCCCATGCTTTTATTGTATCTTATGTCAAAGTCATTTGTTTCATAAGAACATGCTGGTATGAGACTTAGCTAATAGTTTTCTCTGTAGGAGAGACCAACTGATCCTGATGTCTTTCGATTGCTTGGAGAAGTAAATTACGAACTTAAGAACTATGAAGGCAGTATCGCTGCATACAAGATTTCCGAAAAGGTAAATATTCTCAAAATTTGTGTGTTATGCTTGATTACTTCTTCTTCTTTCTACTTGCATTGAACTCATAGTTGACTCAGTAATGTTTATTAAGATTGTAGGAAGTGTTTCTCTAGTGGGGATATAAGAATTGAACTTATGCCTAGTATAGATGCTACTAGTACTACCATTTATATGTTGTGAAAGAGTTATTGCAATAACTTTTGATATCCTTAATAGTGATGTTCTATGTACCTTAGGTGTCTAAAGGCATTGATCTTGAAGTCACACGAGGCCTCATGAACGCCTATTTAGCTGCCAAGAAACCAGACGAGGTAAATCTGTTTCTACCAGATCTATCTTAACATCTCAGTCGATCCATTTCATTTCACCTATGTCATGATTCTCAGGCCGTCAAATTTCTTCTGGCCACTCGTGAACGTCTTAATACAAGGGAAATAAGCACAACAGACAGTGTAACAGCTGAAAATGAAACCAATATAGACCCAATTCAGGTAAGCTGGTTTCTTGGTAACAGATTGATCTAAACCTTATCATGACCTTACCAGTAGAACATTTTAGCATAATCAGTTATGAAACAAACATCTCTTAAGTGTTCCTATAAGGGTTATCTGTTTTGTATGTTACTTCCGAAGAAACCAGTTACCACAATCATATCATAAGGACTTAAGGAGCTATAGTAGTTTTGTGACTTGTACTAAGCAATATTTGTTCAGGTGGACTTGCTTCTTGGAAAAGCTTATTCAGACTGGGGACATATCAGTGACGCTATAGCTGTTTATGACCGTCTTATCACTGATCATCCTGAAGATTTCCGAGGCTACTTGGCTAAGGTAAATATTCTCGTCCCACCTGAATAAGTCTCACAGTTTTTAACATTCCCATAAACTCTATGTGAATTGGTGTTTCAGGGAATTATATTGAAAGAAAATGGAAGCAGAGGAGATGCAGAGAGAATGTTCATCCAGGTGAATTACATTTGAACCCTTTCGTTCCAAATGAGTAAACAAAATTATGACACAAAGCTCTAAACTGTTAATGTGTAGGCACGCTTCTTCGCACCAGAGAAAGCTAAGGCCTTTGTGGATAGATATACCAAACTGTGATCACTATCTGATTCTGTATATATTTTGCAACTTAACTTTACAGCCAAAGTTGTGCTAAATGTGAGTAAAACTTGAGCCGTATTCATCTTTGAAACCTACCTCGAGAAATATAGGTGAATTAGACTGTACAATACAATACAAATATTCTCGATATGAAGCTGAGTTTGAGGAACTGTCATCATCATAAGCAAAGAAACCAGAAGAGCTACACCAAATATGAAGACATTATGTTCCAGCTGATCTTCATATGGCTAGGCATTGAAGCTACAAACCGCAAGAGATCCGGCTTGCTGGTGATTCCTGGGTGAAGCGGATCTGTTTCCTGTTTGTTCAAGACATGGAGAAACTTGGCAATGTTTGGAAGTACCATCTCTCGGCAGTGCAGATGCAGCAAAGGAACTTTGGACAAGACACTTCCCTTTTGGATATCAAGACCTTCTGGTCTGCGCAGTTTATACGGTTTCCCGGTGGTTGGTTCGATATCAACCTGAGGCATCTGTTTCCATCTCTTGTGGACGAACCAACCGTACTTATAATCACCTACTATTGGAGTACCAAGTGCTTCAGCACAGTGTACACGTAGCTGTGTTGAAGAATATGTAACTTGATCAAGAAGAGGGAAACAAAAACAAAAAATGGTAAAGAGAATATATAGCAAAGGTACCTGATGCTTTCTGCTAGTAATGGGACGAAGTTCTAACCATGAACACCCGTTGATCATAGGTCCTAACACTCTATACTCTGTTATAGCTTCTTGTGAAGCTTCAAAGCCTGAGCCTCGAGCCAAAACCACCCTGTCTGTTTTTCCATCATCTAGAAGCACCTAGAAAAGAGGTTTTTAAAATCATTTACGGATTCAGGCATCAGAAGTTAAAATGAGAGAGATACCTTTGAAAGAGGAACTGAAATTATTCCTTCCTTGTCTTTTGGAGAACCAATCACCAATGCCCAATATTGCTGATACATCTCTTCACACGCTTTGTTCCAAGCCTAGGATTGAACAATATTTAGGACTCGCTTAAACAATTTTACGCTCAACCTTTCCTTACTAGCTATAGACTGTAGTGTGTCTTCTTACCTTACATCTTGAGTTTCTCCCCTTGAAATCACTGAACACCGAGTGGAGATGATCTATGCTTTCTTTGGTTCGACCCATTACTAAGAGTCCACTAGTTTCCCTATCAAGACGATGCACCTGACCATGGAAACACAAATAACATGTCAAAACCAAATCGAAATTCTTCAAGTAAACGGCAATACCCAAAATATGTGAGTTTTACCAATCTAGGACCTTCATCGTTACCAAAAGACAAAGCTGCTGCTGCAAGTGCATCCATGCTGTTATGTATCGGCACATTTCCCTTGAAAACAAACAATCAAAAAGATGATTGTAACAGTTTACTTCCATGAATGAAGTCATTATGCATGAGCTAAGAGAAACACTCTATTACCTTGACGGGAAGCTTAGGCGGCTTATTAAGAACTATAATAGCAGAGTCCTGCATCAGAGAAGCGAATGGGTTAAACTAAAAATCACAGAAGAGCTTCTCGCAGGGAGTGACAAACGACATTTACCTTGAACCTGACAAGCCTTTGAAGGTATGCGATTTCGTCTGCGTTTGGATACAAGGTTCCACTTGGTATAGTGTCATACCTCTTAGAGATTCTGGCTTCAGCGATTGACACCGGCAACCAGATTTTATCTCCTATTTTCATTACCTCGTTATGCTTAATCTGTGAGTACAATTCCATCACTATTAATCTGTGAGTACAATTCCATCACTATTATTCAACCAAATCCTAGAAAATGATCACACCAACAACAACAAGAAGAAGAACAAATATCAACTTTACCTTTCTCATGGCTCTAGCTCCATCTTCTTTCTCTGTCGATGCATCTCTATGACCTCGAAACTCCATCTCAACCTGCCACAAAAATGTAAATCAAACTAAAATGAATACAATCCAAATGCAAATTGCTCCTCTTGGCGATCTCTCAACGAAAGAGAAATGTGCAGAGTGTCAACTATATTCTCGAATCCAAATTTGATTAAGAAGCAATGAAATGTTATACCGGAGACACTCACAAGGCCCTTTGTGAAGTGAGCTTGGACAGTCTTATCATGGATTTCTTCGAAATAGTACTTTACCCAACTAATGGCCGTGACGTGGCCTCCATCTTCGTCGCCGTCAGCTCCGTTGTTAACGGCGTTTTTGCCAGGTAACGGATGGCCAGGGAAAGGCGGCAATGACATGAGCTGACGTGGCAACGCTCCTTTCTTCGGAGGTCCCAGGTGTGCTACGTTGTTTGTCACGCGGATGACCTCCGATGGCGGCGGAGCAACTCTCGAGTATCGCCTCGTCACGACTGCCAGGTATACCTGACGGAAGCTGGTTCTCGTATTGGTCTTCCACATGAAGGTTTTATCAGTAAACCGAAGGACTGGCTCTCTGTGACTAGGTAGAAGCGCCGGCGAAACGGCGGATGGCTTCCGGCGACGGCCGAAGACGAGAAGATAACAAATCGGAGGGAATCAAAATGGACATGTTGGGCTTTCTCTAATTACGCTTGGTGGGCTTAATATTAATTTATGATTTTACCCAACTAATGGGTCCATTATGTGTGAGGTCTCTCAATTTCAGAGCATTTTATTTTACCGCCATAAGATAAAAAAATGGACTTCAGACTCAATTGTGTGTTTAGACTTCAGAGTTTTTGATCAACTCATAAAAGTATTTTTACTAGAGATCAAAGATGGTAAACAATACAAAATGATGATATTATGAGAAAGTAAACAGTAGCCCAAAGGTTTCAATACATTTGGGACTTGAAAATAACTTATTGAATTGAGAGGGTGCATCAAATGAAATAGATGACTCACTTTGGCTGTACCTTATTACCATTAAAATGAAAACATAAAAAACAACGAATCAAACATATTACACACAGCACAGGACAGCCGAAGAATCATATGATGTTCACAGAGCTAAAAACTCGATCGATCGAACAAACCGATAAATAAAATACCGACCACTATGAAAGTTGTTGGCTCAAAAACACAAGAGAACATGAGTACCTCTCTCTCTCTCTTTCTTTCTCCAAACCACCCAATTCGGAGGACTTTTAGACAAAGATTTACCGAGATTCATCTTCCAAGGCACGGAATCCAGCAGTGAGATCATCGTACAGTTTCTTGAATTTTTCCACGAGTGTATCCTCACCTTCAGCTGGGTCTTCGAACTTCTGAGACCTGTTATATCCATAAACGACAACTTCAGTTTCAGACACATTCATGCAGAATCTGTGTGGACTTTGTCGAAACAAGTAGTTATGCTTACACTAAACGGTAGAAAAGATCTCCCAAACGATGCTTGATGAGAGTGTAAGTAATCTTTTGACCGTCCATTCCAGCTGCTCTCTCAACGGCCTGTGTATCACCACCAACATGGAAAAATGTTACAGCAATAGATGGGTTTTAGACAAACCAATTTTCCTAAATACCTACTCAACAAAGAAGATTACGAGTAATATCATCTTATTTACCTGATTGGCTAGGTTGTAGAAATGAATAATGTTACGCATCATCCACACAGACTTGTAGAAGGGGCAGAATTTGTCATATCTGTCAACACATTCGTCCCAAAAGTACAAAAGAGTAAATAACACGTTGACAGAGAAAGAGAGAGAGGTTAAAAGCAACACCAAGGGAGCCAAAATCTTACGCTGTGAAGGCATTTTGAGCTAGGTAGTCTTCCCTCAATAGCTTAGCTGTTTCCAAGGTGATTTTGTCACCTTCTGCTAGCGCATCTTTTCCCACAAGCTGCACGCAAAGCATAATGAGTGAAGAACGACATTCAAAACCTTAAGGTACATTAGGATCACTAAGATAATAGAGTTCGTGCATCCAATACTAATACAGTGATAGGCGACACGTACCTGGACAATTTCATTAAGATCGTCTTCCCTCTGCAACACCTCTCTGGCCTTTGTCCTGATGTTGATAAAGTCGGGATCAAACTTGTCATAGAAAGATTCCAGTGCCTGAAACAAAATGAAGACGCTTCTCATATGTACAGAAATCCGAGATACTAAACCAAAGACAGGTTTGAAGAACCCGAAATATTAAAGCATACCGTTGAATACTTTGAGTAGGAAATCAACCAATTGACTGAAGGAAAATGTTTTCTCTGGGCAAGCTTTTTGTCCAAACCCCAGAAGACCTGCAGAACAAGAAAAATAAATTCAACCAAAATGGAAGAGAACAAAATTGGCCATATGTAAGTCTCTAAACACCATCTGGTTCATCTCGATCAACATATAAGAATATGTACACAATAACAAAAGATAGGAAAGCAGCCATAAACCAAATGATCACCTGCACAATACTAAGGGTTGCAGAAGTAACAGGATCTGAAAAGTCTCCACCAGGAGGTGAAACAGCACCAACAATTGTGACACTTCCATCACGTTCTGGTCCACCAAGACATTTTACTTTACCAGCACGTTCGTAGAAAGATGCTAGACGTGCTGCAAGATAGGCAGGATATCCACTGTCGGCAGGCATTTCAGCCTAGAAAATAAAGCAAAATAGGTGTCAGTAAACTGAGAAAAGGAGCAGCTAGATAAGGACAACACGAAAATCCATACAGCAAAAGTGAGACTGAAAATATTACCAGCCGTCCTGAAATTTCTCTCAGTGCTTCTGCCCAACGGGAAGTTGAGTCTGCCATCATACTAACATTGTAGCCCATATCTCTGAAGTATTCAGCGATAGTGATTCCTGGAGTTCACATTACCAAAAACAAACAAAAAATTGAGGCTCATAATAAACATGGTTTGAATGAGCAGTTTTAGAAGATGGGATGGGCTTCTTTAAAAACTACTAAACCTACATGCCTGAAAATTACCTGTGTAAATTGAGGCTTCACGAGCAGCCACAGGCATGTTAGAGGTATTGGCAACCAGTGTAGTACGTTTCATGACAGATTCCTCACGACCATCAGGCAACGTCATTGTCAATTGTGGGAAGTCCATGAGCACCTATTTTATGGAATTCATCAGACCCAATTTCTGATGTGTGTGACCAATACGCATGTTCAGAGTGAGAAGAGGTATACCTCGGCCATTTCATTTCCTCGCTCTCCACAACCAACGTAAACGACAGCATCGGAGTTGGAGTACTATGCATATAAGACCAAATTAGCTCTGGAAAGTTGATATATCCAGTAATTAAGTGGAACAAAACCCGAGTGTCACAACCTACCTTGGAAAGTGCCTGACTGATAACAGTTTTTCCACAGCCAAAAGCACCAGGAATGGCACAGGTTCCTCCAAGAACCGAGGGGAAAAGGGCATCAAGGACACGCTGACAACATGAAAAGAAAGCTATCAGCAACACACTTCATCGAATGACAATGACCAATGTAAAAAAATTAAAAGAGTATTCACCTGCCCCGTCAGTAGAGGAGTATCGGCAGCAAGTTTTGATGCAACTGGCCTAGGCGTACGTACAGGCCAGCTCTGACATACATCAACCAAACAAATTTTAAAAAGTGAACCAAATAGCTTAAAATTTACGCGTGCAAGTAGGACGTATAAAGATGCATTCAAACCTGAAGCATGGTGTACGATTTCTTAACACCCTGGAATTCAAGTTCTAGCACTGTATCCTGGGAAATGAAAACTCCGTCAGACAACCATGAGCAGAAAGCCACTCTTTCCCAATAGGAAGTGTTAACAATAGATCAAGTTATATATTATCTCAAACATTGAAGGAAAAGAAAAGAGTTTATAAATGACTTCATTTACAATTAACTGAGAGAGAGCTAGACTCAAACCTTAAGGGAATATTGACCAGCTGGAGCAATGTAAGTGATCTTTCCCATGGCATCAGGAGGAAGGCCAACATGGTGAGTCATCAGAGTGTTCTCAAAGACGGTCTGCATACCAAAATTATGTTTGACTTTCAGAAAAAACTATTCCAATAGCAAACAAGGGAACCACCACAGTAACTGTGTATGATATATATTCCCTTGCCATGATTAGCTTAAGGAGGAGGCCAATAAACTTACAGCATACAAGTCACCACCAGTGATTGTGTCTCCCTCGACTGCAACCAAGTCAAATTCAATTGACATCAATAACAAATTCAATTGACATCAATAACATCAATTGACATCAACCAAGTCAAATTCAATGAAGTAAAACACATTACCGAATTTATTCGGCTTGAACTCCCACTGACAATCTTTGTCAAGAGCTGGAACAGACACACCACGAGGGATGTACACATCACCAGATATTCTCGCAATAGTCTTCAAAGGCCTCTGAAATATTTGAAAAAAATGAAACCAACAAAATTGTGAGAAGCCACAAATCAGCTGTATGCAATGTTATAACGAATCATTGAAGTCCAATACTTCATGTCTAGCAAGATTCTAAATCAAACCGAACCTGAATTCCATCGAAGATATTTCCCAATATTCCTGGTCCAAGCTCCACGGAAAGAGGCTGAAAATTCAAAAAAAAAAAGCTACATTAGCAGCAGACGAACAGGATCTTTAACCATCAATCCAAGATGAAGAACACACTAACCTTGTGCGTTCGAAGAACGGGATCATTAACCGTCAAACCAGCTGTTTCCTCGTAAACTGAGGAAATTCACAGGTCACATAAAACGTTCAATTGCAGAAAAGATGAGCAGTAGAGTAAAACTACACGAAGAAACACAAGAGAAAAAACCTTGGATCGTAGCAGAATCTCCTTCAAGACGGATGATCTCTCCAATCAAGTTATCATGCCCAACACGCACTAACTCATACATAGCAGCTCCGGCCATACCATCGGCAACAACAACAGGCCCTGAGACCTGCATCGCAATACGTGTATATCAACAATCTGATTACGAGAAATGAGCTTGACAGAGAAAATGTCAAATCACTAAGAACCATTAGATCAGATCAGAAATTCGGATACGAGTTACTCAACAACCATAGCAGATCAACCATTTCATCTATCAATTCTCAAAAACTAACATCGCACAACAGGAAAAAACGAAATCGAATATCAGATCGACGAACGGGATAATACCTTGCGGACGTAACCATACTCGCTCTCCTTCTCATCGTCCTCGAAGGTCGTGAGCTTTCCTCCATAAAACGCCGGCATTTTCTCAGCGACTAGAGATTCAAAAAAACCTCAAATCCGATCGATCAGGGAAAACGAAATTCACCTCCTACAAACTGCCGAGATCCGATCAAATACACACACCAAACAGAAATGGTCAAAAAAACTTGAATCAGGATACGAGATCGAGGAAACAGAAATTCGTAAGGGTTTTGAATCAGATCGTTTCGAGAAATCAGAAGGAAACAAAAAAAAAAAAATCTACAGAGAGAGAGAGATAGAGATCCTAACCAGTGAACAGACAGGAAGAGTGGTCACAAGAAGAGAGGGGAGGCACGTAGATATTGAAAGAGTTGTAGAAGTTTGATCTGATTGACGAAATGGTGGAGCAATCCTGTACGTGACTTCACACGCTACACTTGTATATCTGGCTCCGTAAGTAATTGCCACGTGGTAGATGATTATTAATGGGCTTTATAATAATGTATTTAAGGCCCAATAAGTGGGTCCGTTTATGTGCTCCTTCGTTCTGTCATCTGTGTATTCGTTAACGACAAGACATGCTTGACAATCTCTCTGATCATAGAAAGACCGTTTATTTTCCGGGAAGATCAAAACTTTCTGGGAAAATCTGGGGAGAGAGTAAAGGGAAAAGCAAAGTTTTGAGTGGAGAGAGAGATGGGAGAAGTGGGGAAAGCGATGGGATTGCTGATAAGCGGGACGCTTGTGTATTACCACTGCGCATATCGCAACGCGACTCTTCTCTCTCTCTTCTCCGATGTTCTCATCGTTCTCTTATGCTCTCTCGCCATCCTTGGTCTCCTTTTCCGCCAACTCAATGTATCGTAAGTTCTCTCACATTTCATTATGTTTCCTGTATTGGATTTCGTTCTTCAGTGTCTGAATTCTCGAATTGAATAGTGGTTGTTCAACCATTGTTGTTAATTTCGGCATGTGCGCCAAATGAATTTCATAGTGATCACTGTACAAGCTTCTTGTTTGATTTGATTTGGATTTCTCTCGGCCTTTGAAATTTTGGTTTCTTTTTGTATATAAGAAATTTCCAAGACTCATGTTTTTTCGGCGACATGATTGACAAGTCTATAACTTTTCTTCTCAAGGGTTCCAGTGGATCCACTAGAGTGGCAAATATCACAGGACACAGCAAGTAACATCGTTGCCCGCTTAGCTAATACCGTTGGAGCAGCAGAGGCCGTTTTGAGAGTTGCAGCAACAGGACATGACAAGAGGCTTTTTGTCAAGGTAAGTATCTACTTAGTTACTAACTCAGCACCACATATAAGATATTATTCTTAGATCAGGCATTAGCATCAATGGAACTAACCACTTATTAGATTGATTCCATATACTGAAGATGTTGGTCTGATGCTTTTTTCTTGTAGGTCGTAATCTGCCTTTACTTCTTAGCAGCTCTCGGAAGACTCATATCAGGTGTAACCGTTGCTTATGCAGGTAATAGCACAAACATTTAGTCTCAGTCTTGCGCAAAATATCACTTTTATTTAGAAGAGTGTGTTGGTACTTGATAAGTAACATTACATACCAATATGTTGGATTTAATAGAAACTTGATGAGAGTAAATTTTGGTTGTGTCTTTTAAACTCTTGCTGCTTAGACTCTAGATACAAGTGTCACAAAGCCTGCCTGATGGAAACATTAGTAAAAGAAATGAAACACAATGTTTCATTCGTTTGGTTCTTCTTACTTGCGTGAAATATTGCAAAGCAGTGGTTTCTGACTAGTTCATCTGTCCTGAAACAGGACTATGCATGTTCTGTCTCTCCATGCTCTGTCAAAATTCTCAATCTCCTGGAAACTGTGTACTGAAGCGAGCAAACGGCGAGGTTTTAGAGCAAGAAGTACATTCTGATACATAATCTGTCTAGCTTTTGTTTCTATATTTTTCGTTTATGTTCATAGCTTCAGAATTGTTGCCCCTTATGTACACACCACTGATATACTACATGGTGAAAATGTAATGATATTGTTTCACCCAACACACCATATCTATTCATAAATGTCTAATGTTTTATAATCTTTTTGAAATGCATACACTGCATAATGGATCAAATAAAACAATCTGCAATAAGTATAACTGGGAACTGAATCTGCGAGCTGATGCGCACATATATATACACACGATTTTCAACAAACTGTTATAAGGAAGATTACACTAAAACAGCACCTTATTCGGTTTCACATTTCAGAACTTGGTATGATCTGATGTATGTAAAAGGTTTGCTATACTCTACCCCTATATAAAAGTCTAAACCAATGTCCAGTCTTCACAGCCGCTCTTGCTGGTTCAACTCTTCTTTGATTCGTCTTCTTAATATCAACAAATCTTTGAAGAGCCTGCAAAGTTTTGAAATTTGTTCCATCAGATGCCAAAGAAATTTACTGAAGTGGGTACTTGGTCAATAATATCTCACAACTTACCCAGCCACTGGGTTGACGAGTTTTGTGGTTTACCCTTCCTCATCCTCAGAATTTGAAGCCGTCTCCGTCTCCACTGATTGAGGCTGTACACCTTTTAAAAAAAACAGAGGCCGATCAGCTTTTATGAAATGCTAAAAAGACCAAACATTTAAGAAACGTTTTACCCCAAAGAAAAACATATCTGACGCTACAAGATGCGATCAAGACGGGTAACTCATAGTCACAGACAATTCTTACAAAAAAGAAGAACAGAGAAGCAAAAGCAACAAAATAACTAACACTACATTTCAAGTTTCAAGTTTCAACCATAATAAAGGAAGAAACCTATTCCATCACGACACTACCTATAAAGGGAAAGACTCTCTAAGCCATGGTCAAATGTCATTATCAAAGCCGGTCACCCATTTCCATCACTGATGTAACTAACTTTCAGAAATTTCAGACAACGACAACTGTAAAACAGACAAACCAAAGCTTTCTTTTTCAATATCCTTTCGACTAAACTCCTCTAATTATGAAAGAAATTTATCTCTAATCATCAGAAAACTGTAAGAAGATAATAAGATTGCCTACGCAGATTACAGATTCAGCGAAAGTTCGATTCTTCATGTAAAAAATCAAAGCTTTTTCAATTTCAAAAATTTGTTCAATTAATTGTATTTCAACAATTCAGAGCAATCACCAAACGCAATCACGATAACATTTCATCGGAACCAAAGCGTAAATGGTCTCATACCATTAATGAAGTAATCAGAGGAAGGCCATCCACGACCCGACGAGATCGAGATAGATTCTTCATCGCCGACCGGATTCGCCAGCTTCTCAACGAGCTTAGCGATCCCGTGAGTCTGGGATCTAGGAGGTGGGACCCAATACGAAGCACCGGGAACAAAAGGGAGCCAATCCGGTGCGGATCGTCGTACCATTATCCCGTGGACCGCGTCCTCTAGCTTCTCTAGGAGAGGATCGGATTGCGACTGAGACGCCGCGGCGATATCGATCTCGTAGAGCTCACCGACGCGGTTCGACCGGCGGTTCGATGATTGAGATCGGATCACGATGGTTCGAGATGAAGGAAGGAGAGAAGAAGCTGCGGCTAAGCGGCACCTAGAGAGAGAAAGTGACGGAAAGAAAGACCGAGCCATATTCCAGAGAGAGAAAGTTCAGTTTTCTGTTGGCCCGACGAAATTAGGAGAAAGACAGAAGATTAGCTTTTTAACGGATGAGAGTAAAAAAGTGCAATTTTAAAATGATCCAGCTTGAATACATCCAATTTCCAACAGTAAGCCGGTCCAATAACAACTTCAATAGCTAAAGATCCCATAGCTAAATCAGTCTCACAAATCAAATTTATTTTTCTTCATTTTACCCTCTTTACTTCACACTCTCACTTCCTCTCTAGCTGTCAAAAAAAAGTTTAGAAACTTTTTGCTTTTGTTCTAGATATAACCTCCAGATCGGGTTGAGCTCTGATAAGTATTAAACTTCAAATCCTCAATAATCATCAATGGTATTCAAGTTTTGTTTTGACCACCAAGTTTAAGGCATATTAGAACTCAAGCCAGATCTGGAGTTTCCATCATAAACATAATCTTTCAAAACTTCTTTGAAAAGTAGAGAGAAGTGAAGAGAGAGAGATGGAGTGAAGATGGAAGTGAAGAGAGCTTTATTGACGTTACAACAATTATTGTAGTGAAACCGAGTACAATGTACAACATATATCGTCATCTGTAATAATTACAGTTTTACAGCCTTTCCTTTTACTTTTACTGGATTCCTAAAACTCTTGACAATAAAATTTTGACAGAGACGGGAACAAAAGAAAACGGAGTGTTCTTCCATCAGTTGGTTGTACAACTAAAAAGGAAGGAAAAATCTGAAGCGCTTTTGAGAGAGAAAGTGAGGGAAGAGGAAAGAGAGAGAGAGAGAGAGAGAGAGAGAGAGAGAGATTGAGACAACGCACCAACTGTTGCGGCACGCAGAGATCGGGATCGGGATCGGGACGGCGGAGAGTGAGCTACGGATATGGGATCTAAGCTACTCGAGTGTTGCTTCGCTTTCGTCTTCTACTGTCACTCCCACCACTCCAACTATTTTCCTTGATTTGTTTTTTTGCTTCTCTCACCGGGATTCGTGGACACTTACACTCTATCTGAGGTGTGAATCGACGCCGTTTTTTTACTTTCCTTTTCTCAGATTGGATTTTTCCTTCTGTGATCGTTTATTTCCATTTTGGGGATTTAGGTTTTGCTTTAGTTTTGCGTGTTGGTGGTATTGGATTTGGATCAATCTCTTTCGTGGTTTTGTTAGTCATGGCGATCTGCTGCCGATTTCTACTCTACGTCGTTTGATTTGAGCTGGAAACCAAACTATTGGAAACTGTGATTAGGGTTTCTACTTTTTTTTTCTGGGTTCTGAGACACTGATTACTGGATTTCTGTTTGATTCCTCTATGGACTTTATAGGGAACTATACATAGGAGTTTTGTAGATCTCAAGTGATATTAACTATATCAGAAGTTCTCAGTGAGCTGGATCTGTCAGAGAAATGGGGAGGTTCTTAGATAGGGAAAGTGATATTTGGTTCTTGAATCCCAACATTAGGATGTTGTAGCTCTTGATAGTTGATACAATTTTATTCGTGGTGTTGGCCATTTCTCATGTATTCCTTATTTTGTTCCTGCAGGACTTTGAAACCTTCACGTTTCAGCACATTGTTTCTGGTGCTCACCTATCTGTATCCACTTTTGGGTTTCCCTTGAAGATATCAAAATGGGTTCGAGATACGCATCTCACCAGCTCAGCAATGGGCTCTTTGTGTCTGGTAGACCGGAGCAACCAAAAGAAAAGCCTCCAACAATGAGCTCTGTAGCCATGCCGTACACAGGTGGTGATATCAAGAAGTCAGGAGAATTAGGGAAGATGTTTGACATTCCCACAGATGGGACCAAGTCAAGGAAGTCTGGCCCAATAACTGGTGGTTCTTCAAGAAGTGGCTCACAATCAGGTCCAGGCGTGCCTAACGCCACTGGTCGTATGTCTGGCTCTTTAGCTTCTGCTGGATCGAATTCAATGAAGAAAACCAACTCTGGACCTTTGTCTAAGCACGGAGAGCCTCTAAAGAAATCCTCTGGTCCACAATCCGGTGGTGTAACACGGCAAAACTCTGGCCCTATTCCTATACTTCCAACAACAGGTCTCATAACATCTGGGCCAATTACTTCGGGGCCTCTGAATTCATCTGGAGCTCCGAGGAAGATTTCTGGTCCTCTAGACTATTCTGGTTCGATGAAGACACATATGCCTACTGTTGTTCACAACCAGGCGGTGACTACGCTTGGCTCAGAAGATGACTTTTCCTGCATGAAGAGCTTCCCCAAGCCTGTGCTCTGGCTGGTTATACTTATCTTTGTAATGGGGTTCCTCGCTGGAGGCTTCATTCTTGGAGCAGTTCACAATGCGATTCTCCTCATTGTTGTGGCGGTCTTGTTCACAGTTGTTGCTGCACTTTTCATTTGGAATATCTCTTGCGAAAGACGTGGTATCGCAGACTTCATCGCTCGTTATCCTGATGCTGATCTTAGAACTGCCAAAAACGGTCAATACGTTAAGGTCACTGGGGTAAGTATCTAAGAAACTTTATTGCATTGCTCTTATATATTTAGTCTCTACTATGTTAATGACATTGGTTCTTATAAATTCAAATTGTTGAAAAGGTGGTAACATGTGGTAACGTGCCGCTTGAGTCATCCTTCCATAGAGTTCCGAGATGTGTATACACGTCTACTTGTCTATATGAGTACCGTGGATGGGGTTCAAAGCCAGCCAATGCTTCACATCGCCACTTCACATGGGGACTGAAATCTGCAGAGGTGAGATGACAATTTCGTTTACTCAGAAAAAATGTTGTGTTTCAATGTGAAATGTCTTTAAAACTTTTCACCTATACAATACATTGCAGAGGCATGTGGTAGACTTCTACATTTCTGATTTCCAATCTGGGCTCAGAGCATTGGTCAAAACCGGAAACGGTGCAAAGGTAACGCCTGTGGTCGATGATTCTGTTGTCATCGATTTTAAGCCAGGAAGCGAGCAAACGTCTCCAGATTTCGTAAGGTGGTTGGGTCAGAAGAATCTATCCAATGACGAACAAGTGATGCGGCTTAAAGAAGGGTATGGAAAGAAACTCAACTTGTAGAAAGAAGTGATCGAAAAGCTTAAACAATAAAAGAGTTACTAAAATAAATCTGCTGGTTTCTGTGATCCTTGCAGGTATATCAAAGAAGGAAGCACAGTGAGTGTGATAGGAGTGGTGCAGAGAAACGAAAACGTGCTAATGATAGTCCCAATGACAGAGCCATTAGCTGCTGGTTGGCAGTGGAGTAAGTGCACGTTCCCTGCGAGTCTTGAAGGAATTGTATTGAGATGTGAAGATTCATCGAACGTAGACGCAATTCCCGTCTAGTGCAGTTAGTAGTAAGTCTTTCTTCTTTTTCTTCTTCCACGGTTGGTAGAGGAAAATCTCACTGCCTCACTTCAGCTTCATTAATATTTTTCATGAAATCTGAAAACGTGTTCTTGGTTGGTGGCTTTTCGCTCTCTACTCTACTGATGATGATTCCTTTGGGTTGGTGGCTTTTATGGTAGTGTTTTCTTCTTATTTTTTTATATCGAGTTATTATTACACTAGGATGATGATTATGATGGATGTGGATTACTTTTCTGTGACTTAATTTGTGTTGTGGTTTGTAATTGTAAAGCTCTTCTGGTTATTCTTTTCCGACCATAGTTGTGTCATGTGTGTTTTCCTACTAATACAATGGCCTTATATATTTTTTCGTTTGGAATGCAATTGGCCTGTTGTTGCACATTCATTTCAAATTATCGATCCTCCAACAGTACAACAAAATCACAGAATCGCTTTAAAAATAATTGGATGACTCACCACAACAACAAATTGGCTACAAGCAAACTTTATGAACTGTTAATAATCGTCTTATGAATACTTGCACAAACTCAAACATTTATCAACAACCTTTTGGATATTGACGGAATTTTAAAGAGCTCTTTTGATTCAACGAACAAAACTTGACGAGTATCGAATTGGGTAAACGAGTTTTGACCCTATAGTAATGGTACAATAATTCGTAGAGATTACAGCTTCCTGTGCTGAAAACACAATTTCATCATTATGAGGGGGAAGAACCAGCATAATATAAGCTTTCTTATAACTTTTGATTTGATGTTGACATAGATTTCACCAAATGTAATGTTATTTGGATGAAAGAGATCCTTTTGCTGTCCATCAGGCACCGCTTGCATAAAGACGGGTCCATTCCTTAGCTGCGCAAGTAGTTCACAAGGACGATGTGAGATACAAACACTTGGTTTAGGAAGAAAACAAGAGTAAAACAAGTTAAGTTCAGAGTTTATGGTTTGAATCATGATACCTGTCTCCACAGCTTCTGCCTCATTACTCTTCCAATGCTTGGCGATGTTCTCAGACAATGGATCATCGGGGTTTGGTGCACTCAGAAGAGCTTGAATACTACACATCAATAGAATAAGAAAGCAGTCATGCCTCGAGAAACATATGGTTTGTGGCAGGAGAGAATCTAATGTAATCAAACTCATATACCTTAAGAGCACGGTACGTATTTGTAGTGCAGGGCTCCATTTGTCTTTCAGAATATCAAGACAGATTCTTCCAAGCTGTATATGCAAATAGCCAAGTTTAGGAAAGTGTGTTTGGCTTTGAGAATGGTAAAAGGAAAACAGAGGAAGGAGTTGGAGCAGACCTTATCAATGTTAGGATGGTAAATCTTGGTGAGAAACCTAACCTGTTCCATATCAAATCATTAAAAGAGTCCTATGAGTATTAAAGAATAGAAAAATTACAACTCTCAACACAAATTATCTGCATCCAAATTCAAAGTTAAAAAAACTGGATATGCTAACCTATACGAAAAGAGAAATTGTGACAAGAAATGTGAGTCATAAACCAAAAAGAAGCACCGTGAGTCATAAACCAAAAAGAAGCACCGTTCTCAGAGATCATTAGGTACATTCAAAAATATCTCAACAGCTAATTAATAACTAGAGTCTTATAACTGGCCCTACTTATAATCAAGTCACCATTGTATGCAGAGAATGCATTACTTAAACATAGAAACTCAGATCCAAGTAACTTACCTTGGGAGCTGCCATAGGGTATTCTTCAGGCAAAAAGAGCTCCAACTTGAAAACTCCCCCTAGAAAATAGAATGAAGCAAATGATTCGCATATATAAGTACAAAATTAAGTTTCGATAATGAGCAGACTTGATCTACATAAGGTATAAGTACAACATCGTATAAGAATTACCTTCATAAGGTGATTGTGAAGGACCAAGAACCATAACGTTGAAATAACGCATATTATCCTCAAATGGAGAGGCACTTATACCGGGAGCTGCAACAAATCGATCAATGAAAATCCGTTAAAACCAGGTTTTCACATACTCTACAACCAAATTCAAACTCCATGGAACATCACATTCCGTATCCACAATTCAACCGTCAAAATTAAATCAGTTGAAATCAACCACTATCACTCGACAAGGCAAGACGAATCAATGAGCTTACCCGGTTCACTGAGCAGACGTTGAGTTTCCTATCATCAGATCGCAACGAAAGAAAAAAAATTAGAAAACAAGTAAAGATCAAACGGTGATATCAAAATTCAGTGAGTTCCAGCTCAAACAAAGCTAGTTCTTGCTTCTTCCGATTCCAAATCGAAGAATTACCAAATAGAATCCGAGATAAACAGAGATCATGGAGATTCGCAAAATGGGATCGAAACGAGATTGGAAAACAAACCTTGATGATTCTTCGGGGCAGATTACTGTTGGCCATTATCGCGTGCTACACGAATTCGATCGATCTAAGAGAGTTAGGGTTTTTGGGAGAGAGAAAGAGAAGAAGATACGCACGCCGATAATCGAGAACACTACGTCGTCTGGGTCGAATCTGACGTGCTCCTCGAAAGATTTCCTTTCTCTGCCTTTAAAATTCTAACACTGGACAATGAATTAACAGCTAATTAGTTTATTGCATATTTTCCCGAAAGCTTTGTTTATTACTACCTTTCGCTCCTTAAGTTTATTGCATATGGCCCTTATTTTTATTTTTTAAAACGAATTCGCTCAATAGTTTCGTCTCTGGTGACATCCCCCGCTCACTTTATTTATTTCATATGTTCCTTGAAGTTTTTCTTATTACAAATACTCCCATCTATATTTCTGTTACAAATTTACATATATTTACCCGCTAACTTTATAAATTACAAAAGCATCCACTAGTTTTGTGTAACCAACAAAGGATGCAGCCCAACAACCGGAGCTGAATAGATAAATGAAAGCCCATTACATATGATGGTCCTGGCCTGTTATAACAGCAATGGAATAAGTCTTTTTATTTTGGTATATATTTACATTCATTACTTGACAAGCCGACGGGAACAAGTTGGCACGTGGACCCAGAAAAATAATTGTCAAAATAAAGTTTAAAAAAAAAAAGCAAGCCGTCGAATTAGACCTGCCTTGTGGGCCCCGCAAACCTGAGAAGCCGCCGGGTAATGAGACACACATGATGAACACACCACAGAGAACAGATCCGATCTAGAGCATATAGACATAGAGATCCTTTTGTCAGTTTATTTTTGTAAAGCACCTTCGAATTTCTTTATTAACAAGTGGTCAACATACATCGTCCAGAATCCAGATTTTCACAGAGATAAATAATTATGAATGATATTTATCTTGATAAAGATAGCTACTCTCAAACTGCACGTACTTGAATCATATCGAATTCTATCTATCTATATAATAATAATAATATGCGACGAGAGAATCGACCATGAGCATCATCTGGCTCATAGTTAAAAGTTTCAACTTAAAAGGTTGCTGGTCGGTCCCACCCCAAACCAGTAATGTCATTGTACTGGTCCTACTAGAAGAAAGCTTAATTAAGAACATGTCATGTTTAGTCACCAATAACACAGAATATGTAATCTATTCACCAATATATCAAGCTTTTGATAGAAGAAAACATGGCTTTTGATAGAAGAAAACTGTAAATTTGATTACTTGGGTCTTATAAAAAAGCATCAACCTTATTACCGTTACTGCCCCTTTTTGTTTGTTAATTCACTCTTACTTACAATCATGCTAAACACCTTGGGATTAAATTATATCTCGTCCATAATCGTTGACTGGGTTTAGATAGTCGTGCTCGGTTAGCAATTAGCATTGATGTCGAGATAAGCTCACTAGAATGTTCAAATTCAAATTCGCAAAATCAATAGGTTACAGCAAAACAAGGACCAAAAAGTCGTACAAAGACTTCATTGGTTCCTATTAATAGAACTCACCATGCATACCAAAATCCATCAAAAACACATAAACACAAGAAAATGAAATTCTCAATCACATTAGCTCTCTGCTTCACTCTCTCCATTTTCTTAACCGGAGCACAAGCAAAAGTCCCCGTCGACGACCAATTCCGAGTGGTCAACACAGGAGGCTACACCGACTACAGCCCAATCGAATACAACCCCGACGTACGTGGCTTCCAACCCTTCACCGACACTTTCCGTCTCTGTTTCTACAACACAACCCCAAACGCATACACTCTCGCCCTCAGAATTGGAAACAGAGTTCAAGAATCCACCCTCCGATGGGTCTGGGAAGCTAACCGTGGCTCACCGGTCAAAGAGAACGCCACGTTGACTTTCGGAGAAAACGGAAACCTCGTGCTCGCGGAAGCCGATGGCCGCCTGGTCTGGCAAACGAACACCGCCAACAAAGGTGCCGTGGGGATCAAGATCTTGGACAATGGCAATATGGTAATATACGACTCCGCCGGGAAATTCCTATGGCAGAGCTTCGATTCTCCGACCGACACGCTTCTCGTCGGACAGTCACTAAAACGCACCGGTCGGAACAAGCTCGTGAGCAGACGGTCTCCGTCGATCAACACAAACGGACCGTACAGTCTCGTGATGGAAGACAAGAAGCTAGTTCTGTACTACACGACAAACAAAACTCCGAAACCAATCGCTTTTTACGAATACGAGTTCTTCAGCAAGATCACTCAGTTTCAATCTATGACTTTCCGAGCCGTGGAAGATTCCTTCGATACCACGTGGGGCCTATCTATGGAAGGTGTCGACTCTGGTTCTCAATTCAACGTCTCGACTTACATCTCGAGTCCCAAACACAACGCGACGTTGAGTTTTATCCGGTTAGAATCAGACGGGAACGTTAGAGTTTGGAGTTACAGCACGGCAGCGACAGCGACGGCTTGGGATGTGACGTACACGGCGTTTAAGAACGACGACAGAAACGGTAACGACGAGTGTAGAATACCTGAGCATTGTTTGGAGTTTGGTTTGTGTAAGAAAGGTCAGTGTAACGCTTGTCCTACCGACAAAGGGCTTCTTGGTTGGGACGAGACTTGTAAGACTCCGAGTCTCGCGAGTTGCGATCCCAAGACGTTTCATTATTTCAAGATCGAAGGAGCTGATAGTTTTATGACTAAGTACAACGGTGGTTCGTCGGCGACGGAGAAAGCGTGTGGGGACAAATGTACGAGTGATTGTAAATGTTTAGGGTTTTTCTACAATAGGAGTAGTTCGAGGTGTTGGTTGGGTTATGAGCTGAGGACATTGATCAGAACTGGAAATTCTTCGTTGGTTGCTTATGTCAAAGCTCCTAATGCTAGCAAGAAGTTACTTCTTTGAAGGTGTGAAGCCATCAGCCATGTGAAGTTATTGTACGTGTTGTTTTAATAATGCCAAATTTGGTTTGTTTCGTGTTTTTTTTCTTTTTTATAAATGGTGTACTGATTGTAAAAGTTGCATCGTAATAAAGTAAAGTTGATGAAATGTATGAATCATATTTTTGATGCCTTGTGAGTGACGCACACGACCTCACGTGGACCCAATACATTATCTCGCATGTCAAACAATTATGGAACTGAAATTTTAAACTATTGATTATTTTTGCCATGTACGTAGCTAAAATTTGAAAAAACAAATCCCAAGAAGAGGAGTAGAGTGGATTAGCGGATAAGCTAATGGTAAAATAGTGAGCCGTCGAGTTTGACGTGTTTTGTGGACTGGGCCCCGAACAACTGAGAACCGCCGCGTATTGAGACACTCAGACACGCATGAAGTCATGAACACACCGCCGATCCGACAGATCAGATCTAGAGACTAGAGAGCAGAACATAGAGATTTATCTATCCTTTGTCCTCTTTATTTTTGTATGAATGTTAAGAAAGACTCTCCGATATTCAAGTAAAAATGATTGGAGGAAAATCTGGTCGAATATTAACAAATACAATTCATTGTACACGTATACTGCTTCTTTTTATAAATCAATCATTTGGATGATTGTATATATTACACCGGATATGAAATTCAAACAAAAAAAACATGGCTTTGTTGTACATTTTATTGCTTGGGAAATTAGAATAAAGTATAACCTTATATATTACCAACCTTATTACCGTTACTGTCCTTTTTTTGTTTGTTAATTCACTCTTACTTAATTAGTACGACAGATAAATCTTAAATTTTTGCTAAACACCTTAGTATTCAATTAAAAATCGTTCATAATCGCTGACTGGGCTCAGCTAATCGTGCACGTTATCACTGAGATTAAGATAAGCTCAATAAATTGTTCAAAGCAAAACCAGCAAAATCAGTAGATTACAGCAAGACAAAGTCCAAAAAGTCGTTTGAAAATATAATACTATTTAAACGTTTTAAAATCAATTAAACAAAGACTCCCTTTTGCTCCTATAAATAGAAACTCACTCTGTATACCCAAATCACACCATAATCCATCAAAAACACAAATAACAAAAAATGGAATTCTCAATTGCATTTGCATTAGCTCTCTGCTTCACTTTCTTAATCGGAGCACAAGCTAAAGTCCCCGTCGACGACCAATTCCATGTGGTCAACGAAGGAGGCTACACGGATTACAGCCCAATCGAATACAGCCCCGACGTACGTGGCTTCCAACCCTTCAGCGACAACTTCCGTCTCTGTTTCTACAACACAACCCCAAACGCATACACTCTCGCTCTCAGAATCGGAAACAGAGCTCAAGAATCCACTCTCCGATGGGTCTGGGAAGCTAACCGTGGCTCGCCGGTCAAAGAAAACGCCACGTTGACTTTCGGGGAAGACGGAAACCTCGTGCTGGCGGAATCCGATGGTCGTCTGGTCTGGCAAACGAACACTGCTAACAAAGGTGCCGTGGGGATCAAGATCTTGGAGAATGGCAATATGGTAATATACGACTCCGCCGGGAAATTCGTATGGCAGAGCTTCGATTCTCCGACCGACACGCTTCTCGTCGGACAGTCACTAAAACGCACCGGTCGGAACAAGCTCGTGAGCAGACGGTCTCCGTCGATCAACACAAACGGACCATACAGTCTTGTGATGGAAGACAAGAAGCTAGTTCTGTACTACACGACAAACAAAACCCCGAAACCAATCGTTTATTACGATTATGAGTTCTTCACCAAGATCACTCAGTTACAGTCTATGACGTTCGGAGCCGTGGAGGATTCCGATACCACGTGGGGTCTACACATGGAAGGTGTCGACTCTGGTTCTAAATTCAACGTCTCGACGTTTCTCTCGCGGCCGAAACACAACGTGACGTTGAGCTTTATTCGGTTAGAGTCAGACGGAAACATCAGAGTTTGGAGTTACAGCACGGCAGCGACTGCGACGGCTTGGGACGTGACGTACACGGCGTTTAAGAACGACGACACTGACGGCAACGACGAGTGTAGAATACCTGAGCATTGTTTGGAGTTTGGTTTGTGTAAGAAAGGTCAGTGTAACGCTTGTCCTACCGACAAAGGGCTTCTTGGTTGGGACGAGAGTTGCAAAACTCCGAGACTCGCAAGTTGCGATCCAAAGACGTTTCATTATTTCAAGATCGAAGGAGCTGATAGTTTTATGACCAAGTATAACGGTGGTTCATCGGCCACAGAGAAAGCGTGTGGGGACAAGTGTACGAGTGATTGTAAATGTTTAGGGTTTTTCTACAACAGGAAGAGTTCGAGGTGTTGGTTGGGTTATGAGCTCAAGACATTGACTAGAACCGGAGATTCTTCGTTGGTTGCTTATGTCAAAGCTCCGAATGCCAACAAGAAGTCAGTTCTTTGAAGGTGTGAAGCCATGTGAAGTTATCATGTTGTGTTTTAATAAAGGTCAGATTTGGTTTGTTTTAGTCTTTTTAAATAAATGATGTAATGATTCTACAGTTGCATCGTAGTAAAGTAAAGTTAATGAAATGTATGAATCAAATTCTTGATTGCTTTGTTAGTGACGCACACGAGCCCACGTGGACCCAATACATTATTTCGCATGTCAAACAATTATGGAACTGAAGTTTCAAATTATTGATTTTTTTTTAATACAGATTCTTTAATCAATAAAAATTACTGATTCTTTTTATAAATCAACAATTTGGGTGATTGATTGTTAACGGCTACATTTACCCTCACTATAATCAAGAACAACAGTGAGATAAATCGAAATTTGAAAGTTTTACCGTTGGACACAGTAAAAGGCCATGAAGCTTAATTATAAATACTCTTCAAACGTTTTTCACTGTTTACTTTCACTCTCTTCTCCCAACAACTCTCAAACGGCTCCTCCTCCGTATCAGAGGTTGGAGGTTACTCTTTTTTGGTTTTAATGTCAAGAGAGGTTGATCTTAAGTAGACAATTGCTATGAGTTCGTCTTTCTTGCATCTCACCGATAGCATTTGGTGTCATTTACTCGCAAAGGCTCTGTTTCTACAAGACGACATGGCGCATTGGGCTCAGCTGCTGTAGTTTGATTTACAAGTAAGCAAGAGAGAATTCTAAGTTTTGCTAAGAGTTTAATAATTTTGAGGATGTACGATGGATGGACTTACAATATGCAAATATGAAAATGTTCTTTTTTTTTTGTTGAAGTACAGGTTGTGTTTATGGGATTGACAAAGAAAAAAGATCTGGATAAGCTCATAACTTCTTAGAGGGTTGTGTTTAACCGTCAGCGATGAAGAACAACAAGCCCCATCTCCGGAACACGAATTTCATCACAGCAGCATCTATTTAAATTACAGGTAAAAGGAGCTGATTTATTAAATATCCTTATCTTCTGGTAATAATATTCATTTAGATTTTCCACACATCTTTCTGTGTTTTATTTTATTCAGGTGTTGTAGTCATTCAATCACCGTAATCAAAATTCATCCAGAGAAACCACAGAGACAAAATTCATCAGAATCATTAGGTTTGTGATTTTTTTAATGTGATTGATGACCAAATTTAGTTTTGGAAGTGAGATGTTAGAACTAGTTTATGGGATATAAAAATATTTTACATTTTAAGAGATATGAGCCGAAAGATGCAAGACTTCTTTATACTTTCGAAATATTTTTGAAATAACCAAATGAGAAATTGGCAGGTCCATGTTGACGATTGATAACAAGGACCAAGCGCCGATTCAGATATGTCATGGTAATAAACAGTAAGTTATTTTCTCATCTCTCAACAATGGAAAAAAAAAGGTTTTTAAATAGTTTTAATTTTATTTTCTGATCATTTAGTTTTTGATGATTTTAATAGGTTTTCAAATTGTTTGATTAATTATGAAAATTAAGTGTGGAATTACATAACTGTGAAACCATATCGGAGTTGGAGTCCGGTCTTTGGACGGTAAGAGGGGCCAAATTCGGTTTGTTTTCACGACAAAATTTAACACTTATTTTTTGGTTAACTTAATAATAAAAAAATTCTCATCTTTCAAAAAACTATATTAAATTTTTTTTTCTTAATTTATATTTTCTGATCATAGTTTTTGATAATTTTAATTTGGGTTTGAAAATTGTGATTAATTAAGAAAATTAAGTGTGGAATTACATAATTGTGAAACATATTGGAGTTGGAATCCAGTCTTTGTACGGTAAGAGGGGTCAAATTCGGTTTGTTTTCACAACATAATGTAATTTAATACTTGTTCTTTTGATTAATTCAATAATTTTTTTTCTCATTTTTCCTAAAAGTATCTCAAAAACTTATTTCTTAAAAGGTTTTGTTTTCTGATCATAGTTTTTGATTATTTTAATATATAAAGGTTTTAAAATTGTTTGATTAATTAAAAAAAATTAAGTGTGAAATTACATAATTGTGAAACATATCGGAGTTGGAATCCAGTCTTTGTACCGTAAGAGGGGCCAAATTCGGTTTATTTTCTCGACAATAATGTAATTTAACACTTATTTTTTTGGTTAATTCAATAATTTTTCTTTTATCATCCTTCAAAAAAGTATCTTTAAAATTTTATTTCTTAAAAAAAAAATGATTTTCTGATAAAAAAAAATTCTTAAAAAGATTTACGTTCTTAAAAAGATTTACGTTCTTAAAGTTCTTTGAAAGTGTGGTTGTGAAGCCATGTGAAAGTATTGTGTTGAGTTTGAGTAATGTCAAATTTGGTTTGTTTAGTCTTTTTTTTTTTAAATGATGTACTGATTCTAAAAGTTGCATCGTAATGAAGTGAAAGTTAATAAAATGTACGAATCAAATTCTTGATTACTTTGTTACGCACACGAGCCCACGTGGACCCAACACATTATTTCGCATGTCATAACATTTAAGGGATTGAAAATTTATACTATTAGTTGTCTCAATCACGAAGCTAAATGTGGAAAAAAACAAACCCAAGAAGAGGAGTAGATTAGCGGATTTGCTTAAACAAAACGAAGAAGATTGCGTGCTACGATGCTTCGACGCCGCGTCGCCTTATTAGGTGGTATTTTGGTTTCGTAAAATTTGCACAGTCAACGCTAGTTATTATCACGTAGATTTGAGGGATTAAGAGTTTAAGACTGATGTGATAACAGAAGATTTGATTAAGGACAGTCTTTGATATATGCATGTATAACCTTATAGACCCGTCTAGTTTCAATTCCTGATTTATATAAATGACTCCGATTGCAACTTCCCATCGTTTTAATTGATATCTTTTGATTAAAAAGAAGTCAACTTGCAAGATGCCAGGTGGATCAAGCTCTGGTTTAAACTTCATGGTGATAATCAAACTCAAGTTTAAACTTTATCTAACCTTGTTTAGATGTTTTTAGGTTCCATTTCTTGATTCCGGTATTAGGTTCCATTTCTTGTTTTTATGGTGCTGGGTAAATTCAAGATGCCGTACTGTAGTATTATACTATTATTACTCGGTTTGTTCATGCCATCAATACTTTGTGAGCATTTATTCTTCGTTTGTTTTTTTTTTTGGCTGCACATGTTATTCTTCGGTTTGTTCATGCTACCAATGGATACGTGAATACTTTTCAAATGGAAAGCTAAACCTTGGCCCCTCGTATCGTATTCATTGCAAACCTTGACTTTGATGTTTTATTACAAAACAATAACAAACATATCATGTGCTTTCCTCCAAACTATATCCACAGCTTTGATGCCTTTTCAGTCAAACAAAACAACAAATCCAGGTCATATACTACGTCCGGAATTGTGGTATTTATTCAAAACTAAACCATTCGCTCATTTCGTGACTTGCGTTTTCGAGTGAAATCCAGATTTGTCGACAGGACAAAACTCGATAACGTTTGTATTTTTGTCAGCATGTTACTGTACACACTGTTTGTTTTTGATAGATGCGGAGAGAGATGCGTGTAAAGCAAAACTTAACACCTCAGTGGTGGAAATATTCGAAAAATTATCAATAGACAAACCTTATCCAAGTGATAAAAATTTGATTGATCTGAAGACAAGTCGCAGTTTGCAACTTTGAATTGTCAAACGAATACAGCCAATGGCTCCAAAGCAAAGAACCTATATATACACTCACACAAATCATCTTCTACAAAATCATCTCACTACTCAAACAAAGTAGAAACAATCAATCATGCTTCGATTTGCAATCTTAGCACTCACCATTTCCACCATAGCGGTGGTTACAGCTCAAGTCCCACCAGAGAAACAATTCAGAGTCGTAAACCAAGGCGAATTCGGCGAATACATCACCGAGTACGACGCGAGTTACCGATTCATCGAATCACCGAACGCGAGCTTCTTCACATCCCCATTCCAGCTCCTATTCTACAACACCACCCCAAGCGCCTACATCTTAGCTCTCCGAGTCGGACTCAGGCGCGACGAGTCCACCATGCGTTGGATCTGGGACGCAAACCGGAACACTCCCGTCGGAGAAAACGCCACCCTCTCACTCGGCCGCAACGGCAACCTCGTCCTCGCCGAGTCAAACGGACGAGTCAAGTGGCAGACTAACACCGCCAACAAAGGCGTCACCGGATTCCGAATCCTCCCCAACGGCAACATCGTGCTACACGACAAAAACGGCAAATTCGTTTGGCAGAGCTTCGATCATCCCACCGATACACTCCTCACCGGCCAATCGTTAAAAGTCAACGGAGTTAACAAACTCGTTAGCCGTAAATCCGACGTGGACGGCTCAGACGGTCCGTACAGTATGGTGCTGGATACCAAAGGCTTAACCATGTACGTTAACAAAACCGGTCAGCCGTTAGTTTACGGCGGATGGCCAGATCACGATTTCCGCGGCACCGTTACGTTCGCCGTTACAAGAGAGTTCGATAATTTAACGGAGCCGTCAGCTTGGGAGCTTCTCCTCGAACCGGCACCGCAAACCGCTAACCGCCGGTTACTCCAAGTCCGACCGATCGGAAGCGGAGGCGGGACTTTAAACCTGAACAAAATCAACTACAACGGGACGATTTCGTATCTGAGACTCGGATCCGACGGAAGCTTAAAGGCCTTCTCGTACTATCCTCCGGCGACGTATCTCAAATGGGAAGAGAGCTTCTCTTTCTTCTCCACTTACTTCGTCCGTCAATGTGGCTTGCCGTCGTTTTGCGGCGATTACGGTTACTGCGACCGCGGGATGTGCATCGCCTGCCCCACGCCGAAAGGACTGCTCGGGTGGAGCGATCAGTGCGCGCCGCCCAAAACGACGCAGTTTTGCAGCGGAGGGAAGGGTAAAACCGTGAATTACTATAAGATCGTGGGCGTCGAGCATTTTACTGGGCCGTATGTGAATGACGGACAAGGCCCAACGTCGGTGAGCGATTGCAAGGCGAAATGCGATCGTGATTGCAAGTGTTTGGGTTACTTCTACAAGGAGAAGGACAAGAAGTGTTTGATTGCTCCTCTTCTTGGTACACTCATCAGAGACGCCAATACTTCTTCTGTTGCTTACATCAAATATTAGTGTTCTTTGCTATATTTGTTTACCGAAACCGACGTGAATACTTAAAAGAATTTTTAATGAATAATCGGTGTGCTTGTAATGAATGATTCACCGTTTTAATAATTGTATTACCTCTTTTTGGCTTTATTTACTATATATACTTTTGATGATCAAAGTAATTACTTATTTCGTTGCCTCTTTGCCTAAACAATGTCATTTACAATGTGACGATGTCGTATTAAGACTCGGATCCAATGACGGTAAGCGATTGTAAGGCCTAGTGTGATCGAGATTGCAAATTGCAAATGTTTGGGCTTTTTCTACGAAGAGAAGGAGAAAAAATGTTTGACTGCTTCCTCTTCTCGGTACACTTCAATTTGGTTACATCAAGTATTTAGAGTCCTAACGAAATTTATTAGCACTATAAATAATTTAATGAATAAATTTAGCTAGCGATTATGTTTCGCTATTAAAAGTAAGCTGTTGACAGTATCACCATATAATCTTCTTTTCTTTTTGGTTTGTGTTTGTGTTTAATTTCCGAGCAAACTAATAAATTACAAACAAGTAAAATACTCTCCTTGTCCAAAGTCCATCCAATTTTAACGTTTTTGCCTTTTCACTATATGCAATTAATGCTTTTGCATAATTCATATCGTGACATATCAGTATACAGTAGTTGTACGTTTCATATTTTCTGTTAGATTATGATTTGATTTGATTGCCATGGGACCATTTTCTATGCATACGACTAATTACTTATTTGAATGAGCATATGTAAGGAAAAAAACATAACTTTAACTAAAAAAATAGTCCTTTTTTGTTTTAAAATGGGTTTTAGTAAAATTTAGAAGAATCAAAACCTAGGAGAGTAGGTAGGTAATGGTGTTTTATTATAAGTAAAGGAATCCACGAAAGTGATGATATCAATTTTGAAAAAACTCTTCAAAGAACGGGTGTATAATGGATATTGACCCTTTATTATGTAATTTTCTAACAATGATTGGTCAGTGACTCAGTGGCAGCTAAAAATGCCTATCCTTAATCATATTATTAAATCAAAATATGTTAATTATGTTAATTTTGTAGATGATAAGACTTTATATTAAGTTAATGAACGTCCATTGCGGATCTTTGGGATTGGGACCTCCATAGATTTATCTGTCTCGGGTCTTATTTGAGAGAATCGTATTTGTCCTAAAATAAAATACTTAAAATTAAAGATCGGTTTAGGAATCGGTTTAGGAATTGTGCAAGTTGCAAGTCCGTTGGGCTATATTTACAGGCCTAATAATTTATGGATTAATGTTTACATGCACAAGCAAAAGCTTACTACAAAATGTTGTTGTTGTTTTGCTACGGTTTCTACGTGAATATACATACCATTACTGTATTTCTATTGAACCATGCGGTTGTTTAAATATTTTGCGCAACAAGTCAAAAAAACATGTCCGTGTTCACTTATCATTTTCTTGTATTACATAATAGGGCGGCAATATTCGATTAACGACAATGATTGCTAAGCTGAATGGAAACATATTTATAATTTTAATGGCACAAATATAATTAAATAAAGTTATTAGCTAACAATACTTAAATGCTAATCGTACAGATTAAAGGATGATAAAATAATTTGATAGGTCGACCGATCAAAAAAAGAAAGAACTAAAGCATTCTCGCGGGTCCCATCTCCTGTCTCTCTCATTTATCACTTAACCCAAAAGATCATTACATAATTTGCAACTACTTTATTAGTACAATATACATTCATGTACGTTCTACATTTGTTTGGTCTGAAACAAATTTGAATCACTTTATGTTTAACTAAAAACGAAGCTAGTAATAAAAAAAACGATTTATTCGAGGTTGATTTCATGTATAGAACACTAGATTTTGCTGACAAAAATAAAATAATAGTACACTAGCTTTTTAGTATTTTACCCCCTTGTTGATTTGATGCTACGTGTGTATCTATCTATATATTCCCATCAAATAATTTAGAGAATATAATAAGATTATTTATAATTAGTGTAAGTTTTTTCTAAAGTTTTCCCCCACTATCATTGACATAGTTTCTCTATATTCTTTCTCTTCTTCTCCCTCAAAGACTCCCAAAAGAAAGAAACTCAACTACAGCAAGAAAAATCTATGAAGCTCTCTAGTTTAACCATGTAGTGATCAGTAAAAGCCAATCGAAGAGTCATGGCTAGTACTAGAGACAAAGGAAAAGGCATAGAAGAAGGATCGTCTCAAACGCAACCGCAAGAACCGCAAAAACCGGAATCACCTCCTAACCCGCCACCGCTAAGCAGGTACGAGTCACAGAAACGGCGAGACTGGAACACGTTCTGTCAATACCTGCGTAACCAGCAGCCTCCAGTCCACATCTCACAGTGCGGCTCGAACCACATCCTCGATTTCCTCCAGTACCTCGACCAATTCGGGAAGACAAAGGTTCATGTCCACGGATGCGTTTTCTTCGGACAAGTTGAGCCGGCGGGACAGTGTAACTGTCCTTTGAAACAGGCGTGGGGGAGTTTAGATGCGTTGATCGGACGGCTGAGAGCGGCTTACGAGGAGAACGGAGGATTGCCGGAGAGAAACCCGTTTGCCGGAGGAGGAATAAGGGTTTTTCTGAGGGAAGTGAGAGATTCACAGGCGAAGGCAAGAGGAGTTCCGTACAAGAAAAGGAAGAAGAAGAAGAAGAGGAATCCTATGAAGACTCATGATGCTCAAGATGGTACTACGGGGACTAGTAGTAACTCCAACTTGCCATCTTAGCAAGCCAAAAAAAAAAATCATAATAATAAAACAAAAGTGGGATTTATTAATGGTAAGCATTTAATTCTCTCTATGATTATTAATCTCTACTTATTTTTCACTTAATTCCCACGTTTATAATGATCTATCTGCAATTCTGCATATGTATTTTCACTTGATAGCTTAGTTCTTGGTTATACATATACGCCGTCTATAGATTAATTAAATCTTAATCTAAGATCATTTTATGTATAACATGTAGATGATGAGATTCATAATACTTTGTTAATTATAAATACGTACGTATGTAGCTTTTATATGACAAATAGTGACGTGTATTCTGTTAATTACTACACTGTAAACCCTAGAAAGTACACACTAACACACACGTGCGCGCGAGAAAACCCTGGTGTCGGCTTAGCTAGGTGTAAGCGTGTAGCTATGAATGGGTATATATCTGTTGCAGTAACATGATTATCAAATGAAATACATCTATAGATTATACATTTTATCGTTTTTTCTTTGTAAATTACTTTCTTGCTGTTTGTTGGGTCTTAAATGTGTGAGTTTTCCTCATTAAGTATTTGAAAACGTGAAAAAGTTGTGGATTAAATAGGAAAGGATATATGTTAATGATATGCAGAAAGTTTTATATCATACTTTGAGTTAGTCGTTTATTTTAGACAGGAGTTTAGCCTATTCAATAAAAATATATGTATGCTATTGCAACTGTTATTGCCTTATTAACTAGAACTAGACTAGATCCATGATTGATTTGTATTATCTTAATAACATGTAAACCCAAATGCATAAGTAGTTTGTATGATTATAATAATCATGGCCTAGATGGCTAGATACCACAATTGACCAGACTTCTCATTTGATCAGATTTGTGAACTAGAATTAGGAATTAACTTGGTGCATATTGATTTTTGTACAACAATGTTAGTGCTATAACTTAAGTATTATGAATAGACTATATATATAAATACTAAATTACATGTAAAATATTTCAGTTATCATCGGTAGTAATTAATTAATATTTTTTGAGTTAGGAGTCTAAATGAAGAACTAATCAATCTCTCGATAACTGGTTTTAGTCACTTTGTGCTAAAATTGGCCTTGACGTTAATCTTTGTGTGAGGATAAATCTCTTAGTTTCTTACGCGTATAAACATATTGCTGAATTGTAGATCAGTTGTATTTGCCTAGTTTATAGGTTTGAAACCGGAAACGAGAGTGTTATTACCAAATGTTACTTTTGGTGTATTAATTTGTGTTTTGTTCGATTTTTGAGTTACTTGATCTCTGCAGGATATAATGTTTGATTGAATTAAGCTACTAACCCAAAACAAATCAGCGATTTAACTTACGACTGAAAAGGTTATTGTAAATGGCCAAATGCAAATAGTATACAGACTAAAAAGGTTGAAATGTTACAAAGTAAAAGTTGGGGGACTTAGCATGTTTACAATATGGGGAGTGTACAATATTAAAAGTCAGAGTATAAGGTTTAAATTGTAAAAAGCAGAGAAATGGGTTGAAAACACATAACGTAAAAAGTTTAGGGCGTTAAAATGCAGAAAATGGTAAACTGTTAAGAATAGGGGGACCTGATAAATAAATAGTAAACTACGACTAAAACGGAACTGAAAAATTATAGTTCGCCGGAAAGTCTCGTTTTCTAGAGGAAGGCGGAAACAAAGTATGAATCTCTACGACGAAGAATCTCTGAAGCAGGAGGTAATCTACCTTCACTCTCTCTGGCACCATGGTCCTCCGACCCGGAACCCGATCCCTAGCCCTAGTTTCAACCCGTTTCAGGACCCGGTTCAGAGATCCAGGACGAATTACATCCCGCCGGCGGATTTCCAGCTCCTATCTCGCTATGGAGCTGCTGTTCCGCCGATGACATCGCGAAACCCTAACCAACCTCAAAATCTCCACAATAACAAGCGCTCGAGGCCCGATTGGGATCGGGAATGGGCCGTGAAGGAGCTTCATCGTTCTCCTCCAACGGGATCTGGCTGGCCGGAATTCAAGCCGTGTAAGAAGGCGCGACCTCTTTCGGAAGAGGAGAAGGCGAAATTCGCTGCGAATCAGCTTCAGAGAGAAATCCACCGCACCTGTCGCGACTTCTTCGGCAGAAAATCCGGCGAAGAAGACAGCTCCGGCGCTGGGGGAGATGATGGATCGTCGGATACCGATGAAGGAGACGACGATCATCAGTCTTCGGAGAGAGTGAAAACTTCTTCCAAGGAGTTTCAGTTTTTCTCGAGATTGTTTGAAGAGAACGGGAAGCTCAAGGAATACTACGAGAAGAACACCGGGAATGGAGAGTTCTGGTGCCTCGTTTGCGGCGGCACCGGAGATAAAAGCTGCCGGAAATTCAAGAGCTGTTTGGCTTTGATTCAGCATTCTCTTGCGATTCACAAGACGGTCTTGAAAACTCCGCATAGGGCTCTCGCTCAGGTTGTCTGCAATGTTCTTGGCTGGGACGTTGATAGTCCAGTTGCGTCGTCTCAAAAGAACGCTCAGGTCAAGTTTTATCCTTTTTCCTTTCGTTTGGATTCGATTGATCATTGGTTGCAACTGTTACATTGATTTGGTTCTTTGGTTGTGTGAATCCAATTAACGGAAATGGTGACGAAAGATGAATTTGATAGGTTTAATCATTCCTGTTGTTGTTTACTTGCATGGTTAACAGATTGGTGTAGAGGTGGTGATGGGATCTGAGTCGCTTTCGGATCCAAAGAAGCCTCAGGTCGTGACGGTAGAGGAACTTGCAAAGACTGAATTGTTACAAATGCAGCAGAATGCGTCAGAAGCTTTGAAAGAATTTCTTGCCAAGGATACTACTGATGATGGAATTGAGGAGAATGGTGATGAGAATTTGTCAGAGGAGTTGGAGTTGATATCTCGAGTCTTCTCGGAGAACGCTGAGCTCAAGAGCTACTACGAGAAGAACAGTGAAGGTGGACTCTTTATCTGTCTTGTGTGTTGTGCTGCGACTGAGAGGAAGATGATAAAGAGGTTCAAACACTGTTACGCACTTGTTCAGCATTTCACTAAGAAGCCGAAGCTGAAGAAACGAGCTCACAGGGCTTTTGCTCGGTTTGTCTGTGAGCTACTCGGCTGGGAGTTTGATCGTCTTCCAAGTAGAGTGGTGAAAAGTGGTGCTTCTAATGTCGAATCTAATGCTAGCCAGAACAATGAGAAGCCATCTTCAGTAATCGAGGTAAGAGAGGTTTACCTAAAGAGAACAAGAACTGTTTCTTTTCTTAATTACTACTATGGTTTTATGCGAATGAAATGTGGTATCGTTTCAGGAACATATGTGCGAAGATAAAACTGATAATCCACAGGAGAACAATGAGTCATGCGTTGGTTCGTAGATGGTATGTATACATCGTACCTAATCACAACTTTTGATGTAGAATCGATTGGTTGGTGTTTGATCAATGAAACCGATGTTTATGTTTTCTGTACGCAGGATGCAAAGCATAATCAGTAACTTATTGTTCTCTTGAATTTGAAAGAGTCGAGATAAACAAAGTCACGTAAATGGAGGGCACTGAATCTTCAGGTACGATTACTAGTTTACGACATCTCATACGTCTTCCTGTGACTTCCAAAGACAATGTGTATACACCCAACTTTTGGATTCTGAATTTTCTTAAGTTTATAATACTCTCTTCTTTTCTCACTGAGAATTTTGGAGTATTTTAACCAGAATTTCAAGATCAAATGCTAGAAGAGAAAATGTTGCAATACATTGATTTAATCATTTATTTTATATAAATCACTGATATCTTGGGCAGTTTGAAAATACTAAATACCTGGTGAAATTTCGAAATACCATTTACAAGAGTGGAAAATATTGTAGGCATCAAAAGTCATGAGGCATTTTTATAAATAACAAGAACTTGTAAATACTGGGCCGTTTTCTAAAACGCCATAAGATAACATCTGTGGCAGTTTTTGACAATACCAAATGAGCTGAGGGTAGTTTTTAAAATATCAAAATACAGAGAGATTCGGTAGTTTTGAAATATCAGAATATCTGAGGCGTCTTTGTTAATATCAAAAGATATGTGCAGTTTTGAAAATACCAAAGTATCTTATGCGTTTTAGGAAATTTTCAAAAGACCTGGAGCTGTCTTGTAAAAATGTAATAAAAATAAATAATAAAAATTTAATTGCTTGTTGGGCTTCTCTGGGCGAATAGATGGGCCTCTACCATCCCTCATGATTTTCCTTGCACCTGAAATTTTATTTTCCAGGAAAACGCAAACAGAAAAACATAGCAAGTAAAGTCGGATCAAAATGGGAAAAAAAGAAGATTCAAAGATGAACATCGCCATTATACATCCAGATCTTGGAATAGGTACGTTCTCTGTCACGCGATCGGGTTTTGTTTATCCTTATCAACCTTCTTCTTCTCGTATCACTGGTATAAGGCCAAATTCACCGAATCTACCATTTGAGAAATCAAGAGCGAGTTTACACACTAGTGCGTTAAATTGCCCCTAATATCGGTGTTTTTTCCTGGTAATACGAAGGTGGAGCAGAGAGATTGATCGTCGATGCGGCGGTTGAGCTTGCGTCGCAGGGTCATAAAGTTCATGTCTTCACCTCTCACCACGATAAATCTCGATGCTTCGAAGAAACTCTCTCTGGTGAGTTAAGATTTAGCTTAAACTTCAGAAAACAGCTACAAAAGTTATAATTTAGCTTGAACTTCAGATTCTTAACACTCAATTTCCCCCCAATTTAGGATTTTCTTCAGAATTGTAAGCATTATATATTTATGATTTGATGTCTTTAACAACTATGCAGGCATCTTTCAAGTTACGGTGTATGGTTCGTTCCTGCCACGGCATATTTTCTACCGTCTACACGCAGTCTGTGCATATTTGAGGTGCTTGTTTGTTGCTCTTTGTGTTCTCTTGGGATGGTCTCCGTTCGATGTTATACTTGCAGACCAGGTCTCAGTCGTAGTCCCATTGCTGAAACTCAAAAGATCATCAAAGGTATTCAAGCTTTGCTTCTCATCATAATATCTTGTGATCAGTTTCTATAATATTAATAGCTAAATGTGGAACATATATGGATCTAGGTTGTTTTCTACTGCCATTTCCCTGATCTCTTGCTAGCTAAGCATACAACTGCTCTCAGGAGGATGTATCGGAAACCCATTGACTTTATCGAAGAACAAACCACAGGAATGGCTGATATGATCCTTGTTAACAGCAAATTCACTGCATCAACATTTGCAAAGACGTTCAAGAGTCTTCATGCACGAGGATGTCGCCCGGCTGTTCTTTACCCAGCAGTCAATATCGAACAGTTCGATGAACCGCATGCTTATAAGTATTGTATATCCCTAAACTCCAAATTTTCAAACTACATACGAAAGTTTCTGTGCGGGTTTCTTTAAGGTTCTTCTCTTTTCCTTTGTCTCAAGCAGGTTGAATTTCCTCTCCATCAACCGCTTTGAGAGGAAAAAGAACATCGATCTAGCCGTTTCAGCTTTTGCTATACTATGCAAACGTAAGGAAAATCTGAGTGATGTTACTCTCACCATTGCAGGCAAGTGTACTATTTATTCCTCTTTTTCTTCCATAGTCTAATATTGAATGAAGATTTACCGTTTGCATTCTAAGAAAACTCCATTGTGTCAGGCGGATATGACGAACGATTGAAGGAGAATAGAGAGTACTTGGAGGAGCTGAAAAGCTTAGCCGAGAAAGAAGGAGTTTTTGATCGAGTAAACTTCATCACATCTTGTTCAACCGCTGAAAGAAACGAACTTCTCTCGAGCTGCTTGTGCGTTCTCTACACACCAACGGTAAAGTTCGACATCTGTTTCCTTTCTTCCTCTTAAGTTTCAGTCTCATTCTCATTCTCTCAAATGTCCATTTCAAATGCGCTAGGATGAACATTTCGGCATTGTTCCATTAGAAGCAATGGCTGCATACAAACCCGTGATAGCCTGCAACAGCGGTGGCCCCGTGGAGACGGTGAAGAATGGACTAACCGGCTATCTCTGTGAACCGACTCCAGAAGATTTCAGTTCGGCGATGGCTAGATTCATCGAGAATCCGGAGTTGGCGAATAGAATGGGAGCTGAAGCCAGGAAGCACGTTGTTGAATCCTTCTCTGTGAAGACGTTTGGAGAGAAGTTGAATCAGTATCTCGTCGAGGTTGTATCAAGTCCTAAAGAAGATTGAAGTTCCTCTGTTTAGGAAGCATAGATCTTTCGTTATACAGCATACTTTAGGCTTAGGTATGAAATTACAAGTGCTTTTAATCATCTTTGAACTCGAATGATTGGTTGAAGTTTGGACTGATTCGTTTCGGTTTAATTGAGTTTGGTTTTGAGCATAAATTGGCTAAATCAAACCGAATCAGTAAATCTCTGGTCAAATATGAGCCTGGTCTGTAAAATTTCTCTTACAGGAAAAGTATATTTCTGCTACCATTGCTATCTAAACGCTGTCGTTGCGGTTTACAAAGTAAGTAAAAACTGTTGTTATGGGCCGGGTCTTACGGGCCCAAATCTGTTGAAACGTTGTCGTTTGGATCTCTGCCTCGAGTTTCCTTCTCCGTCTTCCAAATTCCAGTTATCTTCTTCCGTCCAATCTGCCATCGGAGCTACCTGTCGTCGTTGTTCCTCGCCGCCTCACTGCAAATCTCTGCCTCCGTCGTATAAACATCTAAGGTATATAGTTTTGTGAATTTTCAATTTGAGAATCGGTTTTCTCTTGGCTGTCAATGATTTTGGATGGTATTGATTTCCATGATTCTAGTTTTTTTTTTGCTTTTTAATGATTTCTCTGATGTTTATCGGTTTCCGTTTTGGTTTTTGCAGCAGGAAGCTTCCATTACATGCGGAAAACGTCATGGACGCGAACAATACCTTCGATTCTGTAATTTCTGCTCGCTTTTTTTCCTTTCTCCTTCGCCGTTTTCGTGTCTGCATTCGATGATTTTCATTTGAACCACCGTTGATTTCATGTAATTAGGATCTGATTCACGCCATTTTCAAGCACATTTGGGCCCGAAGATTTCGAGGTACCCATTTATGTTTCTTCACAGTAATAACTTATTCGCTTATGTTGATCTTCTCTGTTTTGGTTTTGATTTCTCTGCGACTCTTTTTCTCTCTTCCAATTTTGATGCAGAAAGGGAGAGAAGCGATGCCATTGATGCTGCTGCTGAAGCTGAGGTTGATATGGGAGCATCGAAGAAAAACAGACTTGCTTCTGGTTTGTATATATACATTTTGCACTTATTTTATCCTGTGAATTTGGAGATGAGACATGTCTTTGTATGACCCTTGATGAATATAATATGGTTCTTGTAGCGAAATCTGAAGCTCTGAAACTCAGCTGTGAGCTTCTCAAGAGTTTTGTCTCAGGTCATGTGTATTCATTTTTTGGGATTTTGGAAATTACTCAGTTTTCTTTGTTACGTCATGTTGTGACTAAAGGGTGTTTTCATCGCATTTGCAGAGGCTGTGCAGCGCGCTGCAATCATTGCTGAAGCTGAGGGAATGGACAAGATTGAAGCTTCTCATTTGGAGAGGATTCTTCCACAGCTTCTTTTAGACTTTTAAGGTATGACTGAGAACAAATTGACTGTTAGTATCTGAAGATTAAACAGTGATTTCACGCAAGATTTTCTGAAGACCATAAAACTAGTTAAATCCGTTTGTTCTTTGGCTTGGGGTTATGTAGTTACTAGTTTTATATGGTTCATGTAAGGTAATGTTCATGCAAAGAAAAGGAGAACGAAATGTATTTGACTTGATTTCTATATATTACTATATCTTACTTCAATTAGAGACGCATAGTAATCGTTTGAAGATGATCCTTTGGCCAACAAATCGTCCATGAGCAGAAATATTCGTAAAACTAACTTGGAGCTTACTGTAACTTCACAGTGGGTTGCGATGACACCCAGTGAATATTTACGACCAAACCTTGACATCTGTCTTTATCTGACATCATCGTTTTAGTCTTAGGTTAAAAGGGTTGCGTCGATACTTGCTATATATAGTGTGCTCTTATCTAGTTAAGTTATAATATCTATGCAAAGTAAACGCACAAAAATGGCTTCTTCTGCGGATGCTCTGGCGGGTGGCATTTCGTCTCTGAGATTGGGTGCCGACAAATACCGATCGCTCCTGAACGATGGAAAAAGTGGGAATATACGGTGGCGATACGGTGGTCCTCCGATATTCGACACCGTGAACAAGCTCTTTGAAGAAGAAAGAACACATGTAATTGTATAATCAACTCTTCTCTTGTCTGTCTACTGCTTTATCACAATTGTGGCCTTTTCCATAATATTATAATAGTTTCTAGCAATAATCTAAAGAAAAAGTCGATAATCTATAATGATCATCATCATATAATACCCGACGTTACTGATAGCAAACATACAGTATACTAAAACAAAAACAAGACTTTCCTAATCTGTAATTTTCCATGATTTTTATTTCTTCGTCGTGAAACACATTATTAAGTCATTAGACGAAAGAAGAAGCCGATTTGGACAGACAAAGAAGTAACTGAGGGTGATTGGTTCCAACTTAGTCCTGATAACATATAGAAATGTGATTGTGACTTTTAACAACTTCAAAATGTCAAATTGATAAAGTTAAGAAAACGAAATTCATGAGTAATCCACTAAAAACTCTTTTCTTAAATATCATCAACATGTATTGTGAGGTTATAAAAGGGCCAAACAAGCCTAACTCTCTCGACATCAAAAGCTAATATGGCTACTAGAGATAAGTATAGATTTATCCTTGAAGATTCAGGACAGATCAAATGGAGGTATGGTCACCCTCCAGCCTTCGAAGCTGTGAACAAGCTCTTTGAAGAAGGCCAGACCAAGGTCCTTCTTTGGTTAACTTATATTTCACTTAAGTTTACAGTCTATGAATCTGACTCGTTGCTTGTCTTTGGTTTTGTACACAGGTATGGCCAGAAGGTTCGTTGGAAGAGACGGTTCAAAATGCGATCAAGTCATGGGAGATGGAGTTATCACACAAGATTCATTTACAAGACTTCAAGACTATAAACCCCGACAAGTTTAAGCTCTTTGTCAATGGTAATTAATTACTACTTCAAACACCTAACCTATATTATCTTAAACTGTATAATTTTACCAAACAGAGTTTTTTAATTACTCAGGGAGAGAAGGATTATCGGCTGAAGAAACGCTCAGGCTTGGGAGTTACAATGCTTTGCTCAAGAACTCATTGCCTGAAGAGTTTCAGTACTACAAGCCAGAGGAAGAGAGCTTCGAGTCATCGCATGACGCCTTTAGATCAGCTTTACCACGCGGGTTTGCGTGGGAGACACTCTCTGTGTACTCGGGGCCGCCTGTTATAGCCTTCAAGTTTAGACACTGGGGCTACTTTGAAGGAAATTTCAAAGGTCATGCTCCTACTGGGGAAATGGTTCAGTTCCTCGGCCTGGGAGTTCTAAAGGTATGTCTGAAACATGACTCTGTGTCTCTAGCATCAGGATTTGCTTACATCTAGAGGTTTCTCTACAGGTTGATGAATTGCTTAGAGCAGAGGAGATTGAGATTTACTATGATCCAGGAGAGCTGTTCGGGGGACTGCTCAAGGGACCTCCTGTTTCAGAGACTAAGACCACAGACAGTGGAGACAACACTGCCGAGAAACATAGCTGCCCCTTCGCACATTAATAAATTTTTGGATCTACAAATGTTTGTTCTCTTTATACTGGAAAATAAGGAAAGCAGAAGTGTGTGTAGACCAACTATAAAGAATAGATTGTAACAGTCACCTGGTTTTTTATGCATGGAATAATTTATAAGTAATGATTGCAGGCGTCATAATAATAATAATACAGATAAATTACAGCAAGACTAGAATAAGGCGGTTAATTTAACTGACCAGGTTCTCATCAAAGCTCAACCTTCGAATCAACCCCGTTCTGACATTCATCCATGAGAGCCACGTTCAACATTTCGGTACAGAATTGATCATCAGGTTTTAACCATAGGGCCTGAAGACAGAAGAAACAGAGAGGATGGTTGAGAAAAAATTAAGAATGTTTAGCTCAGCGTCTGAGAGGAAGAAAAGTGTTGCTCATATAGAGTAGTGTGTATACCTTGTGATAATATGAGATGGCAGCTGAGAAATTCCCCTGGACAAGAATAAGATGGAAATGGAATTATTAAGGCTAGAATAGGCGAATCTATGCTTATGTGGTAATCAAGCCTTAGTACTGTTTAGAAGAAAATGATTGGTGTTTAAATAACGCTCAAATACCTGCAGATGGTAAGTGTAAGCCAATCCGGAATAAGTGCTTAAGCTTTTAGTTGATAGTGTAAGTGCTCTTTCATAATATGAGATAGCTTCACGGTCCTTCCTGTTGATAAGAATTTTCACGAGTCAGTGACTTCATTACATTCACAGCACGAGATTGCCAACATAAGAGGACGATCATGGAACTTTTGTGTGCGTCAATAATACCTTAGCTTTCTATATGCATGAGCGAGATTGACCACAGTTGGTTCCCAGATTTCAGTTAATGCTGATGGTATATGGGCCAGCGTCTTCTCAAACCACCGCACAGCTTTACCATACCTGAAACGTAGTGAATGTTTTTGACTCAATTTACTGGATAGTTACCTTCTCAAATAGCATTTTATAATGTAGCTGTAAAGAGAAGATGAACGCACTCTTTCATATGATATGCAACAACTCCGAGTTCATTATAAACAAGTGGATCTGAAGGGCATATCGCCTTTGCTTGCATGAAAAACTGGGCCAAGAGAAGGATCGATGTAAATACAATATTAACACAAAAGATAAGTTGTTTATTTTTATAGATACCACACAGTATACTGTAACTTGTTACCTGGTCCGCAAGCTTGTAGCTGTGAGTTCGCATATACTCCATTCCAATGTACAAAGTTGGCAAATGACACCTGGAACAAGATAATATCAAGATTCAACCTGTAGAAGACAATATGTAACGTAATAAGAAGACTTCCGCAATGCTTCCGGGCTGAGAATGATTCATTTCGGAAACAAGTTACGAACTTACAGTCACTAATTTTGAAGGAAAAGAAGAGTAACTTGATTACCCTGGAAATAGCCTAGCTGCAGTGCGGTAGGCAGACATGGCTTGGTCACCCTCCTCTTGGGCGGCAAAAGAATTACCAAAGCCTATCCAAGCTGGTGAGAATGAGCCATCTATATTTGTAGCTTTGCTGCAAGACCATATTATAACAAATGGAGCTCAAAGTCATATATATACCCTTGCAGCTACATACTAAAATTGATCAAGCCTGCATAATGCCATAGCATAATTACCTAAAGTACCGCCGAGCTTCAGCATACTTTTTGATACAATAGTAGTAACAACCCACCGCAAACCATGATAAAGCCCTACAAGGTCATAAATGAGTTTATACACCACAAAGCATCAAGCAAAGGAATCCTGCTTACATACCAATTCATGAAAACAACAGAAGAAATCAAGCTATCAAAGTTGATTCATGGTCTTGACAAGCTAAACCATAAAACAGGTTAAATATCCTAGCTAAAATTGGGATAAAACAGAAAACTATATCTTAATTGGCATGCTCGCCCACTGGCCATATAGCTTGAGAAAATAAAATTTATACTCACTTCGAAGGGTAGTCTTTCACCAAATTGCATGACATTAGATAGAGCTCATTTGAATTACCAAGTTCCATAGCAGCAGCCAAATGTACTAAGGTACACTTCAGATGAAAAGGATCTTTCTCAAGGAGTCTGTCAAGTTAGACCAAAAGAGTACACATTACTAGAATCATTGAAGCTTCATATTGCTCAAATTTTAGCTTCAGCAGTAATATACACAAACTTACGCAGAGGTTAGTTCGAAACACTTCTGATATTCACAGCATTGATGGTAGTACTCAGCTTTGCAGGCCAACAGATCTGTGTTATTAACCAACGTACTGATCATAGATGAGGCAGAGCCACTACCACTAGTTTCGCTCTCAAGCTTCTTGAACCTAGCTTCTACTGTGCTATCTTTGTCATACTGGACATGAAGAACTAATAAGTACTAAGAAGAAACGGAAAAGATGCTTGTAAAAAGAAATCATCAGAATGGAGAATCAACAAGCAAATTCCAAATATCAGTGCCACATAACTATTGAAACATATCGGATCAGACAAGTTACTGTATAGAAACCTTTACCTTCTTTATTAAGCATGAATAGAAAGAAGAGAGCCATCCGTCTTCTGGACTAAACTGAAGTGAAGAAAGCAGAGTGCCTTCTGAATTTATGTAAAATAAAGTTTCTGTTACCTTCTAGTCATGTAAACGACTGCACCGTGAAACAAATAAGCCAATATAATAGAGAAAAGCTTCAAATATAACTCACCTTCTTCAGATGTAAGCATATGACTTTCAATAAGGCATTCCAAAGCCTGAAAAACAAATTACATAAATCCCATCCATATCTATTCTCTGATATCTAGTAAAGGTACTTGAAGTTTTTACTATTATGTACAGTAAGTAATGTAGAGAATTGACTAGAGCGCTAGAAGTACCTCATAACACAGAGGATCAGCCTTGATAGCGGCTTTATACCTGCAATCCCAACCGAATTTCACTAGTTAAACCGAGAAGAGGTCTAACATTCCCACGCAATGCTCAATCACAATAGATGGAGCCAACATATACACAAGTTCATAAAACTTTCCTACTGGCATTTCAGTGAATTTGATATACATGCTGAGTTCATGTTACACCACTAGATCAATAAGATCACTCTCTCACAGTCATCAAAATGCAGATGACAGATGATCGATTGGACAAGAAAGATAGGTGACATAAAAAAGCTCAACTGACCATTGTCGAGCCTGTGAACGGTTTTGTAAAGCTCCGTATGCTTTTCCTCTTAGAAAGCATATTGCCGATGATATCTGCAAAAGAAAACCCTTATATATCACTTCAGGTACTTGCATAACTTTGAACCACAAATGGGATGGTGGAAACAGTATGGTACTCAACCACTTAGTTCAATTTCAACATTTAAAACTTACATTTATCTCACGGTCCTCTCCATCTTTATCAAAGTAAATTACGTTACCATCTTTAGCGTCATACACATTACCATCTTCATCAACCTTCGCATCACCAAGCATCAAGAGACACTGATCCCATTCCTTCAATTCCTCCTGAAAACACACAGAAATTGCCGATAAACCCTAAAACCCTTAACACTGAAAATCCCATTTAAGCGAAACCACCTGAAATTCCAGCACCCAGCCAATTTCAAACAATAGAGACGGACAGAAAATTGGGGAAAACGTGGAATTACAAGGCATTTTGCGGCAAGGTAACGGAATCGAAGATCTCGGAGGACAATCTTAGAGGCGTTGAGAAGGTGGAAGGCGCGACGGTAATGGCGGCCGAGGAAAAGAGCCTGAGCTTGCATATATATGTCAGCTGGGTCATTTGTTAGAGCCGCTACCTTATCGGCGAAGAAGATGGCCGAGGAGTACAGATGTTTACTGACGCAGTCGCGAACCACACCACGGATCTTCTCAATTTCTTCTTCCCTCATAATTTCCCTCTTGTCAATTCTGCCGGACGGATTCCAAAAAATTGCAAGTTCGAATTCAAATTAAAGTAACAGCCAAAAAAGTGGGGGAAGATTATCGATTTGATTATCGGAAAATTTGTTCATCCACTATCTCTCTCTCTCTCTAGTCAAAAGTGTTTTTCACGAAGGAGGCGGGACGAAGTGAGCCTCGGCGGGAGAGCAAACATTTTCATTCCCTTCCATAGCTTATGTTTCAAGGCCCATTTAAACAGTTACGAGTTGTGGACTTTAGGCCCATTATATTCGTTTTGAAATTAAAAGCATAAAATATTTATAAAAACAAAAAAAACAAAAAGTGATGGTTCAATCGGAATCAGCTCATTGAGTCATAGTGGGATCGGAAGGCAACGGCTCGTAATCCTTCCACCGTCAAGAGCGGGAGGTGGACGCTGCTCTGTGAAACCAGCCTCACGCAGTCTCCCCCGACTCTAGGAGACAAGAAGCCCGAGCCTTCGCTCAAGCCCCGTGCCTTAACTCCCAACTTGGAATGGGCGAGCCAGATCATAGCCAAACCCGAACCCGGCCCAATGAATCGATCCAACGTCCCAACACCCCGTTGTCTCCACTTGGATCACAAGCTCACGCTACTAAGCTCGACGTACAGTAAGTGTGAACTTCACTACTATATACTACAAAGAAAATCTTTATTCTTTCGATGTGGGACAAAATGGTTCTCAAGAGGGAAATGCAAAACGCAGTTAATGCTCACAACGATGTCGTTTTTACAAAGACGGATATTCGAATCGAGTCGGATTTAAGTTTAACTGAATTGAATGGCCGCCGGGAAATGCGAAACTGGTAGCTCTCTCTCTCTCTCTCTCTCAATCGCCAATCTTCCGAAGCTGTTTTCACCCACTCCTACTCTTTCGTTATAGTGCACGATTTTGTAGGAACTGCCATCGACACCATTAATCGATTCTCTATCCGAAGTTTTTGAGGATTTTTATCTTTTGCTGATTCGATATTTGCGTTCATGGACGAAGACGGAGAGAAACGTGTCCGAGCGAAACGATCCGGTGAAGTTGATTGGATAAGCGATTTGCCAGATTGCTTGCTATTTCAGGTACTCTCGAATCTCCCCACGAAGGATGTGGTTAAGACTAGTGTGTTATCCACTAGATGGATAAATCTCTGGAAATACGTACCTGTATTGGATTTAGGGATTGGTGATTTTCCGGATTACAACACATTCGTGGGCTTTGTCGATGGCTTTCTGGATTTCAACAGTGAATCGCCCTTGGAAAAGTTTAAGCTAAAGTACGACTGTGATGACGCTGAAGCTAATCTTATCAGCCGGTGGATCAACTCTGTTGTTACTCGGAAAGTGAAACATATCGATGTTTTGGATGATTCTTCTGGAAGTTGGGATTTTCAGTTGCCTGCAACGCTCTACACTTGTGAGAGCTTGGTTTCGTTAAAGCTCTGTGGACTAACTTTGCCTAGCCCCAAGTTTGTGTCTTTACCTTCTCTCAAAGCTATGGATTTGATTATAGCTAAGTTTGCCGACGAATTGGCGTTAGAAACGCTGATTTCTCTCTGCCCAGTTCTCGAAAGTTTAGCGATTGAGAGGTGTTTTTGTGATGATATTGAAGTTTTGCGTGTGAGTTCTCAGTCTCTATTGAGCTTCACTCATGTTGCGGACAGTTCTCAGCATTTGGATGAAGATTTAGTACTTGCAATTGATGCTCCTAGGCTTGAGTATCTGATGCTCAGTGATTATCGAGTTGCAAGTTTTGTAGTAAAGAATCCGGCTTCCCTCGTAAAAAGCGGATATTGATATTGTGTTCAACCTTATTTTCGAAAAGAAGTTTGATCCAAATGATCAACAAAAGAGAAAAATGATTCGCAATTTTCTCGTCGGGATCTCTAGGGTCAAAGATATGACCATTTCCTCGACTACTCTTGAGGTAAGCTATGTTGAATTCGCTATTTTGAATGCTTAAACTTTGTTCTATTAGCTTATATACTCATACTTTTTTTGTTGCTGCAGGTAATTTATGATTACTCAAGATGTGAACCACTGCCCTTATTCCGTAAGCTATCGTTCTTGCGTGTTGATTTCGACGGTTACAATTGGGAAATGTTGCCAATCTTTCTTCAGAGCTGTCCGAATCTAAAATCTCTTGTCGTGGTTAGTATTGTTTACTTAAAACCATAGTGCTTTCTTTCTTTGTTATTATGCAAATGGTGAAAGTATTATATTACAACTTGTGTTTTATCCACTCGGTTGTGTTGTTGTTCTTACAGGGATATACTAGATCAGGAGAAAGAGGGAAGTTATATTTTGCCTGAGCCTCAGTGTAACCTGTCATCTCTCGAGTATGTCAAAATAGAAAGGCCATTTAAAGGGGAGGCCATGGAGATGAAACTATTGAGTTACTTACTTGAGAACTCAACCATCCTCAAGAAAGTAACCTTATGCTTGGACGGTTCCATAAAGAATGAAGAATCTGTCATCCTCAAAAAGCTCCGCACCATTCCAAGAATCTCTGCGTCATGCCAAGTTGTTGTTCTCTGATGATCCTCACAGTCTTTACCAATGAACATCTCAAGGTTGTCTTTTGAGTACTTAGTTATTATGTATGCTTTGCTTTTTCTTAATTTGTGATGATATGAAAGTGTTGGAGTTTGTAAGTCTATTGATGTTGTCAAATCAGTATCACGCTCCATCGTGGCTACAACATGCTGTTGTCAAGAGATGTTATTGCTTTCTTCTTTTGCCTTGCAGCGAGGTCTAACATTGATAATAAGAAAAACAATACAGTAAAAGATGAAGGAATCTGTAAATTTGGGGATTAAAAATTAAAAGTACTAAAGAGACTTGTACGACCAAAAAACGTGTAGCCCATTATAAGCCCACGAGTGTTGAATATGGCATTTTTCTTACAACGACAATCCCACGTCGTTTTATCAATGATAAGTTGATAACCGTAGCGAACCGTGTTAATAGGGTTGGAAATTTGAATCGATTTATACCAAATTAAACCGAATGGGTCTCAGTCTCTCAGATATGTAACTGAGGACTCGAGTCGTGACTACTTTTCACTTACCAGTTACGGTTACCACCGAGAGAAACTCTGAGCAGACGCCGGCAAATGAGCCGGAAAAATCAACTATTTTATCATTCTTCAGAAGCTGTTGAACTGGTAACCCTCTCTCGCTTAAAATCATCGTTCCATTTTGATCTACTCTTTTCCTGAATTATGTCGATTCGATTCCTTTCGACGTTTGATAGATTTTTCAACCAAATTTTAAAATATTTGAAAAGATGTTCTCGATTTAGAAGATTTTGTATTCGATTCGATGTTTTCCAGGCAGATTACATGGATGAAGACGCAGAGAAGTGTGACGATGTAGATAGGCTGAGCGATTTGCCAGATAACTTGCTCTGTCATGTTCTCTTGAAGATTCCCACAAAAGATGTGGTTAAGAGCAGCGTGTTATCAAAAAGATGGAGAAATCTCTGGAGAGATGTGCCTGGTTTGGACCTGGGGTATGGAGATTTCCCGGAGTACAACGAATTCGTGAGCTTCGTGGACAGATTTCTGGGTTTCCACAGCGAATCACGCCTGCAAAATTTTATTTTAGACGACCGATGTTTAGACCTAGATTACGAATGGGAATATGATGAGCCTCATGGCGCTAATGTCAATCGGTGGATCAACGCTGTTGTTAAACGGAAAGTTCAACATCTCCATGTTCTCGAGAGTAAATGGGAGGTGGACGAGGAAGTGGAGATACCTGCAGCAGTGTACACCTGCGAGAGCTTGGTAACGTTAAAGCTCCGTGACGCATTCTTGCCTGATCCCGAGTCCGTTTCTTTACCTTGTGTCAAAGTTATCCATCTGGATGAGGTTAAGTTTGCCAACGATCAGGCTTTGGAGAGGCTCATCTCAGGCTGCTCGGTTCTTGAAATCTTGACTGTAAACGGGGATGACCACGACTGTGTAAAGGTTTTACGTGTGTGCTCTAAGTCTCTGTTGAGCTTCACTCATGTCGGTCAGTGTGAGGAGAATATTGATGAAGAAGATCTAGTAGTTGCAGTTGATGCTCCCAGGCTTGAGTATATGTGGCTCAGTGATTTTGGAACTGATAGTTTCATAATGAGTAATCTGGGTGCCCTTGTGAAGCTGCATATGGATGTTAGGTTTAACCTGTCTTATCAAAAGAGGTTGGATCCGAATGATGTGCAAAAGAGGAATATGATTCGTAAGTTTCTCGTCGGGATCTCTAGTGTCAGAGACATGGACATCGCTTCGGATACTTTGGAGGTTGTGCTTGAGTTTTGCATATTAAGAAATTGTTATTTTATCACCTCTCAAATACATTTTCACCTCTATTTTGGTACTTTTTTTTATTCTTGCAGATCATCTATGACTTGTCAAGATGTGAACGAGTACCTTTGTTACGCAACTTATCTTCCTTGAGTGCTCAATTCTCCGACTACAGGTGGGAAATGTTGCCAGTGTTTCTTGAGAGCTGCCCGAATCTAAAACATCTCTCCTTGGTTAAGATTTGCTTTATTGTTTACTCAAAACCATAAACTTGCTTTATTGTTGTGAATGCAAATAGTGAAAGTATATCTCACATACTCAACTTGTTTCGTCCGCTTGTTCATAGGGTTTTAGTACAACTCCAGGGGAGCAGCCAGTTAGTATTATGCCAGGACCTCATGGCTTCCTACCAACTCTCGAGTATGTTGAGATAGGAAAGCCAATGGGAGATGAAGAGGCGGAGACGAAACTAGTCAGTTACTTTCTGGAGAAGTCAACAGTCCTCAAGAAACTAACTCTGTTCTTAGATCCTGACAGAAAGAAGGAAGCACCTGTCATCCTCAAGAAGCTTCTTACAATCCCAAGACTCTCTACCTCATGCCAAGTTGTCGTTGCTGATCCTCTTAGTTTCTGGGGTCCTTAGTTGACGTGAAGCCGTCACTTGATGGGCTAGGGTTTGATGTGTAGGCCCAATAGTAAGTAGCTATGTATATATATATATATATATATGTGAACATTGTCAGCATCTTAATACAAGGCGGTTCTTTTGAAGTTTGTAATCGTGACGCAAACGCAGACATGGGTGGAGATGGAGAGAAGAAACGTGTTCGTGTCAAAAGATTGGGTGATGAAACAGGGAAAGTAGATTTGCTGAGCAGCTTGCCAGAATCTTTGCTCTGTGAGGTACTCTTGAATCTCTCGACAAAGAATGTGGTTAGAACTAGTGTCTTATCGAGGAGATGGAGAAATCAGTGGAAATTCGTACCTGGATTAGACTTGTCATATCAGAATTTCTCAGAATTCGACGCTTTTGTGAGTTTTGTCGATAGTTTTCTGAGTTTTAACAGCGAGTCGTACTTGCAAAGAGTTAGGTTAAGGTATGGGAATCCTGAGCATGATCCTGATCCTGATCCTGATCCTGCTATTATCCGGCGGTGGATCAACATTGTGGTCAAGCGGAAAGTTAAACATCTCCATGTTTTAGATCAATCATTGAACAACAATGACTCTATCGAGATACCTCCTACCGTTTACACATGTGAGAGCTTGGTAACCTTAAAGCTCGAAAGCGTAATCTTGGCTAATCCACCAGAGTTGATTTCCTTACCTTGTCTCAAAGTGATCGAGCTAGACTATGTTGAGTGTGGAAACGATTCGGTTTTCCAAGTGCTCATCTCTGGATGCCCAGTTCTCGAAAGCTTAGTTATAGGGAGGAGCCTTTGTGATGATATACAAGTCTTACGTGTGCTTTCTAAGTCTTTATTGAGCTTCACTCATATTGCGGACAGTTCTTGTGATATGGATGAAGATCTAGTAGTTGCAATTGATGCTCCTAGGCTTGAGTATCTGATGCTCAGTGATCATCGAGCTAAAAGTTTCATACTGAATAATCCGGTTTCCCTTGTAAAAGCGGTTATTGATATTTCGTTTAACTTGGTTTTCGAAAAGAAGTTTGATCCAAATGATCTGCAAAAGAGAAGTATGATTCGCAAGTTTCTTGTGGGGATCTCTCATGTCAAAGATATGATCATTGCCTCAACTACTCTTGAGGTATTATTCTATATACAATATGTTGAATTCGCTACTTGAATGCCCTCAACTTTATCTTTTCCTGATACTCTTTTGTTACAGGTCATTTATGATTACTCAAGATGTGAACAACTACCATTATACCGCAACCTATCTTTCTTGAGTGTTCTGTTCGGCAACTACAGATGGGAAATGTTGCCAGTGTTTCTTGAGAGCTGTCCCAATCTTAAATCTCTTGTTGTGGTTAGTATCGTTTACCTTTACCTAACCAAACAATGGTAATTTTTATTTCTAGAAAGTATCAAATTATCTCAAACTTGTGTTTCTTCCACTCGTTTTGATTGTACTTGTAGGGATCTTATAACGATCATGTAGAGGAGAGGACTGATATTTTGTTCGAGCCTCGGAGTTATCTATCATCTCTCGAGTATGTAAAAATAGAAAGGCCATTTAAAGGGGAGGCCATGGAGATGAAACTATTGAGTTACTTACTTGCGTACTCGAAAATCCTCAAGAAACTAACCTTATGCTTGGACGGTTCCATAAAGAATGAAGAATCTGTCATCCTCAAAAAACTCCTCGCTATTCCAAGAATCTCTGGATCATGCCAAGTTGTTGTTCTCTGATGATCCTCTTAGTCTCCAGTCTTCTTCACCAATGAACGTTACAAGGTTGTCTTTGAATACCTAGTTATTATGAATGCTTTGCTTTTTTCTTAGTTTGTGATGATATGAATTGTTAAAGTTCGTGATTACAACATGTTGGTGCCAAGAGATGTTACTATGTTAGTGCTTTCTTCTTTTGCCCTGCAGCTAGCTATAACATTGTTAGTCAGGAAACAATACGGCAAAAGATGCAGCAACCTGTAAATTTGGGGGTTAAATATTAAAATGATGCTAAAAAAAAAAAAACTAATGAGACTTGCACGACCCAAAACGTATAGCCCATTATAAGCCCACGAATGTAGAGAACCGCGTTAATAGGGGTGGGATGGGAATTCTAATCGATTTAAACCAAACTAAACCGAATTGGTCTCTACGAATCGAGACGAGAGACTTTGCAGTTTCCACTTTACCCAGTTACCACTTACCACCACCGAGAGAAACTCTGAACAGACGACGCCGGCAAATGAAGCTTTTCGATTCAATGGAGGATGGAGACGGAGAGAAACGTGCTCGTGCCAGAAGATTGGATGGTGACGAAACAGGGGAAGTGGATCGGCTAAGCAATTTGCCAGATTGCTTGCTATTTCAGGTACTCTCGAATCTCCCCACGAACGATGTGGTTAAGAGCAGTGTGTTATCCACTAGATGGAGATATCTCTGGAAAGAGATACACAGATTAGACTTGGCATACGAGAATTTCGCAGAATACAACACATTCCTGAGTTTCGTCGATAGATTTCTGGGTTTCAACAGCGAATCCGCACTTGCAAAGCGTTAGGTTATGGTACGATTCCGATGGGAACGGTAAGCCTGACGCCGCTCTCATCAGGCGGTGTTTAGCATTCTGGTCAATCGGAAAGTGAAATATCTCCATGTTTTAGATGATTCGTGGAGGAATGATAATGTGGAGATACCTCCTAGTGTTTACACATGTGAGAGCTTGGTAAGGTTAGAGCTAGATAACGTGACCTTGGCTGATCCAAAGCTGATTTCTTTACCTTGTCTCAAGTTTATCGAGCTAGTTTGTGTTGACTCTGCAAACGATTCGGCTTTCGAAAGGCTCATCTCAGGCTGCCCTGTTCTCGAAAGGTTGGTTATAAGGAGGAGCTTTTGTGACGGTGTAGAAGTTTTACGTGTGCGTTCTCAGTCTCTGTTGAGCTTCACTCATGTTGCGGACAGTTCTCATGATTTGGTTGAAGATCTTGTGGTTGAAATTGATGCTCCTAGGCTTGAGTATCTGAGGCTCAGTGATCATCGGATCGCGAGCTTCGTACTGGATAATCCGGATTCTCTTGTAGAAGTTGATATTGATACTGTGTTTAACTTGAGTTTCGAGAGGAAGTTTGATGCGAATGATCTGCTAAAGAGGAAAATATGATTCGTAAATTTCTTGTTGGGATCTCTAATGTCAAAGATATGATCATTGCTTCTAGTACTCTTGAGGTAACCTATACATGTTGAATTCGCTAACCTTTATCATAAGCTTATACACTCCTGTATACACTCATACTCTTTTTCTTCTTTTTGTTGCAGGTCGTTTATGATTACTCAAGATGTGAATCATTACTAATATTTTGTAAGCTCTCTTCCTTAAAAGTTGAGTTTTACGGCTACAGGTGGGAAATGTTGCCAGTTTTTCTTGAGAGCTGTCCCAATCTAAAATCTCTTGTTGTGGTTAGTATTTTTTTTTTCTTGAAACAATGGTGCTTTTTTCCTTTGTTATGATGGAAATGGTGAAAGTATCATAAACTCAACTTGTGTTGTGTTGTTCTTGCAGGGATCTGCTACACATCGGGAGAAGGAGGGGATTAATATTCTGTCAGAGCCTCGGAGTTTCCTAACGTCTCTGGAGTATGTTAAGATAGAAAGGCCATTGAAAGGGGAGGCGAAGGAGATGAAATTAGTGGCGTACTTGCTTGAAAACTCAACAGTTCTCAAGAAACTAACTGTACGCTTGGATGATTCCAGAAAGAATGAAGAATCTTTCGTCCTCAAAGAACTCTTTACCATTCCAAAACTCTCTTCATCGTGCCAAGTTGTCGTTCTCTGATGATCCTCATACTCATCTCATCAACAATAAACATATGAGTTTTTTTTTTTGGAAAAATTCTTTAAGTACTCACTTAGTTAATTTGAATTATTTGTTTTTTTCTTAGTTTATGATATGATATTGAAGTTCAGAAGAGAATCATATTAATGCTTTAGACCTTGTGAAAGGGTCCTTACTTGACGTCAAGAAGCACGTCACTTGATGGGCTAGGTTTGATGTGTAGGGCCCAATAGTAAGTAGCTATGTATATATATGTAATACAAGGCGGTTTTGTAGGTGCCGTTTCGTTTCCTTTAGAAGTTTTGTAATGCCATTTTATCTTTTCGAATCAATATTAGGTCGCGACGCAATCAAAAGATTGGGTGATGAGACAGGGAAAGTAGATCGGCTGAGCAGCTTGCCAGATTCTTTGCTAGATGAGATACTCTTGAATCTCCCGACAAAGGATGTGGTTAGAACTAGTGTCTTATCCAGCAGATGGAGAAACCAGTGGAGATTCGTACCTAGATTAGACTTGGATTACAAGGATTTCTCGGAGTTCGACGCTTTTGTGAGTTTTGTCGATAGTTTTCTAGGTTTTAACAGCGAGTCGTGCTTGCCAAGTGTTAGGTTAAAGTATGGGAAGCCGGAGCCTGATCCTGATCCTGATGCTGCTATTATCCGGCGGTGGATCAACATTTTGGTCAAGCGGAAAGTTAAGCATCTCCATGTTTTAGATCGTTCATGGAACAACACTGATCGTCTCCATATACCTCCTACCGTTTACACGTGTGAGAGCTTGGTAACCTTAAAGCTCCAAAGCGTACTCTTGGCTAATCCACCAGAGTTGATTTCCTTACCTTGTCTCAAAGTGATCGAGCTTGAATATGTTGAGTGTGGAAACGATTCATTGGCTTTCCAAGTGCTCATCTCTGGCTGCCCAGTTCTCGAAAGCTTAGTCATAGGGAGGAGCCTTTGTGATGATACACAAGTCTTACGTGTGCTTTCTAAGTCTTTATTGAGCTTCACTCATACTGCGGACTCTGACGATACCGTTGAAGATCTAACAGTTGCAATTGATGCTCCTAAGCTTGAGTATCTGAGGCTCAGTGATCATCGAGTTGCAAGTTTCATACTGAATAATCTGGTTTCCCTTGTAAAAGCGGATATCGATATTGTGTTTGACTTGACTTCCGGAAAAGTGTTTGATCCAAATGATCTACAAAAGAGAAGTATGATTCGCAAGTTTCTTGTGGGGATCTCTAATGTCAATGATTTGACCATTTCCTCGAGTACTCTTGAGGTATTCTATATACATTTCGCTACTTGAATGCCTTAACTTTATCTTTTCCTGATACTCTTTTGTTATTTTCTGTTGTTACAGGTCATTTATGATTACTCAAGATGTGAACAACTGCCATTATACCGTAACCTATCTTTCTTGCGTGTTGAGTTCGGCGACTACCAATGGGAAATGTTGCCAGTGTTTCTTGAGAGCTGTCCCAATCTTAAATCTCTTGTTGTGGTTAGTATCGTTTACCTAATTTTTATTTCTAGAGAGTATCAAATTATCTCAAACTTGTGTTTCTTCCACTCGTTTTGATTGTACTTGTAGGGATCTCATTACGATCAGGTAGAGGGGAATGATATTTTGTTCGAGCCTCGGAGTTACCTATCATCTCTGGAGTATGTTGAGATACAAAGGCCATTAAAAGGAGAGGCCAAGGAGATGGAACTAGTGAGTTACTTACTTGAGTACTCTAAAATCCTCAAGAACCTAACCTTATGCTTGGATGATTCCATAAAGAACGAAGAATCTGTCATCCTCAGAGAAATCCTTAACATTCCGAGACTCTCTAGCTCATGCCAAGTTGTCGTTCTCTGATGATCCATGTAGTCATCACCGAAGAGCATACAATGTTTTGTTTACAAAGTTACATGAGTTTTTTTTGGAAAAAGTATTATTTAAGTACTCGCTTAGTTAATTTGAATTCTTTGTTTTTCCTTGATTTATATGATGAAACTGAAGTTCGGAGGAGAATTATAATTATGATGCTTCGGACCTTGTGAAAGGAGATATTAAATGTAGTAGGAAAGCTCAAGTGCTTTCTACTTTTGTATTGCTGAGGTATTATGTAGTAGGAAAACAATAGGCCTTGAAACAATAGAAACTGTAAATTTGGGGATTAAGTTGATAAAAGTCTGAAGAACCTTCCAACGGCGGAAATGTACAAGCCTAACTCAAAATAAATGGGCCTTGGGCCCAATAATCATAAGTCTACATTTTTAATCTGGGCCCAAGACACTAAAAGTACTATTCATCGTCGTCTCCAAGGTTTTAGAGAGATGAAGAGTTTGTTAGAGAGAGAGAAAAAAACAAATCAGGGCAAGTGAGAGAAACAAAGAACAAAAAGACGAACAAAAAGAAGTTGATTGAGAGAGAGAGAGAGAAGCCATTATCGCAGGATCGAGATTGATAGAAGTTGGGTTCTCCTTCCTGCTCCTTTTTTTTTTTTTTTCTGTTTTCGGTGAAAAAATTGCTTGTGTTCTTCATTTTTCCAATTGAGAACCTCTTTGGCGTTTGATTAAATCTCAACACATTTCCAATCGTTTGGTTCTCTTTGGCGTTTGATAGAATAAATCAAACTTGAAAATCTTTCGAAGATGTGCTGCTGGATTGTTCTAAAGAAAAACCAAACTTGGAATCCTAGTTTTTTTTGGGTTGACTGACTCTGCTGATGATCTCAAGTTTGTCTCTATTCAGTAGAGTCGCCTCCATAGCAAGCAACTCCGACACATGTTCAGGTAATAATTATAGTTTTAGCTTGTTAAGCAAGATACTAATCACCTATCTTGTAACGTATTTCTCAAGTTACCGTTTATTTTTTACTACCCTAAACAACATTTTGTTTCTTAAGGTTTTATTCGGTGCAATGGTAGACATGGGCAGCATGTTTTATACAAGCAGCATGGAAGAGACAGACATTGTAGAAGGAAGCTTTTAAAGGCTTTACGTGAAGAAGAAGGCAAACTAGAGAACACTAGGGCAAATGTGTTTCACTCGATCTCCATTCTAATCTTATGGGCTAGGTTTAACGTTGCGGCCCAATAGAAAGTAGTACACGACGTTCGTTTCCTTTCCAAGTTGGTAGATTCAAGTAAGAGATTATGGGGAAGAACGGACCTGCAGGAGGCAGTGGTAAGGACGGGATAGCTGCCGAAGGCGGCAACGGTAACACGGTGACTGCCGACTGCGGAAGGCGCAAGTTTCTTAATATGTTAATATTCCTTAAGTATAGTTTATGCTAGGGTTTCTCTTATGTTGTATCGTGTATATAAAGACATTAAGGTGTAACGAGAAAGACACAACATTCTATTCTCTATCCGAAGCTTTCTTTTCGATTCGATGGAGGAGGGAGATGGAGAGCGACGTGTTCGTGCCAGAAGATCGGGTGGTAACGAAACAGGGGAAGAAGTGGATCGGCTAAGCAATTTGCCAGATTGCTTGCTATTACAGGTACTCTCGAATCTCCCAATGAACGATGTGGTTAAGAGCAGTGCGTTATCAAGTAGATGGAGACATCTCTGGAAAGAGATTCACAGACTAGACTTGGCGTACGAAAATTTCGAAGAGTACAACACATTCGTGAGTTTCGTCGATAGGTTTCTTGGTTTCAACAGTGAATCGCCGCACTTGCAAAGCGTTAGGTTATGGTACGATTCCGATAGGGTTGATAACTCTGAAGCCGCTCTCGTCAGGCGGTGGATTAGCCTTGTTGTCAATCGGAAAGTGAAGTATCTCCATGTTTTGGATGATTCATGGAGGAATGATAATGTAGAGATACCTCCTAGTGTTTACACATGTGAGAGCTTGGTAAGGTTAGAGCTAAATAACGTGACCTTGGCTGATCCAAAGCTGATTTCTCTACCTTGTCTCAGATTCATCGAGCTAGATTCTGTTGACTCTGCAAACGATTCGGCTTTCCAAGTGCTCATCTCAGGCTGTCCTGTTCTCGAAAGGTTGATTATAAGGAGGAGCTTTTGTGACGGTATACAAGTTTTACGTGTGCGTTCTCAGTCTCTGTTGAGCTTCACTCATGTTGCGGACGGTGCTCAGGATTTAGATGAAGTTTTAGTAGTTGAGATTGATGCTCCTAGGCTTAAGTGTATGAAGCTCAGTGATTATCGGATCGCAAGTTTCGTACTGGATAATCCGGTTTCCCTTGTACAAGCGGATATCGATTTTGTGTTTAACTTGATTTGCGGAAGAAAGTTTGATCCAAATGATGTGCAAAAGAGAAGTATGATTCGCAAGTTTCTTGTTGGGATCTCTAATGTCAAAGATTTGATCATTTCCTTGAGTACTCTTGAGGTATTTTATATACAATATGTCGAATCCGCTACTTGAATGCCTTAACTTTTATCTTGATACCTTTTTTTTTATAACGTGTTACAGGTCATTTATGAGTACTCAAAATGTGAACAACTACCATTATTCCGTAACTTATATTTCTTGCGTGTTAAGTTCGGCGACTACAGATGGGAAATGCTGCCAGTGTTTCTTGAGAGCTGTCCCAATCTTATATCTCTTGTTGTGGTTAGTATCGTTAACCTAACCAAACATTAATGGTATTTTTTTTATTTCTAGAAAGTATCAAATTATCTCAAACTTGTGTTCCTTCCACTCGTTTTGATTGTACTTGTAGGGACCTCATTACCGTCCGGTAGAGGAGAGGACTGATATTTTGTTCGAGCCTCGGAGTTACCTATCATCTCTCGAGTATGTTAAGATAGAAAGGCCATTAAAAGGAGAGGACATGGAGATGAAACTAGTGAGTTACTTACTTGAGAACTCAAAAATCCTCAAGAGACTAACCTTATGCTTGGATGATTCCATAAAAGAAGAAGAATCTGTCATCCTTAGAGAAATCCTTAACATTCCGAGACTCTCTAGTTCATGCCAAGTTGACGTTCTCTGATGATCCATGTAGTCATCACCATCTAAGAGCATACAATGTTTACATATAGTTTCATGAGTTTTTTTGGAAAGATATTATTTAAGTACTCGCTTAGTTAATTTGAATTCTTTGTTTTTTCCTTGATTTATATGATGAAACTGAAGTTCGGAAGAGAATTATAATTATGATCAAATCAGAATCGTGGTTAAGAGTTAAGACATATGCTTCGGACCTTGTGAAAACTTTCTTCTTTTGTCTTGCTGAGCTATTATATAGTAGAAAAACAATAGGCCTTGAAACAATATAAACTGTAAATTTGGGGGTTAAATTGAAAAACGTCTGAAAAAACTCAAAATAATTGGGCTTTGGGCCCAATAAACGTAAAGCCACTAAAAGTACTATTCATCGTCGTCTCTAAGGTTTTAGAGAGATAAAGAGTTTTGTTACAGAGAAAAAAAGCAAATCAGAGCAAGTGAGAGAAACAAAGTCGAACAAAGAGAAGTTGATTGAGAGAGAGAGAGAAGCCATTATCGCAGGATCGAGATTGAGAGAGGTTCAAGTCTTCGTAAGCGTCTTCTTCCGGCATCTTTCATCTTGTGGGTTCTCCTTCCTGCTCCTTTTTTTCCTTTTGTTTTCGATTGCTTAATCCTGTAGATCTGGGAATCGGTGAAAAAACTGCTTGTGTTCTTCATTTTCAAACTGAGAATCTCTTTGGCTTTTGATTGAATCTCATCACTTTTCCAATCGTTTGGTTCTCTTTGGCGTTTGATAGAATAAAATTAAACTTCAGAATCTGTCGAAGATGTGGTGCTGGATTGTTCATCAGGAAACGATTGTAAAGGATTTGTGTTCGATTGGATGTTTGCCAGGAAGGGTACATGGAAGAAGACGCAGAGAATCATCTAAGCTTGCTTGCCAATTGCGCTGTTGATATGAATAGGATAGGGGCTGTAGATAGGCTAAGCGAATTGCCAGATTGCTTGCTGTGTGAGGTTCTTCTGTATTTTCCCACAAAAGAAGTGGTCAAGACTAGCGTGTTATCGAGAAGATGGAGAAACCTCTGGAAATATGTACCTCGTTTGGACTTGGAGTATGGTGATTTCCCGGAATCACAGTACGACGCTGTTGTGAGCTTTGTCGATGGATTTCTGAGTTTTGAGAGCGACTCAAAGCTGCAAGAGTTCAGTCTAAAGGCCGAGTCTTTCGAGCTAAAGGAAGATGGGGTATGGGGTGAGCTTGATGATGTTCAAATCCCTCACTGGATCAACACTGTACTACTTAAGCGGAACGTCGAACATCTCAAGGTTCTGGAGCGAAGATTTCCTTATCACAAGACTCTGGAGATACCTTCAACAGTATACACTTGTTGGACATTGGTAGCCTTGGAGCTCCGTGACGTAGTCTTGCCTGTTCCAAGCTCTGTTTCTCTACCTCGTGTCAAAGCCATCAAACTTGAAGCACTTGCCTATGGCAAGGATCAGACTTTCGAAATGCTCATCTCAGGCTGCCCAGTTCTTGAAAGCTTATATGTGAAGAGGTGTCCCTTTGAGAAAGTAATTGTCTACCGTGTGCGCTCTCAGTCTCTACTGAGCTTCACTCTTGTTGGCCACGACGACTACGAAATGGCGGCAGATATTTATGCTGTGATTGATGCTCCTAAGCTTGAGTATCTCGAGCTTTTTCAAGACCAAACAACTCTTTCCATACTGAACAATCTGGGATCCCTTGTTACGGCAGATATCGATACTCGGTTTAACTTGCCTTACGAAGACAGAGAGATGCTCGATCCTAGTGATATGCCAAGGAGAAAGATCATTCGTGATTTTCTCATGGGAATCTCTAGTGTTAGAGATATGGTCATCTCTTCGGATACTCTCGAGGTAAACCATTGTTTTACTGCATTTTCATATATAAGTTAATGTATTATATATCACATTTTCATATATAAGTTAATGTATTGTATATCACCACCTCTACTACTCTGATACTTTTTTGTTTCTCTAATTTGCAGATCATCTATGATTTCTCGAGATATGAACAAAGACCAATACCCTTGTTTCGCAACTTATCTTCCTTGCGTGCTAACTTCTTCCACAACAGGTGGGAAGTGTTGCCAGTCTTTCTCCAGAGCTGCCCGAATCTGAAATCTCTCTCCTTGGTTAGTATTGATTACTGAATTCATAAGCCTTTTTCTGTTACTTTTCATTAGTTGAATGCAAATGGTGAAAGTATATCACATTTCTAAACTTGTTTCATCCGCTTGGTCCTACTTTGCAGTCATTTAGTGAAGATCCTTTGGAGCAGGAAACTAGTGTTTTACCTGGACCTTATAGCTTCCTACCAACTCTCGAGTATGTTGAGATAGAGAAGGCAATGGAAGGCGACGTGGTGGCATTCACAAAACTGGCGAGGTACTTTCTGGAGAAGTCAACAATCCTCAGGAAATTCAGTTTCCTTTTGAGCGATTTCAGTGAAGAGGAAGAATCTGTCATCCTCACGAAACTACTTGCCCTGCCAAGACTCTCTAGCTCATGCGAAGTTGTCGTTATCAGATGATCCATATCGTCTCTGCCAATTCACATACAAACTTGTCTCTGAGGACTCTTAGTTGACATGCCTTCTTCTATTTTTTTTTTTTTGTATAGAATCATACCTTATGGTACTTTGTAAATGACTGTTTTGTTCTTAACAACAGATTTTGTAGATATTACTGTAAAGACATGACGAATGTTATCAAAAGAGAATATTAGTGCTTTCTTCTTTTCTTTCTTGCTAGCATGTAGGAAAACAATAGGGCGAGAGATGAAAGAAACTGTAAATTTGGGACTAAAGATGAAAAAGTCTGGAGAAACTTTCCACGACCAAAGGCAAAAACTGAGAAGTCCCTTGGGCCCAATACCCGTCAGTTTAGATTCTTAATATGGGCCAGGCTGAATTTAATCGATCCAAGCTCAAGAGTTAAAAGGTACTTATTCATCGTCTCTAAGGTACTTACAGAGAAAAGATCAGAGTAAGCGAAAACAAAGAACGAAATGACGAACAAAGAGAAGTTGAGAGAGAGAAGCCATTAGCGCAGAATCGAGGTTGAGAGAAGTTCAAGTCTTCGTAAGCGTCTTCTTCCTGCATCTCTCATCTTGTGGATTCTCCCTTTTGTTCCTTCGTAAGTGTCTTCTCCTTCTTCGTAAGCCATTATCGCAGAATCGAGTTCCTTCCGTAGTTTCAGTTTTCGATTGCTTATTCCTGTAAAACTGGGAACTCTGTGAAGAAATTGCTTGTGCGTTCGTTAGTTTCCATTTCACCAGATGGGATTCTCTTTGGCGTTTGATTGAATTTCAACACATTTCCGTCGTTCGATTCTATTTGGCGTTTGATAGAACTGTTAATCAAACTTCAAAGTCTTTCAAAGATGTGCTGCTGGATTGTTCATCAGGAAACGATTGTAAAGGATTTTTATTCGATTGGATGTTTGCCAGGAAGGGTACATGGAAGAAGACGCAGAGAATCATCTAAGCTTGCTTGCCTAATGCGCTGTTGATATGAATAGGATAGGGGTTGTAGATAGGCTAAGCGAATTGCCAGATTGCTTGCTGTGTGAGGTTCTTCTGTATTTTCCCCCAAAAGAAGTGGTCAAGACTAGCGCCTTCTCCAGAAGATGGAGAAACCTCTGGAAATGTGTACCTCGTTTGGATTTGGAGTATGGTGATTTCCCGGATCATGAGGCTGTTCTGAGTTTTCTCGATAGCTTTCTGGGTTTTGAGAGCGACTCAGTGCTGCAAGAATTCAAGCTAAAGTCTGAATCTTTCGAGCTAAAGGAAGATGAGGTATGGGGTGAGTTTGATGATGCTCATATCCCTCGCTGGATCAACATTGTAGTAGGTAACCGGAAAGTCGAACATCTCAAAGTTCTGGAGAGAAGATATCCTTATGACAAGGGACTGAAGATACCTGCAACAATCTACACTTGTGAGAGCTTGGTAACATTGGAGCTCCGTGACGTAATCTTGCATGAACCAAGCTCCGTTTCTTTACCTCATCTCATAACCATCAAATTAGAAGGGCTTGCCTATGCCAACGATCAGAATTTCGAAATGCTCATCTCAGGCTGCCCAGTTCTTGAAAGCTTATATGTTAAGAGGTCTCCCTATGAGGACGTATTTGTCTTCCGTGTGTGCTCTCAGTCTCTACTGAGCTTCACTCTTGTTGGCCACAACGACTACGAAATGGCGGGAGATATTGATGCTGTGATTGATGCTCCTAAGCTTGAGTATCTCGAGCTTTTTCAAGACCAAACAAGTCTTTCCATAATCAATAATCTGGGCGCGCTTGTTAAGGTGGATATGGATACTAGGTTTAACTTGCCTTACGAATACAGAGACATGCTCCATCCGAATGATGTGCCAAGGAGAAAGATAATTCGTGATTTTCTCATGGGAATCTCTAGTGTCAGAGATATGGTCATCTCTTCGGATACTCTCGAGGTAAACCATAGTTTTTACTGCATTTTCATATAAGAAGTCACCTCTACTCTCTGATACTTTTGTTTCTCTAATTTGCAGATCATCTATGATTTCTCGAGATGTGAACAAATACCAATACCCTTGTTTCGCAACCTATCTTCCTTGCATGCTAACTTCTTCCACAACAACTGGGAAGTGTTGCCAGTCTTCCTCCAGAGCTGCCCGAATCTAAAAACTCTCTCCTTGGTAAGTATGGTTACTGAAATCACAAACCTTCTCTTTTCTTTTTTTCATTAATTGAATGCAAATGGTGAAAGTATCACAATTCTCAACTTGTTTAATCCGTATGGTCATACTTTGCAGTCATTTAGTGAAGAAGATCCTTGGGAGCAGGCAAATGATATTTTACTTGGACCTTGTCGTCTCCTACCAACTCTCGAGTATGTTCAGATAGACAAGGAAATGAAAGGCGACGTGGTGGCATTCGTGAAACTGGTGAGCTACTTTCTGGAGAAGTCGACAATCCTCAAGAAATTCACTTTCTCCTTGAGAGATTTCAGTGAGGAGGAAGAACATGCCATCCTCAAAAGGCTCCTTGCTCTGCCAAGACTCTCTAGCTCATGCAAAGTTGTCGTTCTCTGATCCTCATATAATCTCTGGCAATCAACAAACGAACTCGTTGATATGCCTTCTTCTTTGTTTGTGATGAATGTTTGTGGTACTTTGTAAATGATTGTTTTGTTCTTGCGGCCGGAAAACAATGCGTCCTAGATTTTGTGGATATTATTGTACAGAGATGAGGAACTTAGTTAATGCTTCAGATGTATTCAAAAGTGAATATCATTAGTGCTTTCTTCTTTCTTCTTGCTGAGAGGAGCTATGTATGTAGTAGGGAAAACAATAGGGTGAGAGATGAAAGAAACTGTAAATTTGGGACTTAAAATGAAAAACGTCTGAGGAACTTTCCACGGCCTATTGGAAGCTTAACTCAAACAAAATGGGCATTGGGCCCAATATCCGTCAGTAAATTCTTCATATGGGCCAGTCTGAGTGTAATCGATCCAAGCCCAAGACGTAAAAGACACTATTCATCGTCTCTAAGGTTTTAGAGCGAGCGATAAAGAGTTTGTTACAGAAAGGATCAGAGTAAGCGAAAAACAAAGAACGAAAAGACGAACAAAGAGATGTTGAGGGAGAGAGAGAAGCCATTATCGCAGAATCGAGGTTGAGAGAAGTTCAATTCTTCGTAAGCGTCTTCTTCCTGCGGATTCTCCCTCTTGTTCCTTCGTAAGCGTCTTCTCCTTCTTCGTAAGCCATTATCGCAGAATCGAGTTCCTTTTTTAGTTTCAGTCTTCGATTGCTTATTCCTGTAAAACTGGGAACTCGGTGAAGAAATTGCTTGTGCGTTCTTTAGTTTCCGTCGTTTGATTGAATCTCAACACATTTCCGTCGTTCGATTCTCTTTGGCGTTTGATAGAATTGTTTTTTTTTGGTACTCAAACTTCAAAATCTTTCGAAGATGTGCTGCTGGATTGTTCATCAGGAAATGATTGTGTTCGATTGGATGTTTGCAAGGAAGGGTACATGGAAGAAGACGAAGAGAATCATCTAAGCTTGCTTGCCAATTGCGCAGTTGATAAGATAGGTCATGTAGATAGGCTGAGCGAATTGCCAGATTCTTTGCTGTGTGAGGTTCTTCTGTATTTCCGCACAAAAGATGTGGTGAAGACTAGTGCGTTCTCCAAAAGATGGAGAAACCTCTGGAAACAAGTACCTCGTTTGGACTTGGGGTGCTGTGATTTCCCAGATTACGAGTCTCTTGTGAGTTTTGTGGATAGATTTCTGGGTTTTGAGAGCGACTCTAAGCTGCGAGAATTCAAGCTAACGTCCGGATATTTGAAGGTTGAGTTCGATGGTGAGCCTGAGGTTGCTCATGTCCCTCGCTGGATCAACACTGTACTTAACCGGAAAATCGAACATCTCAAAGTTTTGGAGCGAAGAAAGCCTTATGACAAGAATCTGGAGATACCTTTACCGGTTTACACTTGTGGGAGCTTGGTAACCTTGAAGCTCCGTGACGTGCTCTTGCCTGATCCAGTCTCCGTTTCTCTACCTCGTGTCAAAACCATCGTACTAGTTGCGGTTGTCTATGACAACAGACGGAGTTTCGAAATGCTTATCTCAGGCTGCCCAGTTCTTGAAAGCTTATATGTAGAGAGAGTTGCCTATGAGGAAGGAGATGTCTTCTGTGTGAGCTCCCAGTCTCTACGGAGCTTCACTCTTATTGGGCACGACGACTACGAATTCGAGCACGAGGCTGATGTTCCTAGGGTAGTTACAGTTGATGCTCCTAAGCTTGAGTATCTCAAGCTTTTTCAAGACCAGACAAGGCTTTCCATAATGAATCATCTGGGAGCGCTTGTTAAGGTGGATATCAATACTAGGTTTAACTTGCCTTACGAATACAGAGACGTGCTCGATCCGAGTGATGTGCCAAAGAGAAAGCTAATTCGTGATTTTCTCATGGGAATCTCTAGTGTTAGAGATATGGCCATCTCTTCGGATACTCTCGAGGTAAACCATTGTTTTACTGCATTTTCATATAAGAAGTTTTTAGATATATACATCACCTCCTCTACTCTACTCTGATACTTTTGTTTCTTTAATTTGCAGATCATTTATGATCTCTCAAGATGTGAACAAAATCCAATACCCTTGTTTCGCAACTTATCATCCTTGCGTGCTAACTTCTTCCACAACGGTTGGGAAGTGTTGCCAGTCTTTCTCCAGAGCTGCCCCAATCTAAAAACTCTCTCCTTGGTAAGGATTGGATACTGAAATCACAAACCTTTTCATTTCTTAGTTTTTGTGATTGAATGCAAATGGTGAAAGTATCACATTCTGAGCTTGTTTCATCCTACTTTGCAGTCATTTAGTGAAGATCCATGGGAGCTGGCAAATGGGATTTTACTTGGACCTTGTCGTCTCCTACCAACTCTCGAGTATGTTAAGATAGAGAATGCAATGAAAGGCGACGTGATGGCATTCGTGAAACTGGCGAGTTACTTTCTGGGGAAGTCGCCAATCCTCAAGGAATTCACTTTCTTCTTGGACGATTTCAGTGAAGAAGAAGAAGCTGTCGTCCTCACAAAACTCCTTGCCATTCCAAGACTCTCTAGCTCCTGCGAAGTTGTCGTTCTCAGATGATCCATATCGTCTCTGCCATTTCACAGATAAAATTTTCTCTGAGGACTTTGTTGATATACCTTCTCCTTTGTTTGTATAGAATCATACCTTGTGGTACTTTGTAAATGACTGTCTTGTTCTTGTGGATATTACTGTAAAGACATGGCACTCATCTGACTTTTGATGAACATAGGAACATTTTTGTAGCAAACGACGTCGTTTGTAAAGACATGAGGAAATTCACAGGAATTGCAATTCATTCACGAAAACGAAGTCGTTTAACGTATCTCCTCTCGCTTGGAATTTGCGTAGCAGTTTTTTTTTTCTGGACCACTCACTCTTTCGTGCTTGATTGCGATTTTGTAGGAACAGATTTATGTCCTTCGATTGCTTTCGAAGTTTGTAAAATTATCGTTCTTCAAATTAGAGTGAAGTTTTCAGTCGAAAGGCTTTGAGGAGAGAGGATTTATTTTCGATTCGATGGATGGAGACGGAGAGGAACGTGTCAGTGCCAAAAGATCGAGTGAAGAAGGAGACTGGATAAGCAATTTTCCAGATTCATTGATAATTCAGATCCTCTTGAATCTCCCCACGAAGGATGTGGTCAAGTGCAGCGTATTATCCACTAGATGGAGAAATCTCTGGAAAAATGTACCTGTATTGGACTTGGACATTGACGATTTCCCAGAGCAAGACTCATTCGTGAGTTTCGTCGATAGATTTCTAGGTTTCAACAGCGATTCCTGCTTAGAGAGTTTTAAGTTAAAGTACGATCACTGTCAAATAGTTCCTCTCCGGCGTTGGATCAACACTGTTGTTGGGCAGAAAGTTCAAAATATCGATCTTTTGGATGATTCTTTCGAGAGTTGGGATTTTCAGATGCCTCCAAGCCTTTACACTTGCGAGAGCTTGGTTTCCTTAAAGCTCAGCGGCGTAACATTGCCTAGCTTGAGCCCCAAGTTTGTCTCTTTACCTTCTCTCAGAGTTATGGATCTAACTATAGTTCACTTTGCCGACGAATTGGCTTTAGAAACGCTCGTCTCTCTCTGCCCTGTTCTCGAAAGGTTAGCTATTGAAAGGAGTTTCTCTGATGGTGTTGAAGTTTTACGTGTGTGTTCTCAATCTCTGTTGAGCTTCACTCATGTTGCGGATTGTAATGACCGTTTGGATGAAGATTTAGTAGTTGAGATTGATGCTCCTAGGCTTGAGTATAAGAAGCTCAGTGATGATCGAATTGCAAGTTTCGTAATAAAGAGTCCAAATTCCCTTGTGGTGGCGTGTGTTGATACTACGTTTAACTTGGATTTAAGAGAGAATTTTGATGCAAATGATGTACACAAGAGAAATATGATTCGTGATTTTCTCGTCGCTATCTCTTGTGTCAGAAATATGATCATTGCTTCCGATACTCTTGAGGTAAACCTATCTTCCAATTCTCTGTTTTGAAATTTGTATGCTTAATTTTATCTTTTCCTGATACTTATTTTGTTGCAGGTCATTTATGAGTACTCAAGATTTGAACAAGTACCATTATTCAATAACCTATCTTTCTTGCGTGTTCAATTCACTGGCTACAGATGGGAAATGTTGCCAATCTTTCTTGCGAGCTGCCCGAATCTAAAGTCTCTTGTCGTGGTTAGGATTGTTTTACTTTCTTTCTTTGTAGTAAAAGTATCAAATACTCAAACTTTGTTCTTTCCTCTTGTTGTTCATGCAGGAGTCTAGTGGATATCCGGAGAAGGAGGGAAGTCGTGTTATATCTGGACCACGGTGTCTCCTATCGTCTCTGGAGTATGTTGAGATAAAAAGGCCATTGAAAGGAGAGGCCATGGAGATGAAACTAGTGAGTTACTTACTTGAGAACTCGAAAATCCTCAAGAAAGTTACCTTATGCATGGATGGTTCGGGTTCCAGAAAGAAAGAAGAATCTGTCATCTTCAAAGAACTCCTTAACATTCCGAGACTCTCTAGCTCATGCCAAGTTTTAGTTCTCTGATGATCTCTATGTAGTCATCAGTCACCAATAAACATATCAAGTTTGTCTTTGAATTTTTTCGAGAATAACATAATTTAAGAGAGTTGTTGTAATCTTATAATGCTTATGCTATGAGATAACATATTACGAATTTTCGTTTACTGGTTATATGAAAAAAAAATCGAATTTTCGGTTTAATTTTGTGGAAACCCATTCGGTTTAATTTCGAAATAAACATCATACATGTTTGGTTTAGTCTATCAACACGGGGAATAAATAAATGTGAATATTTGAATTCAAGCAAACCAAATAAAGCCCGTTTTGAGACTTTAAAACTTTTCCACCAAGACAAAACCCTAACGGACGCAGTCACTGGAGTGGAACCCTGGGTACAATTTCCTGTCATTCGACGACTGATTATCTAAATGAAATTGATCGGAAGATTTGCTCGATGCTTCATCGGACAACGACAAGAGAACAAGGATGGAACAGACAATGAAGATAGGCTGAGCAGCTTGCCAGATTCTTTGTTATGTGAGATACTCCTGAATCTCAAGACAAAGGATGTCGTTAGAAGTAGTGTCTTATCCAGAAGATGGGGACATCTCTGGAGATGTGTACCTGGTTTGGACTTGAGCTGTGGCTATCTCTGGAGATGTGAACTTAGTTTGGACTTGAGTTGGGGTTATCTCTGCGTATACAACACTTTTGTGAGTTGTGTCGATAGGTTTCTGGGTTTTAACAGCGACTTGTGCATAGAATATCTCAAGATAGAGAACCATTCTGATAATGATCATGTAACGCGGTGGATCAACACCGTTGTTAACCGGAAAGTTAAACATTTGGAAGTTAAGGACTATCATTGGAGGATTAGTGAAGTCCATATACCTTCAAAAGTCTACACTTGTGGGACCTTGGTAACCTTGAAGCTCTGTGACGTGGTCTTGCCTGACCCCAAGTTTGTGTTTTTGCCTTGTCTCAAAGTTATCCGTCTCGACCGGGTTATGTTCGACTACGGTTTGGCTTTCCAAATGCTCATCTCAGGCTGTCCAGTTCTCGAAAGCTTAACTTTATGGATGAATGCATGTGGCAATGTAAAGTGTTTACGTGTGTGCTCCAAGTCTCTATTGAGACTCATTCACTTCGGCCATATTGGCGACTATACTGATGATAAAAGTCTAGTAGTTGCAATTGATGCTCCCAGGCTACGCTACCTCAAGCTCTATGATTATGAAACTCCAAATGTCATAGTACATAATCTTGGATCCCTTGTTAAGGTGGATATCGATATTGTGTCTAAGCCTAGTTCTAGAAGGAGGTTCGATCCCAATAATCTACCAAAGAGAAACATGATGCGTAATTTCCTCGATGGGATCTCCACTGTTGAAGATATGGTCATCTCTTCTTCACGTACACTCGAGGTGACCTACTCAAGATTGTTAAATTTATTTTACTTAAAAAAGATTTTCAGATAACCCACTAATACTATACTGTTTTTTGTTTCTTTTTCAGGTCATCTATGATTACTTAAAATGTCAACCACTGCCACTATTTCCAAACCTAACTTCCATGCGTGCCACCGACTACAAGTGGCAAATGTTGCCAGCTTTTCTTGAGAGCTTCCCGAATTTAAAATCTCTCGTCTTGGTTAGTAATTTCTTAAACTCAACTACAAATTTCCTTTGTGAAAATGGTGAAAGTATTATATACACTTGAACTTTTGTTTGTGAATTCGGTTATACTTTCAGGAATCTACTAGATACCCGGAGAAGGAAGGAATTAGTACTTTATCTGGACGTCCATGTTTCTTGTCATCTCTTGAGCATGTTGAGATACAAAGGCCATCGACGGGGTTAGTGAGTTATTTTCTTGAGAACTCAACACTATGCTTGGATGATTCCAGAATGGAAAGTGAACCTGTCATCCTCAGAAGACCCCTTGCTACTCCAAGACTCTCTGCCCCAAGAAATTGACTCTATTCTTGGATAAACCTAGAAATGTAACTCTCTAGCACTTGTCAAGTTGTTGTTCTATGATCCTCTTAGTCATCGACGATGAACAAACAGTGTTGTCTAATTAAGTTTATGATTTTTGGTTTGTGATCATTTTGATGATCTGGAAATTTTAAGAAGATTAATTAACACTTTAATAGTACAAAAGAGTGAACGTGGTGTTGTAATACATCTCATAAAGTTCTAAATAGTATCTTCTGAAGCGTGTTCATTAAGTTCAATATTTTTTTGCCTCATCAATTACGACAGTGCTAGGTTTCGACAGTCCTAACTCTATAGTTTTCCTTTTTGAAAAAAATGCCTTAAAAATCCCGAACTTTATTGTGGCCAAAGAAACTACAATCTCTTGTAAATTCATATTTATCCCAACTTTTTATTGACTTTTATAACTTCAACATAAAGTTCTGTTGACCTAGCAAAAATAGACACACCATGACTTGAATGAAATATTTATTTTGTTGATTATCTTAAACTTTGTTAAACTAAAACGTTTTCTCCTATATTCTCATATCAATTCACAATATCTAAAATGCCGAATCAATTTTGCATCTCTTGATTTCTCTCTCAACCAAATATTCATCTTCATCATAATCATTCTTTCACGACAACATCTGTTGGTGCTTTTCTTTCTTCTCATTATGTTTCTCTTACGAAACTTCAACACTTCAATGTCATCATAAAACAAGAAATAACAAAAAAAAAAAAATGAGAAGAAAGAGCAATCTTAAAAATATATTAGCATTTTGTTTGGTAATACATGAAAGGTAAACTTGATTTTGGATCAAGATTAATTTGGGCCAAATCTAATATATACTTAGCCCAAATTCTAGAATCCTCTTTAGAAATATCTAGATTTCCACCTCCTTAATAATTGTAATATCTAGAAAATTATAGAGAATAAAATATTTAGACATATTCTAGATAATTGTAATAAAATAATCTAGATATTAGTTAAAAACACTCTATATTTAGGATTAAAATATTTAAGATAATTTGTAATGTGGAGGCTATAAATAACTCTTTCCCCCTCTCATTTTGTAATTAAGAATCAAGAAGTTGTAATAAGAAGTTCTTCTAAGAAACTAAAATCTTCTTACTTTTTTTCACTTCTGAAACACTTTCTCCATCACTCTAGATAAGCTTTCTTTCCAAAAATACAATCAGTTTAAATATTGACCTCTATCAAAACACAGGTAATAGAAGTGAAAATTCGAATTCAACTAAACCAAATTAAACCGAATGGGTTTCACTTTTAAATACGTGACTTGAAAACTTTTCCACCAAGAAAAATCCCTAAACGGACGCAGTCACTGGAGTGAAACCCTGATTATCTAAAATCTCAATGGAATTTCTCAGAAGATTTGCTGGATTCTTCATCCGACAAGAGAACATGGATGGAAGTGGAACAGATAATGAAGATAGGCTGAGCAGCTTGCCAGATTCTATGTTATGTGAGATACTCTTGAAACTCTCGACAAAGGATGTGGTTAGAACTAGTGTCTTGTCCAACAGATGGAGAAATCTCTGGAGATCCGTACCTGGTTTGGACTTGAGCTGTGATGATCTCCGGGAATACAACACTTTTGTGAGTTTTGTCGATAGGTTTCTAGGTTTTAACAGCGAGTTGTGCATAGAAAATCTCAAGGTAAAGTACCAGTTAGGTAGTGCTCATGTCACGCGGTGGATCAACGATGTTGTTAAGCGGAGAGTTAAACATTTATCAGTTATTGCCTATCATTGGTCGATTAATGGAGCCCACATACCTTCAACAGTTTACACTTGTGAGAGCTTGGTAACCTTGGAGCTCCGTGAAGCAACCTTGCTTAGTCCCAAGTTTGTGTTTTTACCATGTCTCAAAGTCATCTCTCTCATTCGGGTTAAGTTTGCAAACAATCTGGCTTTCGAAATGCTCATCTCAGGCTCTCCACTTCTCGAAAGCTTGTCTCTAGTGACGATTTCTTTCGAAAATATAAATTGTTTCCGAGTGTGCTCTGAGTCTCTATTGAGACTCACTCATTTCGAGAACTACTCTATTGGTGAAGATCTAGTAATTGCTATTGATGCTCCCAGGCTACGCTACCTCAAGCTCTCTGACTATGATACAACATGTGTCCCATGTTTCATAGTAAAAGATCTTGGATCCCTTGTTAAGGTGGATATGGATATTGTGTTTAAGCTGGGTTATGGAAGGAGTTTCGATCCCAATGATCTACCAAGGATAAACATGATCCGTGATTTCTTCAATGGGATCTCCACTGCTAAAGATATGGTCATCTCTTCACGTACCCTCGAGGTGACCTAATTCAAGATTGTTATTTTATTACTTCAAAAAAGATTTTCATACAAGACATATCTGATATTTTTGTTTTTGTTTCTTTTTCAGGTCATTTATGATTACTTAAGATGTCAACCACTGCCACTATTTCCCAACCTATCTTCCATGCGTATCACCGACTACAAGTGGCAAATGTTACCAGCTTTTCTTGAGAGCTTCCCGAGATTAAAACGTCTTTTCTTGGTTAGGATTTTTTTTTTATTGAACATCGAATTTCCTTTGTTATAATGCAAATGGTGAAAGTGTTTATATATATTTAAACTTTTGTTTGTGGATTCGGTTGTGCTTTCAGGAATCTTGTAGAAACCCCCCGGAGAAGGAAGGAATTAGTATTTCATCTGGACGTCCGTGTTTCTTGTCATCTCTTGAGTATGTTGAGATACAAAAGCCATGGACGAATCCACAAAGGAAGGAGAATCTGTTATCCTCAAAACACCGGTTAGTGAGTTATTTTGTTGAGAACTCAACACTATGCTTGGATGATTCCACAAAGGAAGGTGAATCTCTCATCCTCAGAAGACCCCTTACTACTCCAAGACTCTCTGCCTCATGCCCAGTCAACAATCCTCAAGAAATTGACTCTATTCTTGGATAAACCTAGAAATGTTGAAGAATATGTCATCCTCTAAGGAACTCTTTTTTTATTCCAAGACTATCTAGCTCTTGCCAACTTGTTGTTCTCTGATCCTCTTAGTCATCGACCATGAACAAAACAGTCTTGTCTTTTGAGTTTTAAGTTTATGAGAAGAACTCTGTGCTTCTTCTTTGTTGTGATCATTTTGATGATCTGTAAGTTGTAAGAAGATTATATGATCAATAAATAAAATTGTTTTGCTTCAATTGAACCAATACTCAAGTCTCTATTGACTTTTTTATTCATGTTGCACACAGTTTTAACTTCTGAGGATATGTGGATGAAGACAAAAAAAAAATATGTAATTTCTGCTCTCAAGCTTTTAAGTATAGAGATTAAGAGACAGTAAAGCTTAATTAAGTATGTTTGTATTTCAACTTGAAAAAGGAAAAAGACTAGTTGACGAGAAGAACGGCATAGAGAAGCTGGTTCCAAGCATCAGGGACTCCAGGGAGGCACCAATGGCTACAGTCATTTAACTTAGGGCCTCCACCGGCATAAATCGAAGGGTGACCGTCCTTCCTCAGCTCCGTCATAGCCGTCACGTCGAGGAGGTTCACCGATTTAGCCATCCCTTTGAGCACAGTTTTCACTATAGCCTCACCTTCGTTATGTCCTGGGTACTCACTTTGTCCTTTCACTGGTTCCGTCTCACCCAAGCAAGTGTTCTTCGGTTTACCCCATTCACCACCACTTCAAAAACCAAGCAACCACAACATAAATTAATCCCCGGTTAAGTAGTTAGTTAACTATAATCACGAGAGAGAGAGTGTGAAAGAGATTAACTTGACATGCACGGGAGAGACTCCTTGATAGAAAACCCTAGTTTTTGAAGTATCCATGTTGTGATCAATCCACTTAGCCCAAGTTGTCAAAGCAGTCTTGAAAGCATCCATTCTATTCATCTCCTTCACAAATCGGTCTCCCACTTGAAAATAATCCCATCTACATAATCATCATCATCATTGAGTTAGTTAACATTTGTTATGTGAATATGTGATGTGATTACACTAAGCTCAAGCATGAGATGATTAATTAATAACGTACGTCTTAGCACGACCGGTGTGAGACCACCAGTGGAAAGTGTTGAAGATGGCAACATCATATCCCAACCATTGATTTCCGGTACTGATGGAATCTAGTTTCAGAACCAATCCTCTTGCTTTGTCCGCTACCAAATCCACCAGGAACCCATTTTTCAGGAAATCTACCGATATTCCATATTCCTATCATTTCAATTGATAAGTTTGATTAACCGAATCCAAAATAAACATGAATTGGAAGTAAACCGGTTTGAGTTAAACGTACCGGAATGGTGAAGGTGGAGAGCTTGCTGACTTGGAAGGTGTACCTAGCGTTTGGAACGGCGGCGTGAAGCATGCAACTTAGCGACCTCCACATATTGTTGCTCAGTGAATCTCCCACGAACAGTATCTTCTTCCCTCTGAATTTCGTTAAGAAATCTTGTCCGTTGAATCTGCCATTCCACAAATACGTCTCACCCGTTAATTAAATTACTTTATTCATTCAAATCGGGGGCTGTGTATTTTTGCACTTTGAAGATCTAAACATGACAATCACAATATTTATTACACAATTATAATGAAAATTGCTAGACTATACAAAATTTAATAATGTTTCTTATGTTAACAAAATTATTTATTTAATGACAAGTCGTAATTTGAATCAATATGCAATTATTAAAATTGTCATAAAAAGTTACGTTTAACAAATGTATCACATGTTCATTAGTGACGTTCAAGATTCCGGACCATTTATTTCTAAATGAGTGCATGGGAAATCTCTAAGGTCGCTTTATATGATTTCACATGCGATTGCATTGTTATGACTTATGATCAGGTTATTCGGATTTCACAAAACAAATTTCTGAAACAATAATTCAAGTATATTGTGTACTAGATAAATGAATGCGATTATCACCTTGGGATGCCGCAGCCGGTGGGTTGCCACCTGTAATTGAGGTAGTCCTTGTCTGGCCGACCAAACTTCTGGCAGTCCAGTCCGAGGAACGGACAAGTCGATGTTCCATAAAGAGGTTTAGAAGAGTTGTCATAAACCCAACTTCCTTGGTAAATGTTACACTTTGATCCATTATCCTCCTGAGCAGTTGCGTTGTGATCTGATAACTCAACAAGAGAAACAAGAAGAAGGATGAAGAAGAACTGATGGAATTCCATTTTCTTTCTTTTTTGTTAGAGTAGAAAGGACGATTATAACATGATATCAAAGCTAAATTGTTGTATTTATAGACAAGTATTCACGTAGTGGGATGACTGTTTGGTTGTCTAAATTAATATTCAAACCATCTACGGTTTTGGGTAAGTAATAATAATAACCTTATGTTGAATACTTTTTAAAGCTTTTTTCTTTTCAATAAAAATGAATCTACGCGATTTTTGCCATTAGGGGAAGATACAGTCAAATACAATTTGATTTAGTAGATAAAGTAAAATATCAACGTTTATAAAAACCTTAGAACTTCATAGCCGAAGTTTAATTTCAATCAATTCGGAGTCTTTCAAATACATATATAGTCAAAGCTGGTTCGATTGTATACATCGTAAATTGATACAATTTGTTTTTTGTTCTCTAATGATTTTTTTTTTTTTTCAAACTTCTCTAATGATTTTTAACTTCAGTTATTTAGAAACAAACTATTATTAACCACAATTCACGTGTTTTTTTACATCATACTAAATGGATACAATTTTTTATGAGTAAAAAAGCTTTATGCTGTTTTCAATAAAACAAGTATACACGTGGCAGAATGCTAATGGATAAAATGTGGTCATTCCTCAGTTAAACGTACGTGCATTGACCACAACTTATTAAAGCTTTGTTTATCCCATTCCCATGTGATCGTTATAGCTCATAGTCATACGGATACACATACGTCACCCATATTCCTCTCTGAGTTACAAAAGAAAAGTCTTAAGGACCAAGAAGAAGAAAATCAAACCCATGTCAGAAAATGAAATCTGTAGCCGTTATAAACAGAGGCTGACGCTTCTCTGTCCCCTGCAAAAACCTTATTGTGTCGTGACTCGTGATTAAGCGTCTATGATGCTATAAAATGAAAGCATGATTTTGCTTTTCGTTGACTGTTAACATTAACCGCAAAGGTAAAGAACATAATCTGATTACAACCATCTGAACCCGGTTAGCTGATTAACCGGGGTGGGTTGGGAAACAAGACGATTAAATAAGGCTGTGACATACTACGATACAATCAAAAGGGTACAAATAAACGAATATATAAAGTTGTGTTTTGACTTTGATTGAGGCTTTGAGCCTTACATGACAAAAAGAAATTGAAATAAAATCGAAGCAACATACTGAGAATGGTTTGGTCGGACCGGTTTTTCTTGAAGAAATGTACATGTGACTAGAGTTACCTTGTGCTTGAGTTTCCAAGAGTGAGTTCAAGATCATCCGAACCACTCTCCTCATGTATCCTCTCTCCTTCCCACGCCTTCACCAACCCGTTTGTGTTACTCCCAAACGCAAACTCTGGAGGAGCAGCAACAGCTTCCGACATTGGAACATCAGCACCAGAAGGAATCGCCGGTGAGCAAGTCCCGCTCTGACCCGGCGTCCACATTCTCGACCCGTCTCCACATTCTTTGATTCCAAACGGGTTTTGCGAGACGAGGCTAAACGTCGGTGAAGCTGGAACGCTTTGCGCCAGCTGGATCCCGGAGAACCATTCAGAGTCAGGGATGTTACTCTGTCTCGTGGGACTAGGCGGTGTTGAAGAGACAAAGAAAGAGTTGTTGAGTTGTTGCCAATCGCTGTTCATCCTCGGTGTACGAGCTGTCGGAGAGCTTAAAGGAGGTGTTACAGGAGCGCTTATAGAGCCGTAGAGGTAATTAGGAAGTCTTGACGATGAAGAAGCTGAGGATGACGATGTTGTTGAGAGGTGTTTAAGCCAGGGGATGAGTGATTGGCCGTCTCCGGAGGTGAGGTTAGCGAAAGAAGACGAAGATGGGCTCATGAAGTTGGATGAGCCTGGACTTGGATTGTAAGAAGAAGCGCATGGACTTGGCTGATAAGAAGAGCATGGGCTCGCTGTTGCTGAGCCACCACCTATCTCCATACGTTCTATAGGTCTACTACATCCCTGAAACAAATCACAAACAAATAAACATGATCACAAAGAAGTTCTTGAAAAACCAAAAAATTATGTCAAGAATTAGTTCAAAAGTTTTGATTCTGTTAATGTGAAAACAAACTGAAACAGCAAAAGTCATTTTCCTAGTTTCACATTAGCAAATTCTCTGTGTTGAGACAGTAAAGCAAAAGTGGTCACATGCTTTTCCCAAAAATCTTACAGATCACAAAACGTACACTTTGAAGTCTGTGCAATGGACAGTTTTATTGAGATCTATGCTACTTTGCTTTTTCTCTTTATCATCTGAGAAAAAGACTAGACCTCTTGACACAAGTGAATCAGTCAAACAAACATGAGACAGTGGTGAGAGATAGAGAGAATCTTCTTTTAGATTAAAAACGCATAATAAAAAAGATTCAAACATTTGACTAAACGATCCTCTAATTTGCTAACCTACGCCGAAAGAACTACCAGGAACACGTTAGCAAGAAAACCAGTAACTTTGATCTCTTACGAAAACAGAGCAAAATGAGATCGGGAAATCGTAAAGACGAACCTTGCGGTAAGTGGTGCCATCGAGTTCGACGATCCAGCCGGCTTCGTTGCAGAGTGCTTTCAGGACCTCGTTGTTGTCACAGTGCTTGGGCAGCTCGTAGTTACCGTACAGTCTCAATCCGGTGAAGATCTTCGCCGCGATTGCTCTCCGTCGTCTCTCTCTCCTCTTGTTGTTCTCTCTCTCCCTCCACGTCGGCATTCTCGTCCCCGACGTCATCACTCTCTGTTTCAGCAGATCAGTGAGACAATTCCCAGGCTAATTCTCGAGAAAAAAGCGCAAGATTTTCAGATCTGGCGCCAAAGACCAAACAGAACAAACGAATACTCCGACAGTTGCAGCAACTTGTTTGCTCAAAAGTTTCACGTTTCTCCAGCAGTGAGAACCAAAAGAAAAGATGATTTAAGCTGAAGGAAGCGGATGAAGAAGCTCGGAGATTTCGATAAAGCTAAAGTTTCCGGTGATCGGAGGAAGAGAAAACTCGGGAATTGGAGAAGAAGAAGAAGAAGGAGGTTAAGCTAATCATGAGCTCTTCGTGCCAGAGAAGAAGAGGTTGATTACTTTCATAGTGATATAGCCAAATAAAGAAAACAAATAGCCTATACTACCCAATTTACCCAAGTTTTGACCCTATATTTACAAAATCGCCACTAGATGAGGTCACGCGTTAGCACGTGGGAGCTTATACTTATACCCGCGAATACGCAGTTAATTTACCAATTTGCCACAGGTAGAGTTTCATTTCCACGTGTAAGAGAAAACGTTTGCCCTTAAAACGGGGTTTAATTTACGAAAATACCACGAGACCGTTTTGCTGACCTCGGAAGTTTCCTTTTCACGTGATGGTGCGTCCCCGGCGTGACCCTGTAGGGCCCATGAAATGTGTTTTTCACATTCGCGTAGGCACCACTCGCCCGCACCGGTGGCTCGATATATATTATAGTGTCTCACGTGGTCGCCGCGTCTGTGTGCCACCCACGTTGTCTCTTTATCAGAACCTTCTCTCTCTCTGTTCAAACTGGTCGTTCAGAGCTGTTTCTGTCCAACAACATCAATGATTCAGCTGCAGTGAGACAGAACTTGCCAGGTCATCGGCGTTACAGACATCACACAAATAACGGTCTTTTACACAAATAATTATTTAACTTTTTATAAGAGGTATTTGTCCCGAATATTTAAATGTCTAGTTCTTGTTGATTCTTGTCACTTTATAAATTTCAATGATAAGATACTCTAGTAGTTGATACAATTTCATTCTTATTACAATTTGTAGAATATTATTCTCAGCTTCAAAAAAACTAAACCAAATCACTGATTACCAATGAAGCAAATCACTGTGACGTCTACGGAGCAAAACCGGAACTTACAAAATTCCGAACCGGATTCCGATCTGAATTTGAAGTCACAACCGCTTGGCTAAGAGTCTCAATGTTTCCAGTGAGGACTGAATCTTCTCGGACAGAGCAGTGTAGAGGCATCTCTGAGAAGCTTCGTTAAGCTCTTGGCCAGCTAAAGAGAGGACAGGCCATTGCGCTTCTTGAAGAGGAGGAGCTGTTACATGGCGTGAGGCCGAGACAGCGCTCTCAACCATCATTGGAACATCAAACTCAATTGGCTCACCAACCACGACTCGAAGGTTTTTGTTCCACAACGGTACTGGTGGCCTTCTTCCATTGAAGTACTTCTCCGGCATCATCTACAGCCGTCAGAACAATGCAAGTAAGTTCTTTTGAATAAAAAACTTGAATGCTGATACATGACTGAAGGATCTATGACATGTTACCTCATCAAATCCTCGGTGAATTATTGGCAAGACGATAGGAGTAACCGGACAACGAGCGATGAGGCTTGCGGTTCCCCATTTAAGTCGCCGTATAGGAACATCTTCTTGAAACACTTTGCCCTCTGGGAAGGTATGCAGCTACTAGTCATGATTAAAAGAAACGATTAGAGAGCTAGAAAAAAGATCTCAGTATTACTTTAAAATGTGAAAGATAAACAACCCAAGATCCATCTTTTAATCGCTGGAGAGCTTCGTTCATGTGTTCTTGGTAGATTCCACCACCTCTAGTTATAGGTATGCATTTTCCTGCTCAAAAGAATTCATCAACATTCATCTTGAGAAAAGCCAAAGCCAACCATCAAATCACTGAGAAGAAGCTTGACGTACCAGTGCGAAAGATATAGGAGAAGATAGGATTCTTGAAACATATGTCCTCTGCAGCAAGAACCCATCGAGCCAACTCTGGATCTAATGAAAGAAGGCCCTTGAAACCTCCCCACATGACTGGATCATCCAATCTGATTGACAACAAAGTAAATAGATCAACATCAGAAAGTAGATACAAGTGAGTGGAAAGTGATGACAACAAGTAAAAGATCAGAGTATTAAGGTTTATAAAATCTTTTAACTAACGTCGACATGTGATTACTAACAGTGATGAGAGGAACTCCGGGAGGACGTGAACGGACTAGAGTCATGAGAGTATCTGCATTGTGGACTGTCGTTTTGTTGCAAAGATTCGCTACTGCTCGAGCAAACGCACCAACAGCCATTATAACCGTTTTCCTTGGGATTCCTCTCAAGTGATCAGATCTTGCTGCCCATTCCATTATCTTCCCCATTTACGCTTCTTCCAAGGAAATGCAAGCTTCAAAGTTGTCTCCCTAATCAACAAATCACAGAGCGAGAGCAATGAAGGGCAGTTAGGTAACTTTCATGGAGAGTACAAGATAGAGAGATGTTGAGTAAGGACAGTGTGTGTGTGGTAATGCTTTGGTTTTAAGATTTTTAAAGAGTGGATCAGACACATCTTTGGACCAAACCAAATAATTCCAAATTCAAAAAAAAAAGGAAGAGAGTAGTGATTCCTCTCCACAAATGTATATATCTCTTACAAGTTACAGATATAATATAATGTTTGCTAAGGACTATGGAGTAGAGAGGAAAGGAGTGAGCATAAGGAAGCTGGAGAGAATCTTGATTTTGTGACAGAGCATGAATGATTTGATCTTTGTCCCTACAAAGAGTCTTATCATCTTTAAATTCTTCCTTTTCTTCGATAATTGAAGTCACTATATGCCCCCAGGCATTTCGATTGAGACTCAACTCAATCCTGCAATAAATGGTGTCTTTTGAATAATAAAACACGTCCGCAACGAAAAAATCAAAATTTTCAATAGTGACCATAATAAAAACAGAGATTGCTACATGATTCTGAATATTTGTTTACCCTCCAGTTTTCATGAAATCCACTCACTCACTCCATTATTTGCCTCATTAATGATTTTGTGGCCTCCTCTTGGGTCGTCTCATTTAAAGTTGGTTTTGGGCTTCGCTTTAGGCCTGTATAGGTGGTTTCGATTGATGCCCTCTATTTCGTCCGTATTTATGGTTATGCCCACTTATCTTTCAATATTGATGATATTACCCTTCCGTCTTTTCGTTAAATTTACTGTACCCTTTGATTTGTATATATTTGTGATTTCACCCCTGGTTAATTTGATGGTTGGATGTGGGCCTAATCCGGCCCATTAAAGATATGATGTGGAACTAGGCTCGTGGAAACAGAGAAGGTGCCACGAAAAAACAGCGTGCAAGAGAGCATATGCCACGTGGCGAAAGAGTGACGACACAAGTCAGAAGAAACCAAAAACTTAACTGATTTAATTATTTTTATGGCTCTGTTTCGTTTGCCGTCGTTCAGGTGCTCTGCTCCACTTACGTTTAATCTTCAATCAACGCGAAAACCATCAGAAATCTGATCGAGCAGCTATGCTCAGAATAATCGCTAGTCACCCTTTGGTTCCGAAGAAATGGATTTGTAAGAGAAAGCTCGGGACTTACTATGATTCTTCGTCGTTCGTCAAATATGGCGGAATCGGCGATGATTGTAAGAAGCAGCTGGTTCTAAGGGTTTCCGTTAAAGCAATGAAGGATGAAGGTAACGGCGGAGGAAGTATGAGTTTCTCCGGACAAAGCTGGGACCCAAGCTCGGAGATAGAAGTTCCTTCAGACCAAAGACCGGTAAGCAAATGTTGTTTCTGATCATAAGTAAAGAAAATAAATGAGCCTAATTACGAAATTATGATACCTTTTGTAGGTGAACGAGTATTCGTCTTTAAAGGAAGGGATGTTGTATTCATGGGGAGAGTTGGGTCCAAGCCAATTCTTTCTTCGTCTTGGTGGTCTTTGGTTGGTGACTTTCACTGTTCTTGGAGTTCCTATTGCAGCTGCTAGCTTTAACCCTTCTAGAGTGAGCTTCAAATCCGAGCCTCTGCAAGAAAGATGCATTTGTATATACAGATTATAATATGTTTTCTTTGAAAAAATGTTGCAGGAACCTTTGAGGTTTGCTCTAGCTGCAGGGACAGGAACCTTATTCCTGGTCTCATTGATCGTCTTGAGAATTTACCTCGTAATTTAAAACTTGCTCTTCTTCTCTCACCTTATAGTTTCTCACAGATTCCAATGTTATTGATGACTTCTTGACTGTTTTTGTTTTGTTTTCAAGGGATGGAGCTATGTTGGAGATAGACTACTTTCTGCAGTTGTGCCATACGAAGAGAGTGGATGGTATGATGGACAAATGTGGGTGAAGCCACCTGAGGTTTGCATTTTAAATTCCTTTCCCTTTGCCAAAATAGACAAAAACAAGAGTGTTAATTACTGTGAGTTTGCATTTTGTGTGTTCAGGTTTTGGCTCGTGACAGGTTGTTAGGTTCTTACAAGGTAACAATGATTACACAAACAAATGTTTTGTGGCAATGTATATTATTCAATATTGCAAAAAGAAAAGCAAACAAATAAAGTAATTTTTGGTGATTTTTTTTCAGGTGAAGCCAGTAATCAAGATGCTGAAACAAACATTAGTTGGAACAGGAGCTTTGCTTGTTTCAGCGTTTGTGCTGTTTGTTTTTGCAACACCAGTCGAGGATTTCTTTAAAACCGCTCTAAGATCTAAGGATTATCAACCGGAAGTTTCCATTTCAAGAAGCAACAACAGCAAGTTCAATATGAGGTACATTAGGAGATCAATCAAAAATAAAACACCTATCTACAACGTAGAAAGTATGAGAATTTCTGACTTTTGTTGATAACAAATTTGCAGAAAAGAACAATTGCTTCGGTTACCTGTAGATGTTAAGACCGATGATGACTTGGCAGCGGCTGCAGCTGAGGCTGCTGATGGAAGACCGGTCTATTGCAGAGACCGTTACTACCGTGCATTGGCCGGTGGTCAATACTGCAAATGGGAAGATCTTGTTAAATAGTTGTCTAAACAGAAGAACAAGAACAGGAACACGCCTATGTAATTCTTCTCAGTTTTTTTGGATTAAAATGGCTTAATAAGCCTCACCATTACTAAATACCGAGTTATCCATACAGATTACTAAAGACCTAGTGAAATCATACACACTTTTGTTACTAAAGACCGACTTATCCATACACACTTTACTTGCGCCAAGGTACAAAATGGTGACAAGTTTGGTTATTTCGTTTTCTTCGACTGAGCTTAGTAGGCCTGTAAATGGTAAGCATGTTAGATTTTCGTTCGATTAACGGCCCATTCAATTTGTACGGGGTTAAAGGCAAAGAGCACGAGTCATTTGTTACTTTTTTGATAGTTTGCGTGAGTTTTTTAATGATAGAAACCCAAAAGAAAAGAAAAAAATGTTCCTGAAATAAATTCTAGTTGGCACACGGTTCGATCTAATCAATTTCCAA
>CACVBM020001916.1:0-17884 GCA_902728155.2 Microthlaspi erraticum | reverse complement strand
TAAAGGAACATCAAATGGACCTAATTTGGGAACCGGAAGAGGTAAGGAGTCCGAAATGTACCTCTGTGACTCCACATTGTGGAAACTCACTTGTAGTGTATAAGATGAACTAGATGGACCCATACTTACCCAAACATGGATTAATAGGTTCTACACATGACTATGAGGACAAACATGAGTGAAACGGTCTCAATCCAAGGGAGGAACATCAAATGGACCAATTTGGGAACCGGAAGAGGTAAGGAGTCCGAAATGTACCTCTGTGACTCCACATTGTGGAAACTCACTTGTAGTGTATAAGATGAACTAGATGGACCCATACTTACCCAAACATGGATTAATAGGTTCTACACATGACTATGAGGACAAACATGAGTGAAACGGTCTCAATCCAAGGGAGGAACATCAAATGGACCAAATTTGGGAACCGGAAGAGGTAAGGAGTCCGAAATGTACCTCTGTGACTCCACATTGTGGAAACTCACTTGTAGTGTATAAGATGAACTAGATGGACCCATACTTACCCAAACATGGATTAATAGGTTCTACACATGACTATGAGGACAAACATGAGTGAAACGGTCTCAATCCAAGGGAGGAACATCAAATGGACCAAATTTGGGAACCGGAAGAGGTAAGGAGTCCGAAATGTACCTCTGTGACTCCACATTGTGGAAACTCACTTGTAGTGTATAAGATGAACTAGATGGACCCATACTTACCAAACATGGATTAATAGGTTCTACACATGACTATGAGGACAAACATGAGTGAAACGGTCTCAATCCAAGGGAGGAACATCAAATGGACCTAATTTGGGAACCGGAAGAGGTAAGGAGTCCGAAATGTACCTCTGTGACTCCACATTGTGGAAACTCACTTGTAGTGTATAAGATGAACTAGATGGACCCATACTTACCCAAACATGGATTAATAGGTTCTACACATGACTATGAGGACAAACATGAGTGAAACGGTCTCAATCCAAGGGAGGAACATCAAATGGACCTAATTTGGGAACCGGAAGAGGTAAGGAGTCCGAAATGTACCTCTGTGACTCCACATTGTGGAAACTCACTTGTAGTGTATAAGATGAACTAGATGGACCCATACTTACCCAAACATGGATTAATAGGTTCTACACATGACTATGAGGACAAACATGAGTGAAACGGTCTCAATCCAAGGGAGGAACATCAAATGGACCAATTTGGGAACCGGAAGAGGTAAGGAGTCCGAAATGTACCTCTGTGACTCCACATTGTGGAAACTCACTTGTAGTGTATAAGATGAACTAGATGGACCCATACTTACCCAAACATGGATTAATAGGTTCTACACATTACTATGAGGACAAACATGAGTGAAACGGTCTCAATCCAAGGGAGGAACATCAAATGGACCAATTTGGGAACCGGAAGAGGTAAGGAGTCCGAAATGTACCTCTGTGACTCCACATTGTGGAAACTCACTTGTAGTGTATAAGATGAACTAGATGGACCCATACTTACCCAAACATGGATTAATAGGTTCTACACATGACTATGAGGACAAACATGAGTGAAACGGTCTCAATCCAAGGGAGGAACATCAAATGGACCAAATTTGGGAACCGGAAGAGGTAAGGAGTCCGAAATGTACCTCTGTGACTCCACATTGTGGAAACTCACTTGTAGTGTATAAGATGAACTAGATGGACCCATACTTACCCAAACATGGATTAATAGGTTCTACACATGACTATGAGGACAAACATGAGTGAAACGGTCTCAATCCAAGGGAGGAACATCAAATGGACCAATTTGGGAACCGGAAGAGGTAAGGAGTCCGAAATGTACCTCTGTGACTCCACATTGTGGAAACTCACTTGTAGTGTATAAGATGAACTAGATGGACCCATACTTACCCAAACATGGATTAATAGGTTCTACACATGACTATGAGGACAAACATGAGTGAAACGGTCTCAATCCAAGGGAGGAACATCAAATGGACCTAATTTGGGAACCGGAAGAGGTAAGGAGTCCGAAATGTACCTCTGTGACTCCACATTGTGGAAACTCACTTGTAGTGTATAAGATGAACTAGATGGACCCATACTTACCCAAACATGGATTAATAGGTTCTACACATGACTATGAGGACAAACATGAGTGAAACGGTCTCAATCCAAGGGAGGAACATCAAATGGACCAAATTTGGGAACCGGAAGAGGTAAGGAGTCCGAAATGTACCTCTGTGACTCCACATTGTGGAAACTCACTTGTAGTGTATAAGATGAACTAGATGGACCCATACTTACCCAAACATGGATTAATAGGTTCTACACATGACTATGAGGACAAACATGAGTGAAACGGTCTCAATCCAAGGGAGGAACATCAAATGGACCAAATTTGGGAACCGGAAGAGGTAAGGAGTCCGAAATGTACCTCTGTGACTCCACATTGTGGAAACTCACTTGTAGTGTATAAGATGAACTAGATGGACCCATACTTACCCAAACATGGATTAATAGGTTCTACACATGACTATGAGGACAAACATGAGTGAAACGGTCTCAATCCAAGGGAGGAACATCAAATGGACCAATTTGGGAACCGGAAGAGGTAAGGAGTCCGAAATGTACCTCTGTGACTCCACATTGTGGAAACTCACTTGTAGTGTATAAGATGAACTAGATGGACCCATACTTACCCAAACATGGATTAATAGGTTCTACACATGACTATGAGGACAAACATGAGTGAAACGGTCTCAATCCAAGGGAGGAACATCAAATGGACCAAATTTGGGAACCGGAAGAGGTAAGGAGTCCGAAATGTACCTCTGTGACTCCACATTGTGGAAACTCACTTGTAGTGTATAAGATGAACTAGATGGACCCATACTTACCCAAACATGGATTAATAGGTTCTACACATGACTATGAGGACAAACATGAGTGAAACGGTCTCAATCCAAGGGAGGAACATCAAATGGACCAAATTTGGGAACCGGAAGAGGTAAGGAGTCCGAAATGTACCTCTGTGACTCCACATTGTGGAAACTCACTTGTAGTGTATAAGATGAACTAGATGGACCCATACTTACCCAAACATGGATTAATAGGTTCTACACATGACTATGAGGACAAACATGAGTGAAACGGTCTCAATCCAAGGGAGGAACATCAAATGGACCAATTTGGGAACCGGAAGAGGTAAGGAGTCCGAAATGTACCTCTGTGACTCCACATTGTGGAAACTCACTTGTAGTGTATAAGATGAACTAGATGGACCCATACTTACCCAAACATGGATTAATAGGTTCTACACATGACTATGAGGACAAACATGAGTGAAACGGTCTCAATCCAAGGGAGGAACATCAAATGGACCAATTTGGGAACCGGAAGAGGTAAGGAGTCCGAAATGTACCTCTGTGACTCCACATTGTGGAAACTCACTTGTAGTGTATAAGATGAACTAGATGGACCCATACTTACCCAAACATGGATTAATAGGTTCTACACATGACTATGAGGACAAACATGAGTGAAACGGTCTCAATCCAAGGGAGGAACATCAAATGGACCTAATTTGGGAACCGGAAGAGGTAAGGAGTCCGAAATGTACCTCTGTGACTCCACATTGTGGAAACTCACTTGTAGTGTATAAGATGAACTAGATGGACCCATACTTACCCAAACATGGATTAATAGGTTCTACACATGACTATGAGGACAAACATGAGTGAAACGGTCTCAATCCAAGGGAGGAACATCAAATGGACCTAATTTGGGAACCGGAAGAGGTAAGGAGTCCGAAATGTACCTCTGTGACTCCACATTGTGGAAACTCACTTGTAGTGTATAAGATGAACTAGATGGACCCATACTTACCCAAACATGGATTAATAGGTTCTACACATGACTATGAGGACAAACATGAGTGAAACGGTCTCAATCCAAGGGAGGAACATCAAATGGACCTAATTTGGGAACCGGAAGAGGTAAGGAGTCCGAAATGTACCTCTGTGACTCCACATTGTGGAAACTCACTTGTAGTGTATAAGATGAACTAGATGGACCCATACTTACCCAAACATGGATTAATAGGTTCTACACATGACTATGAGGACAAACATGAGTGAAACGGTCTCAATCCAAGGGAGGAACATCAAATGGACCTAATTTGGGAACCGGAAGAGGTAAGGAGTCCGAAATGTACCTCTGTGACTCCACATTGTGGAAACTCACTTGTAGTGTATAAGATGAACTAGATGGACCCATACTTACCCAAACATGGATTAATAGGTTCTACACATGACTATGAGGACAAACATGAGTGAAACGGTCTCAATCCAAGGGAGGAACATCAAATGGACCAAATTTGGGAACCGGAAGAGGTAAGGAGTCCGAAATGTACCTCTGTGACTCCACATTGTGGAAACTCACTTGTAGTGTATAAGATGAACTAGATGGACCCATACTTACCCAAACATGGATTAATAGGTTCTACACATGACTATGAGGACAAACATGAGTGAAACGGTCTCAATCCAAGGGAGGAACATCAAATGGACCTAATTTGGGAACCGGAAGAGGTAAGGAGTCCGAAATGTACCTCTGTGACTCCACATTGTGGAAACTCACTTGTAGTGTATAAGATGAACTAGATGGACCCATACTTACCCAAACATGGATTAATAGGTTCTACACATGACTATGAGGACAAACATGAGTGAAACGGTCTCAATCCAAGGGAGGAACATCAAATGGACCTAATTTGGGAACCGGAAGAGGTAAGGAGTCCGAAATGTACCTCTGTGACTCCACATTGTGGAAACTCACTTGTAGTGTATAAGATGAACTAGATGGACCCATACTTACCCAAACATGGATTAATAGGTTCTACACATGACTATGAGGACAAACATGAGTGAAACGGTCTCAATCCAAGGGAGGAACATCAAATGGACCAAATTTGGGAACCGGAAGAGGTAAGGAGTCCGAAATGTACCTCTGTGACTCCACATTGTGGAAACTCACTTGTAGTGTATAAGATGAACTAGATGGACCCATACTTACCCAAACATGGATTAATAGGTTCTCACATGACTATGAGGACAAACATGAGTGAAACGGTCTCAATCCAAGGGAGGAACATCAAATGGACCTAATTTGGGAACCGGAAGAGGTAAGGAGTCCGAAATGTACCTCTGTGACTCCACATTGTGGAAACTCACTTGTAGTGTATAAGATGAACTAGATGGACCCATACTTACCCAAACATGGATTAATAGGTTCTACACATGACTATGAGGACAAACATGAGTGAAACGGTCTCAATCCAAGGGAGGAACATCAAATGGACCTAATTTGGGAACCGGAAGAGGTAAGGAGTCCGAAATGTACCTCTGTGACTCCACATTGTGGAAACTCACTTGTAGTGTATAAGATGAACTAGATGGACCCATACTTACCCAAACATGGATTAATAGGTTCTACACATGACTATGAGGACAAACATGAGTGAAACGGTCTCAATCCAAGGGAGGAACATCAAATGGACCAATTTGGGAACCGGAAGAGGTAAGGAGTCCGAAATGTACCTCTGTGACTCCACATTGTGGAAACTCACTTGTAGTGTATAAGATGAACTAGATGGACCCATACTTACCAAAACATGGATTAATAGCTTCTACACATGACTATGAGGACAAACATGAGTGAAACGGTCTCAATCCAAGGGAGGAACATCAAATGGACCAAATTTGGGAACCGGAAGAGGTAAGGAGTCCGAAATGTACCTCTGTGCCTCCACATTGTGGAAACTCACTTGTAGTGTATAAGATGAACTAGATGGACCCATACTTACCAAAACATGGATTAATAGCTTCTACACATGACTATGAGGACAAACATGAGTGAAACGGTCTCAATCCAAGGGAGGAACATCAAATGGACCAAATTTGGGAACCGGAAGAGGTAAGGAGTCCGAAATGTACCTCTGTGCCTCCACATTGTGGAAACTCACTTGTAGTGTATAAGATGAACTAGATGGACCCATACTTACCAAAACATGGATTAATAGCTTCTACACATGACTATGAGGACAAACATGAGTGAAACGGTCTCAATCCAAGGGAGGAACATCAAATGGACCAAATTTGGGAACCGGAAGAGGTAAGGAGTCCGAAATGTACCTCTGTGCCTCCACATTGTGGAAACTCACTTGTAGTGTATAAGATGAACTAGATGGACCCATACTTACCAAAACATGGATTAATAGCTTCTACACATGACTATGAGGACAAACATGAGTGAAACGGTCTCAATCCAAGGGAGGAACATCAAATGGACCAAATTTGGGAACCGGAAGAGGTAAGGAGTCCGAAATGTACCTCTGTGCCTCCACATTGTGGAAACTCACTTGTAGTGTATAAGATGAACTAGATGGACCCATACTTACCAAAACATGGATTAATAGCTTCTACACATGACTATGAGGACAAACATGAGTGAAACGGTCTCAATCCAAGGGAGGAACATCAAATGGACCAAATTTGGGAACCGGAAGAGGTAAGGAGTCCGAAATGTACCTCTGTGCCTCCACATTGTGGAAACTCACTTGTAGTGTATAAGATGAACTAGATGGACCCATACTTACCAAAACATGGATTAATAGCTTCTACACATGACTATGAGGACAAACATGAGTGAAACGGTCTCAATCCAAGGGAGGAACATCAAATGGACCAAATTTGGGAACCGGAAGAGGTAAGGAGTCCGAAATGTACCTCTGTGCCTCCACATTGTGGAAACTCACTTGTAGTGTATAAGATGAACTAGATGGACCCATACTTACCAAAACATGGATTAATAGCTTCTACACATGACTATGAGGACAAACATGAGTGAAACGGTCTCAATCCAAGGGAGGAACATCAAATGGACCAAATTTGGGAACCGGAAGAGGTAAGGAGTCCGAAATGTACCTCTGTGCCTCCACATTGTGGAAACTCACTTGTAGTGTATAAGATGAACTAGATGGACCCATACTTACCAAAACATGGATTAATAGCTTCTACACATGACTATGAGGACAAACATGAGTGAAACGGTCTCAATCCAAGGGAGGAACATCAAATGGACCAAATTTGGGAACCGGAAGAGGTAAGGAGTCCGAAATGTACCTCTGTGCCTCCACATTGTGGAAACTCACTTGTAGTGTATAAGATGAACTAGATGGACCCATACTTACCAAAACATGGATTAATAGCTTCTACACATGACTATGAGGACAAACATGAGTGAAACGGTCTCAATCCAAGGGAGGAACATCAAATGGACCAAATTTGGGAACCGGAAGAGGTAAGGAGTCCGAAATGTACCTCTGTGCCTCCACATTGTGGAAACTCACTTGTAGTGTATAAGATGAACTAGATGGACCCATACTTACCAAAACATGGATTAATAGCTTCTACACATGACTATGAGGACAAACATGAGTGAAACGGTCTCAATCCAAGGGAGGAACATCAAATGGACCAAATTTGGGAACCGGAAGAGGTAAGGAGTCCGAAATGTACCTCTGTGCCTCCACATTGTGGAAACTCACTTGTAGTGTATAAGATGAACTAGATGGACCCATACTTACCAAAACATGGATTAATAGCTTCTACACATGACTATGAGGACAAACATGAGTGAAACGGTCTCAATCCAAGGGAGGAACATCAAATGGACCAAATTTGGGAACCGGAAGAGGTAAGGAGTCCGAAATGTACCTCTGTGCCTCCACATTGTGGAAACTCACTTGTAGTGTATAAGATGAACTAGATGGACCCATACTTACCAAAACATGGATTAATAGCTTCTACACATGACTATGAGGACAAACATGAGTGAAACGGTCTCAATCCAAGGGAGGAACATCAAATGGACCAAATTTGGGAACCGGAAGAGGTAAGGAGTCCGAAATGTACCTCTGTGCCTCCACATTGTGGAAACTCACTTGTAGTGTATAAGATGAACTAGATGGACCCATACTTACCAAAACATGGATTAATAGCTTCTACACATGACTATGAGGACAAACATGAGTGAAACGGTCTCAATCCAAGGGAGGAACATCAAATGGACCAAATTTGGGAACCGGAAGAGGTAAGGAGTCCGAAATGTACCTCTGTGCCTCCACATTGTGGAAACTCACTTGTAGTGTATAAGATGAACTAGATGGACCCATACTTACCAAAACATGGATTAATAGCTTCTACACATGACTATGAGGACAAACATGAGTGAAACGGTCTCAATCCAAGGGAGGAACATCAAATGGACCAAATTTGGGAACCGGAAGAGGTAAGGAGTCCGAAATGTACCTCTGTGCCTCCACATTGTGGAAACTCACTTGTAGTGTATAAGATGAACTAGATGGACCCATACTTACCAAAACATGGATTAATAGCTTCTACACATGACTATGAGGACAAACATGAGTGAAACGGTCTCAATCCAAGGGAGGAACATCAAATGGACCAAATTTGGGAACCGGAAGAGGTAAGGAGTCCGAAATGTACCTCTGTGCCTCCACATTGTGGAAACTCACTTGTAGTGTATAAGATGAACTAGATGGACCCATACTTACCAAAACATGGATTAATAGCTTCTACACATGACTATGAGGACAAACATGAGTGAAACGGTCTCAATCCAAGGGAGGAACATCAAATGGACCAAATTTGGGAACCGGAAGAGGTAAGGAGTCCGAAATGTACCTCTGTGCCTCCACATTGTGGAAACTCACTTGTAGTGTATAAGATGAACTAGATGGACCCATACTTACCAAAACATGGATTAATAGCTTCTACACATGACTATGAGGACAAACATGAGTGAAACGGTCTCAATCCAAGGGAGGAACATCAAATGGACCAAATTTGGGAACCGGAAGAGGTAAGGAGTCCGAAATGTACCTCTGTGCCTCCACATTGTGGAAACTCACTTGTAGTGTATAAGATGAACTAGATGGACCCATACTTACCAAAACATGGATTATATACCCAAACATGGATTAATAGGTTCTACACATGACTATGAGGACAAACATGAGTGAAACGGTCTCAATCCAAGGGAGGAACATCAAATGGACCAAATTTGGGAACCGGAAGAGGTAAGGAGTCCGAAATGTACCTCTGTGCCTCCACATTGTGGAAACTCACTTGTAGTGTATAAGATGAACTAGATGGACCCATACTTACCAAAACATGGATTAATAGCTTCTACACATGACTATGAGGACAAACATGAGTGAAACGGTCTCAATCCAAGGGAGGAACATCAAATGGACCAAATTTGGGAACCGGAAGAGGTAAGGAGTCCGAAATGTACCTCTGTGCCTCCACATTGTGGAAACTCACTTGTAGTGTATAAGATGAACTAGATGGACCCATACTTACCAAAACATGGATTAATAGTTCTACACATGACTATGAGGACAAACATGAGTGAAACGGTCTCAATCCAAGGGAGGAACATCAAATGGACCAAATTTGGGAACCGGAAGAGGTAAGGAGTCCGAAATGTACCTCTGTGCCTCCACATTGTGGAAACTCACTTGTAGTGTATAAGATGAACTAGATGGACCCATACTTACCAAAACATGGATTAATAGCTTCTACACATGACTATGAGGACAAACATGAGTGAAACGGTCTCAATCCAAGGGAGGAACATCAAATGGACCAAATTTGGGAACCGGAAGAGGTAAGGAGTCCGAAATGTACCTCTGTGCCTCCACATTGTGGAAACTCACTTGTAGTGTATAAGATGAACTAGATGGACCCATACTTACCAAAACATGGATTAATAGCTTCTACACATGACTATGAGGACAAACATGAGTGAAACGGTCTCAATCCAAGGGAGGAACATCAAATGGACCAAATTTGGGAACCGGAAGAGGTAAGGAGTCCGAAATGTACCTCTGTGCCTCCACATTGTGGAAACTCACTTGTAGTGTATAAGATGAACTAGATGGACCCATACTTACCAAACATGGATTAATAGCTTCTACACATGACTATGAGGACAAACATGAGTGAAACGGTCTCAATCCAAGGGAGGAACATCAAATGGACCAAATTTGGGAACCGGAAGAGGTAAGGAGTCCGAAATGTACCTCTGTGCCTCCACATTGTGGAAACTCACTTGTAGTGTATAAGATGAACTAGATGGACCCATACTTACCAAACATGGATTAATAGCTTCTACACATGACTATGAGGACAAACATGAGTGAAACGGTCTCAATCCAAGGGAGGAACATCAAATGGACCAAATTTGGGAACCGGAAGAGGTAAGGAGTCCGAAATGTACCTCTGTGCCTCCACATTGTGGAAACTCACTTGTAGTGTATAAGATGAACTAGATGGACCCATACTTACCAAACATGGATTAATAGCTTCTACACATGACTATGAGGACAAACATGAGTGAAACGGTCTCAATCCAAGGGAGGAACATCAAATGGACCAAATTTGGGAACCGGAAGAGGTAAGGAGTCCGAAATGTACCTCTGTGCCTCCACATTGTGGAAACTCACTTGTAGTGTATAAGATGAACTAGATGGACCCATACTTACCAAAACATGGATTAATAGTTCTACACATGACTATGAGGACAAACATGAGTGAAACGGTCTCAATCCAAGGGAGGAACATCAAATGGACCAAATTTGGGAACCGGAAGAGGTAAGGAGTCCGAAATGTACCTCTGTGCCTCCACATTGTGGAAACTCACTTGTAGTGTATAAGATGAACTAGATGGACCCATACTTACCAAACATGGATTAATAGTTCTACACATGACTATGAGGACAAACATGAGTGAAACGGTCTCAATCCAAGGGAGGAACATCAAATGGACCAAATTTGGGAACCGGAAGAGGTAAGGAGTCCGAAATGTACCTCTGTGCCTCCACATTGTGGAAACTCACTTGTAGTGTATAAGATGAACTAGATGGACCCATACTTACCAAAACATGGATTAATAGCTTCTACACATGACTATGAGGACAAACATGAGTGAAACGGTCTCAATCCAAGGGAGGAACATCAAATGGACCAAATTTGGGAACCGGAAGAGGTAAGGAGTCCGAAATGTACCTCTGTGCCTCCACATTGTGGAAACTCACTTGTAGTGTATAAGATGAACTAGATGGACCCATACTTACCAAACATGGATTAATAGTTCTACACATGACTATGAGGACAAACATGAGTGAAACGGTCTCAATCCAAGGGAGGAACATCAAATGGACCAAATTTGGGAACCGGAAGAGGTAAGGAGTCCGAAATGTACCTCTGTGCCTCCACATTGTGGAAACTCACTTGTAGTGTATAAGATGAACTAGATGGACCCATACTTACCAAACATGGATTAATAGCTTCTACACATGACTATGAGGACAAACATGAGTGAAACGGTCTCAATCCAAGGGAGGAACATCAAATGGACCAAATTTGGGAACCGGAAGAGGTAAGGAGTCCGAAATGTACCTCTGTGCCTCCACATTGTGGAAACTCACTTGTAGTGTATAAGATGAACTAGATGGACCCATACTTACCAAACATGGATTAATAGGTTCTACACATGACTATGAGGACAAACATGAGTGAAACGGTCTCAATCCAAGGGAGGAACATCAAATGGACCAAATTTGGGAACCGGAAGAGGTAAGGAGTCCGAAATGTACCTCTGTGCCTCCACATTGTGGAAACTCACTTGTAGTGTATAAGATGAACTAGATGGACCCATACTTACCCAAACATGGATTAATAGCTTCTACACATGACTATGAGGACAAACATGAGTGAAACGGTCTCAATCCAAGGGAGGAACATCAAATGGACCAAATTTGGGAACCGGAAGAGGTAAGGAGTCCGAAATGTACCTCTGTGCCTCCACATTGTGGAAACTCACTTGTAGTGTATAAGATGAACTAGATGGACCCATACTTACCAAACATGGATTAATAGCTTCTACACATGACTATGAGGACAAACATGAGTGAAACGGTCTCAATCCAAGGGAGGAACATCAAATGGACCAAATTTGGGAACCGGAAGAGGTAAGGAGTCCGAAATGTACCTCTGTGCCTCCACATTGTGGAAACTCACTTGTAGTGTATAAGATGAACTAGATGGACCCATACTTACCAAAACATGGATTAATAGGTTCTACACATGACTATGAGGACAAACATGAGTGAAACGGTCTCAATCCAAGGGAGGAACATCAAATGGACCAAATTTGGGAACCGGAAGAGGTAAGGAGTCCGAAATGTACCTCTGTGCCTCCACATTGTGGAAACTCACTTGTAGTGTATAAGATGAACTAGATGGACCCATACTTACCAAAACATGGATTAATAGCTTCTACACATGACTATGAGGACAAACATGAGTGAAACGGTCTCAATCCAAGGGAGGAACATCAAATGGACCAAATTTGGGAACCGGAAGAGGTAAGGAGTCCGAAATGTACCTCTGTGCCTCCACATTGTGGAAACTCACTTGTAGTGTATAAGATGAACTAGATGGACCCATACTTACCAAACATGGATTAATAGTTCTACACATGACTATGAGGACAAACATGAGTGAAACGGTCTCAATCCAAGGGAGGAACATCAAATGGACCAAATTTGGGAACCGGAAGAGGTAAGGAGTCCGAAATGTACCTCTGTGCCTCCACATTGTGGAAACTCACTTGTAGTGTATAAGATGAACTAGATGGACCCATACTTACCAAAACATGGATTAATAGCTTCTACACATGACTATGAGGACAAACATGAGTGAAACGGTCTCAATCCAAGGGAGGAACATCAAATGGACCAAATTTGGGAACCGGAAGAGGTAAGGAGTCCGAAATGTACCTCTGTGCCTCCACATTGTGGAAACTCACTTGTAGTGTATAAGATGAACTAGATGGACCCATACTTACCAAACATGGATTAATAGCTTCTACACATGACTATGAGGACAAACATGAGTGAAACGGTCTCAATCCAAGGGAGGAACATCAAATGGACCAAATTTGGGAACCGGAAGAGGTAAGGAGTCCGAAATGTACCTCTGTGCCTCCACATTGTGGAAACTCACTTGTAGTGTATAAGATGAACTAGATGGACCCATACTTACCAAAACATGGATTAATAGTTCTACACATGACTATGAGGACAAACATGAGTGAAACGGTCTCAATCCAAGGGAGGAACATCAAATGGACCAAATTTGGGAACCGGAAGAGGTAAGGAGTCCGAAATGTACCTCTGTGCCTCCACATTGTGGAAACTCACTTGTAGTGTATAAGATGAACTAGATGGACCCATACTTACCAAAACATGGATTAATAGTTCTACACATGACTATGAGGACAAACATGAGTGAAACGGTCTCAATCCAAGGGAGGAACATCAAATGGACCAAATTTGGGAACCGGAAGAGGTAAGGAGTCCGAAATGTACCTCTGTGCCTCCACATTGTGGAAACTCACTTGTAGTGTATAAGATGAACTAGATGGACCCATACTTACCAAACATGGATTAATAGCTTCTACACATGACTATGAGGACAAACATGAGTGAAACGGTCTCAATCCAAGGGAGGAACATCAAATGGACCAAATTTGGGAACCGGAAGAGGTAAGGAGTCCGAAATGTACCTCTGTGCCTCCACATTGTGGAAACTCACTTGTAGTGTATAAGATGAACTAGATGGACCCATACTTACCAAAACATGGATTAATAGCTTCTACACATGACTATGAGGACAAACATGAGTGAAACGGTCTCAATCCAAGGGAGGAACATCAAATGGACCAAATTTGGGAACCGGAAGAGGTAAGGAGTCCGAAATGTACCTCTGTGCCTCCACATTGTGGAAACTCACTTGTAGTGTATAAGATGAACTAGATGGACCCATACTTACCAAACATGGATTAATAGCTTCTACACATGACTATGAGGACAAACATGAGTGAAACGGTCTCAATCCAAGGGAGGAACATCAAATGGACCAAATTTGGGAACCGGAAGAGGTAAGGAGTCCGAAATGTACCTCTGTGCCTCCACATTGTGGAAACTCACTTGTAGTGTATAAGATGAACTAGATGGACCCATACTTACCAAACATGGATTAATAGTTCTACACATGACTATGAGGACAAACATGAGTGAAACGGTCTCAATCCAAGGGAGGAACATCAAATGGACCAAATTTGGGAACCGGAAGAGGTAAGGAGTCCGAAATGTACCTCTGTGCCTCCACATTGTGGAAACTCACTTGTAGTGTATAAGATGAACTAGATGGACCCATACTTACCAAAACATGGATTAATAGGCTTCTACACATGACTATGAGGACAAACATGAGTGAAACGGTCTCAATCCAAGGGAGGAACATCAAATGGACCAAATTTGGGAACCGGAAGAGGTAAGGAGTCCGAAATGTACCTCTGTGCCTCCACATTGTGGAAACTCACTTGTAGTGTATAAGATGAACTAGATGGACCCATACTTACCAAAACATGGATTAATAGGTTCTACACATGACTATGAGGACAAACATGAGTGAAACGGTCTCAATCCAAGGGAGGAACATCAAATGGACCAAATTTGGGAACCGGAAGAGGTAAGGAGTCCGAAATGTACCTCTGTGCCTCCACATTGTGGAAACTCACTTGTAGTGTATAAGATGAACTAGATGGACCCATACTTACCAAACATGGATTAATAGCTTCTACACATGACTATGAGGACAAACATGAGTGAAACGGTCTCAATCCAAGGGAGGAACATCAAATGGACCAAATTTGGGAACCGGAAGAGGTAAGGAGTCCGAAATGTACCTCTGTGCCTCCACATTGTGGAAACTCACTTGTAGTGTATAAGATGAACTAGATGGACCCATACTTACCAAAACATGGATTAATAGTTCTACACATGACTATGAGGACAAACATGAGTGAAACGGTCTCAATCCAAGGGAGGAACATCAAATGGACCAAATTTGGGAACCGGAAGAGGTAAGGAGTCCGAAATGTACCTCTGTGCCTCCACATTGTGGAAACTCACTTGTAGTGTATAAGATGAACTAGATGGACCCATACTTACCAAAACATGGATTAATAGCTTCTACACATGACTATGAGGACAAACATGAGTGAAACGGTCTCAATCCAAGGGAGGAACATCAAATGGACCAAATTTGGGAACCGGAAGAGGTAAGGAGTCCGAAATGTACCTCTGTGCCTCCACATTGTGGAAACTCACTTGTAGTGTATAAGATGAACTAGATGGACCCATACTTACCAAAACATGGATTAATAGCTTCTACACATGACTATGAGGACAAACATGAGTGAAACGGTCTCAATCCAAGGGAGGAACATCAAATGGACCAAATTTGGGAACCGGAAGAGGTAAGGAGTCCGAAATGTACCTCTGTGCCTCCACATTGTGGAAACTCACTTGTAGTGTATAAGATGAACTAGATGGACCCATACTTACCAAAACATGGATTAATAGTTCTACACATGACTATGAGGACAAACATGAGTGAAACGGTCTCAATCCAAGGGAGGAACATCAAATGGACCAAATTTGGGAACCGGAAGAGGTAAGGAGTCCGAAATGTACCTCTGTGCCTCCACATTGTGGAAACTCACTTGTAGTGTATAAGATGAACTAGATGGACCCATACTTACCAAACATGGATTAATAGCTTCTACACATGACTATGAGGACAAACATGAGTGAAACGGTCTCAATCCAAGGGAGGAACATCAAATGGACCAAATTTGGGAACCGGAAGAGGTAAGGAGTCCGAAATGTACCTCTGTGCCTCCACATTGTGGAAACTCACTTGTAGTGTATAAGATGAACTAGATGGACCCATACTTACCAAAACATGGATTAATAGCTTCTACACATGACTATGAGGACAAACATGAGTGAAACGGTCTCAATCCAAGGGAGGAACATCAAATGGACCAAATTTGGGAACCGGAAGAGGTAAGGAGTCCGAAATGTACCTCTGTGCCTCCACATTGTGGAAACTCACTTGTAGTGTATAAGATGAACTAGATGGACCCATACTTACCAAACATGGATTAATAGTTCTACACATGACTATGAGGACAAACATGAGTGAAACGGTCTCAATCCAAGGGAGGAACATCAAATGGACCAAATTTGGGAACCGGAAGAGGTAAGGAGTCCGAAATGTACCTCTGTGCCTCCACATTGTGGAAACTCACTTGTAGTGTATAAGATGAACTAGATGGACCCATACTTACCAAAACATGGATTAATAGCTTCTACACATGACTATGAGGACAAACATGAGTGAAACGGTCTCAATCCAAGGGAGGAACATCAAATGGACCAAATTTGGGAACCGGAAGAGGTAAGGAGTCCGAAATGTACCTCTGTGCCTCCACATTGTGGAAACTCACTTGTAGTGTATAAGATGAACTAGATGGACCCATACTTACCAAAACATGGATTAATAGCTTCTACACATGACTATGAGGACAAACATGAGTGAAACGGTCTCAATCCAAGGGAGGAACATCAAATGGACCAAATTTGGGAACCGGAAGAGGTAAGGAGTCCGAAATGTACCTCTGTGCCTCCACATTGTGGAAACTCACTTGTAGTGTATAAGATGAACTAGATGGACCCATACTTACCCAAACATGGATTAATAGGTTCTACACATGACTATGAGGACAAACATGAGTGAAACGGTCTCAATCCAAGGGAGGAACATCAAATGGACCAAATTTGGGAACCGGAAGAGGTAAGGAGTCCGAAATGTACCTCTGTGCCTCCACATTGTGGAAACTCACTTGTAGTGTATAAGATGAACTAGATGGACCCATACTTACCAAAACATGGATTAATAGTTCTACACATGACTATGAGGACAAACATGAGTGAAACGGTCTCAATCCAAGGGAGGAACATCAAATGGACCAAATTTGGGAACCGGAAGAGGTAAGGAGTCCGAAATGTACCTCTGTGCCTCCACATTGTGGAAACTCACTTGTAGTGTATAAGATGAACTAGATGGACCCATACTTACCAAAACATGGATTAATAGCTTCTACACATGACTATGAGGACAAACATGAGTGAAACGGTCTCAATCCAAGGGAGGAACATCAAATGGACCAAATTTGGGAACCGGAAGAGGTAAGGAGTCCGAAATGTACCTCTGTGCCTCCACATTGTGGAAACTCACTTGTAGTGTATAAGATGAACTAGATGGACCCATACTTACCAAAACATGGATTAATAGGTTCTACACATGACTATGAGGACAAACATGAGTGAAACGGTCTCAATCCAAGGGAGGAACATCAAATGGACCAAATTTGGGAACCGGAAGAGGTAAGGAGTCCGAAATGTACCTCTGTGCCTCCACATTGTGGAAACTCACTTGTAGTGTATAAGATGAACTAGATGGACCCATACTTACCAAAACATGGATTAATAGTTCTACACATGACTATGAGGACAAACATGAGTGAAACGGTCTCAATCCAAGGGAGGAACATCAAATGGACCAAATTTGGGAACCGGAAGAGGTAAGGAGTCCGAAATGTACCTCTGTGCCTCCACATTGTGGAAACTCACTTGTAGTGTATAAGATGAACTAGATGGACCCATACTTACCAAAACATGGATTAATAGCTTCTACACATGACTATGAGGACAAACATGAGTGAAACGGTCTCAATCCAAGGGAGGAACATCAAATGGACCAAATTTGGGAACCGGAAGAGGTAAGGAGTCCGAAATGTACCTCATTGTGGAAACTCACGGGA
>CACVBM020001915.1:0-17887 GCA_902728155.2 Microthlaspi erraticum | reverse complement strand
ATGTATTTCAGGTTAGAATTCAGAAACAATACATAACTTATTCCAATTTAGTTTTGTGTAAATATACTTACTCGTTGTCCTGTAGGGTGAAATCTATTGTGTTAGTGGTCTTTGGATCATCGTTTAAAGGGTTCCTAGGAATAGAGACATCTTCCCTGAGCATTGTCTCACGAACTTCAAGTATAAACCCTAGAAAGTTTACAAAAAAATGCCAAATAACATTAACATATTGAAAGCTACTTTCCTATAGGGTTCCTCGTTTAGATGGTACAAAATGTTAAGTAAGAAAAACTAACCTCTAGGGAAAGAAGTTCGTTCATCATTCCAAAAATTCGAAACATAGTCGTAAGGAACGATGTCAAGCGGAATCCAAGCATCCGAGTCCTCTGCGGGTGTGACGCTGGTGTTGGACGTGAGAGCAATCTTGTTTCTGGCTTCCGTCAAACGGATCTCTGTATTCACCATCACCACGGAAAATCCGGTTAGAATCTTCCACTTCCCCTTCATGAAGACATCTCTTGAACCTTTTCCTCTGATTACTTTGTTCAACAAAAGCATGCATCTTTGTGCCCTGTTAGAGTTGTAAACTTCAATTAGGAACATGATTTTGGAACATAAAGAACTTGTATATGAGAAAATATGAATATGAATAGATCGAGAACAAACCATTTCATCCACAAAAAGAAAGCTTAGACCTTCACCAACATCTGCCTCCAAGGTATCCCACATCTTTTCAACTCTAACCAAAACCCTCCAATCAGAACGGTTAGGTGTCAACACGTTGAGTCTGGTGAAGTTTGCCATTGAAGATATTTTCTAGATATGGAGTTCTTAGTTTTCTACTCTGGAACATAAGTTCGGAGAACACTCTCCTTATATAGGGAAACAAATTAGGGTTGTCTTTGATTGGGACGGTTGATATTACTAAACGACGCAATGGTCAAATTTTTTTCATTTTTTTTTATTTTGTAATTTTATATATTTTTAACATTTTTAAATTCTGGTAACAATGATTATATCTATGGCTATTTTCCCGAATCTTCTTTACCAAACTTTCCGGATTTAATGTCATAGTTAATATAATATCATTTGTATATTAAATAGATCTTTAGGGATTTGACACTCTATTAATATAATGATGATTGCATATACGAAATAGTGCATGTAAAATCACTCAGATATGGTTATAGAAGAACAGATTCAAATATAGGAAGGAGATAGTTTAAAGATAGAAGAAACAGATTCAAAGATGATAGTAGATAGTTCATAGATAGAATTGTGAATCAAGCATAAACTGAAACAGTCAATAGTTCAAAAACAACATGGCACAATCTCTTATGGAAATTCATACTAACAAAGTAGTATTTCATGGAGATACTACTACCACCTCCTCAACAGAGCCATCACTGTCATTGAAACTGCAAAAAAAAATGTTTAGCATAATTTGTATTAGTTACGATGAATGTTAACAACCAAAAATTAAGGAATGTAAAGATATTGTAAATAGATTTCTAACTTACTATTCAGCGCTGAAATCATAAACATCCTGATAATCAGCATTGAACTCAAATCTAGATATTCCTCCTGCGTCCTTAATCTTCAGCTCACCGGTTCCTATCATTTATTTTAACAGTTGATCGCAAGTAATGAAGTTGTAGACTCACTTTCATTGTAGTAACTATTTTGAAATGATGAAATTAAAAGATTGCATACTTTGTTCTCCGTAAACCATCCAGTCGCTCATTGTGATGAATGTTTCTGTTGTACCATGATACCACCATTTATCATATAGCTGATCCGCCAAGACTCCATAAGCTTTGCATTCCAGTGTTACACCACTAAATTCAATATGTTAAAAAACAGTTTAGTCTCAAAAAACGAAATATATCATAACGGGTAGAAGTCTGAATTAAGTCACAGACAATTTTGCTTCACTTACTCTAAGCCCTTTATCGTGAACATGACTCTAGAAGTCTTCTTGCCAGGAGCTAGTCTAAAGTTGTGGTCCTTCACTGTTCTTATCTCTTCAACGTCATCCAGATAACCTATAAGATCTAGTTTCCATTGAAAACATAATGTTAAATTGTCTGTGACTAACTCCATTAAAGATGTGCTTGTCTAACAGTAGTATACAATATGTCTCATTTGCACGAGTTAAAAATGTAGAGACGTATTCACTTACCGATAGGACGATGCGAGTTGTATACTCCATTCTTTATATCTGTGTAGTCCTTGAACTCCATGTAATGGTCTTGATGAACACCAGTTGACACATGCAGATCTGTATCCTCGGTGAAGATGATGGTATGATTATTCTCAGAGAAAAGTGAAGGAGGTGGTGTTAACTCAACGATGAATCCTGAGATAATCATCCAGTGGCCTTCGTGCAGATTGAAGTCGAAATCGTCATTGAGGCCAATCTCCGGACTAACCTTAGCAGGTATTTTTTCACCCTTTTCATTTGACAAAGTAGAATTGAATTAGTTGATAGTCCAGGTAAGCCAACGGATAAAACATTAGACCTATCTATACTAAAAAAACACAATAGGAATTCTTAAACTTACATGTTCATCGACTAAAAGAAAACTCAATATGTCTCCACCTCCAAATATCATCTCCTTCCATTTTTTCAAAATCTTCACTCTTATTATATAATCATTCCGATGAGGAGAAAGCTCGGCGATCCTAGTAAAATTAGCCATGTTCTGAAAGATTTTCTTAAGTTTTCGTTTAGACCCTAATACATAAAGAGCTATTCATCTCCCTTATATAATTCCAGAATTAGGTTTTACCCTTTTTTGTTATGCCTCCTAATTTTTATGTAAACAAAATATTTCAGCAATATATTTGTTATGATTTTAATTTTTTATGTAAACTAAATATTTCAGTCATAGATTCGCATTGACTAATGTTTGTCAGTTTTGTCTTCTCTATGTAAACAGGAAAAGCTGTTTTCTTTATGGTCTAACACGCAAAGGGGAAAGGTATGAATTAACTGAATACTCGTAATGAATAAAATTTATTCTACTCGCATAACAGGTTAAAAAGTAAATATAAAGACAAACATTTATTAAGCTGATCAAACATATCTCCGATAATGGACTCAGTTTTGTTGAAAATGGGCCAAAATTGAAGAGAAAAACTTTAACAACATCCATACGGATGATTTAATTAGGTAAAAATGTCTATAAACGACAACGAAAACACAACAAACGACAGTCCCCAAAGATTATTTAAATATAGGCAGCATAGAAGCACGGGTCTAGAACAGTTCACTAAGTTGACTTTAAGTTCAACTTATTTTCCCTCCAAGTGAAACACATTTTTCAGGGAGACCAATCCAGCTCAACACTTGAACCATCACTCTCTATCCCTGTAGGGTCGCTCTCATTAAAACTGCACAGAGGTTGTTTTATTAGTTACAGAGAAAAATTTTCGAGTCTAATGCTAATTGAAACATTCATCACTTACTATGCTGCCCTGAACTCATAAACATCCTGGTAAAGGGCATTGAACTCAAATCTAGAGATTCCTCCAGCATCCTTAATCTTCATCTCGTTGGTTCCTATACGTTGGAAACTTAGCTAGTCATTGATAGTCGATTGTACTCTATCTAGATGCTATCTTATGTAACATTCCATCTATAAGATGCAAAACTTCCTAAGCAACTGTGATAAATACCTCTGTCCGTGTAAACCATCCAATCACTCATTGTGATGAATGTTTCGGTTCCACCATGCCTCCACCATTTATTGTAGAGTTGGATACCCAAAACTCCCCTGGCTTCACATTCCAGTGTGCGACCTCTAAAGATGGAAAGTATATATAGTTGATGATAAAAGTCGCATTTACAGCTTAATCTCATTTAAACCTAGGTAAAAAAATCATGAACTCTATCCACTATACTTACTCAAGATCCTTGATGGTGAATGTTACTCTTGAAGTTTGCATGTTATCACCTAGTGTAAAGGTGTGGTCTGTCACAACTTCTATTTCACCAACGCCATCTAGATAGCCTAGGAGATCTATTTCAAAGAATAGTTAGAGTGTATCTATATATTTTTTATGAAATATGAAATGACTATTGATTACTACTTCAAGATAATAAGTTTTCACAAACATTAATAATTGCTCGGTTAGTAAAAACATACCAATTGGATAGTTGGAAGTATATACTCCATTCATTATGGACCGGAAGTTCTTGAAACTCATGTAATGGTCTGTGATGACACCCCATGACCTCTGCAGATTAGTATTACCTGTGAAGATGATGGTATGGTGATTCATAGCAAAACGAAATCCAGGAGGTGACAACTCTACGGTAAATCCAGTGATGATTTTCCAGTCGCCCTCGTGTAGCTGTTCATCGAAATTCTCATAGAGACCATTTTCTTGACTGACCTTGGCAGGTATTTTTCCATCCTATCGATTAAACAATTTCTATTGTTAAAAGTACATAAAACACGACTAATAGCAGTTCCTATCATACCGAATAAATCAAAATGTTAACAAAAAAGAATGAAGAAGATAAATAAACTTACGTGATCATCTACTAAAAGAAAACGCAATATGTCACCACCTCCATCTATCATCTCAGACCATTTCTTCAAAACTCTAACTCTTATCGTCCAACCATTCCTATGAGGAGAAAGTTCGTTGATTTTCGATATAGTTGCCATATTTGAAGATTTGTTGTGATTCTCTGTTCTACAAAAAGACAGAGTGCTGAGTTATTTATAGGATGTCGAATTATGTTACCATTTCATTGTTATTCGGTTAGGAAAAATAAATATACTCTTCATACATTTAATATATCTGACCGTTTGGAAATGAAAATAAGGAAGACAGCTATTTCCAAAGTCCACAAAAGATGAACCTTTCACGTGAAAGTAAACATTTGCAGCTTTTCCTCTGTTCATAGAGGTGACAGAACTTGGAAATTAAATTTTACTCTTTTCGTAAATATGCAGTCTTCAATACATCCTTGTTCATGACTTTTATATCAACTGATTAAGAGTAGCATAAGTCTTCAATACATCCTTTCAGTCCGGTATTCTTCTGTGGATTAAAATTCTTGAACATTTTTATGTGTTTTGGCAGGTAGATACTCAGCTTTTGGGAACGGTTACCTATACTGGTTTATGACTCTCCAGAATATAAAGGTAAACCCTGTTATTGGACCAATATCTTGCTTTACTGACATTTACATTGAATCAGTATTTCTGTGCCTGAATAAATTATATAAAAACATTTTCTGACTTAGTGGTTTCGAAAACAGTAGATCAACTGAAACCTTTAATCTTAACTTGAAAGTAAACTTAAATAACAATAGCATGGTTCTCATAGTTAAGTTACACATAGATAGCAGGAAAGATAATGATTTAAACATCCATGTCTTCAGATTCTCAATCATCATCGCTATCATCAACCTCAGCTTCTCTGTAAAAAGAAAACAATATAAAAAATTATCGATCATGGCTAGTGAGTCTTATGTAAGATAAGTCATTTAGCAAGAATGGACTTTCAAATTATAAAACTTACAATGTATTCTCGAAATGTTCCACCTTAAGTGTCCGGTGGGATGGAAATCAAAAGTAGAGATACCAGGAGAGCTTTCAACATTTATACCACCTAGTTGTATATTAAATCAAAATTGAAGATGTTATATAGTTTACATAAGAAGACAATTGGAAAATCTGCTACAGAATATTACTATAACAACACGAATGAGCTTACCATCATTTCCAACAACACGCCAGTCAGTTAACAGAACAATATTTGTTCCACAGTTGGCGTAACAAAGCCAGAAGAGTTTGAATTTATCTGCTAACTGTCCCTTTACACGAACGTTTAATCTATTGCCACTAAAATCAAATAAAAAAGTGTGTCTCAGATAAATACTACATAGTCCAGTAATTAATTTTAAAGAGATTAGGAATATAGTAGATATAAACTTACACGTTGTCCCGCATCACAAAGTCAATCTTGCTGGTATATTTCTCGTAAAGGTTCAATCTGTTCCTAGGAAGAGAACGATCTTTGATGACACCCAACTCATGAGAAAATAATATTTGGCCTATGAAGTCTGTTACAATTAAAAAACATGAAACTTCCGATTAAGCAGAATATGTAACTTCAAAACAAAATAAGTTTATTCACAGGGATGATTTAGTACAAATTAAAGATATATAGTTGGAAATAACCTCTAAGATAAACAGTTCCAGCATGAACTCCAAAGCATAACATCTCCAAATGGAATTAGATCCAACGGAATAAAACCATCAAAGGCGTCAGCATCATCAACTTGTGTCTCAGAAGTGAGGAAAATCTCTTTCCTTTGTTTGGTCAAACGAATTCTAGGAGTAAATGTACGAACTTTGAAACCAGATATGGTCTTCCACTCTTCTTCATGAAGTAGTCTCCTAAATCTCCTATGCTGATCTTTTCTTTCCACCAATGCATGCATCTTCGTTCCCTGTTACAATTGTGAAAATAAATTAAGAAATCCATTCGTATCATGTAAAATTAGTTTCAAAATAAAATTACTTTGAAACTGTAACAGTAACCTCGTCATCGAGAAAGAGGAAACTGAGCCCTTCACCGGTGTCGACATGAATTGTATCCCAGATCTTTAACACTTTAACAGTAATCCTCGAATCGTGACGGTTTGGTCCCACTCGTGCGAGTTTAACGTCGTTCAACATTGGAAAATTATCGAGATCTATTATTTTAAGATTGTGATGGTTTGAGTTAAGATGGAAGAATATTTATATAAGGGTAATGATCTTTATGTAGCAATGAGATTTTCCGAGAATACAATATAATTAGATTTTGTTGAGATTTTTTTTTTGACCGCATTTAATATAAATATAACTTCCGTGTTTGACTATACCGTAGAATCCGGTATTTAATTTACTGAAAGTCTAGATTCGGATTTTAGTGTAGATTGACGTCATATTCTTTGCAATATTAGTATATAGATACTTAATTTATGTGGGAAATATTAATGACTCTTTTGAAAAATTGTTTTGTGTTTTTGTAGGTGCATTTTGAAGAAACGAACCTTAACTAACCGTTTACAGGATTCAGTTCAGACATCACGTAAGGTAAGCATTGAGTTTGGGCTTGATATTAACTGTCATCGTTTAATCGAATTACGTAGTTTGAATGGGCTAGAAATAGTGAACGGCTTTTTCAACTAATTGCTTATATTGAGTATTCGATCTTATATAGTTTTCTGAATAAAGAATTAGATATATTAAAATCTGGTTGATCGTTTATGTGTTCGTTCATCATCATCGCAATATCTTTGGTAAAAATAAAAAATGATATCATGTAGTTCAATCTTCTACAGATAGAAAATTCATGAAAAATAGTTTCGTGTGACTCATTCGATATGAATGAGTTATTCTACATAAGATCTCTAGAAGCATAACAAATTAAAACCTCTTCGAATAGGATCTTCTACAGAAGACCATGGTTAGAGATTCTGGAAAATTTCTTTGAAGACAACATTCGTTGTCTTCTTCTGTGGCTTGCCCTTGTTATCCACGATCAAAATCTTCAATCCTTTTTTCGACGTAACCCTGGAGATAGCAACATAGAGTTGTCCGTGAGAGAAAACGGGTCTTGGCAAGTAAATTCCAACCTCTGACAGGGACTGGCCTTGGCTCTTGTTAATAGTTATGGCAAAAGCAACAGATAGAGGCAATTGTCTTCTTCTCATTTTGAATGGAAGCCTCGCATCTGATGGTGTAATGGTGAGTCGAGGAATGATAACTTTCGCTCCAATCTTGTCTCCGGTAATAACCTTAGCTTCTACCATAAAGTCAGCTAGTTGAGTAATTTGCAGCCTTGTTCCATTCATTAGACCTCCTATTGGATCAATATTCCTTAGCAACATCACCGGACACCCAACCTTCAGTCTCAAACTGTGGTTAGGTAAGCCAGCAACTCTGATGCTGTTTAAGAATTCCGTGCTTAGAGCCTCGTCATTCATGGCAGAAGAGTCTGAAGGATCCAAGGTATCACAGCTGAGATAAATTCGTTCCTCTCCTGATAGATATCAATTTAGGTTAGTTACAAATCGTAAAATAGTAGAAACTGAGGAAACTGACTAACCATTCAATTTGTCTAGCATGTGCTGGTTTATCTTGTCGACATCTTCGTTCGTAGGACAAAGAATTGCTCTTCCTTGGAAAAAGTTTGGATCCGTGTTGTCCTGCAGAGCCTCGGAACTTCCATAGATCTTCCTGCTTATAGATTCAATAGGCTCCTCTTCATCCATTATAAGGAATTCCTCAGGAATTTCGATCTCAGCTTCACCATCATTAGGTTCCGCTATTCTTCCATTACCAACATCGAGTATCCACTCTGAAAATTCCTTTAGGTCTCTTGCTTCTTCTTCACTCAGATTACCAGATAAGAGCCTCATGTTCTTTGTCAGTTTTAAAACTTTGCAGTGTTTCCAAAGATAAGATGAGTTCAGCGAGGCTCCTACTATTTGTGCCCTACCACCACCAGGTATTACTGGAAGAACTTGTCTGAAATCACCTCCAAACACAATTACTTTACCTCCGAACGGCTTTCCATCTTTATTACCAATAATGTCTGAAAGACTTCGATCCAAAGACTCGAAACAATGCCTACTCATCATAGGAGCCTCGTCCCATATAATAAGAGACGACTCTTTGACCAAATTTGCTAGATCAGAACCTTTGCTCATAACACATGTAGTAAACTCATCTGGATTCAGAGGTATCCCAAACCTGGAATGAGCCGTGCGGCCTCCTTGTAACAGTAGTGATGCTATACCACTTGAAGCTACATTTAAAACGATCTCTTCCCTGTATCTAATTGCAGAAGACAAAATCCTCCACAAAAATGTTTTTCCAGTTCCACCAAAGCCATATACAAAGAACACTCCTCCTTTTCTCGCTAAAACAGAACCAATTATTTCCTCATACACTTTCTTCTGTTCAGGAGTAAGCTTAGCAAAGTCTCTGTCGTGGTTTGTTTTCTGCTCCTCTTTTTCATAACTCTTTTCATCAAAAATTAGAACATTATCGGTAGCTGAATAAGTAACTCCCCGTGGTTGAGGCATACTTTTAAACCTCGTCCAGTCAGCGCCATTCCTTTTTACTAACTTTACAATCTCCTGGAGAGCATATTCCCTTTTGTCTTCGTCACTTAGCGTAAGTGCTGAAATTCGTTGACAATACTATTTAGTAAATAGATTCCTATTTTTTTAAAAAAAAACTTAAGGAAATGAAGAGTGAAGATATTGTACCTGGTCTATTAAGATCCCTTCTTCTAATCATCTCCATGTCGTCAGAAAGAAACTCCCAACACGCATACCAAACTACATCTGGCGAAATCAGACTATCTGAAGTAAGCATGATGACAAACAACTGGCGAAGTTGTGATGGAGGACATGTGAAGCTTCTTCTGCAAATATCATCGATATACTCTTGGTCATCCTCTAGCAGGCCCCTAGCGTAACAGGCATCTTTAAATTCAGGGTACAACACACCATTATAGGTCTTTATCTCCTCAAACGATCTTGGACCTCTCACGACGTTTAACAGCATTCTCAAATAGTAAGCATCTTCAATCTTCCTTGGTGCGTAATTGATTCTTCCAATGCTGAATCCTCTCTTTCTACGTTTCCAGCGTTTTTCACTTTTTACGTAGGTAAAATAATTTGGAATCTGAACATAGGTAAGCGTTCTAGCAAATTCACACTCCTTGTTCAGTTCAAACCATGCCAGCATCATTGTCTTCTCAATTAGTTTACGTGTTACGACCCTCTCCATTTTGTCACTACCTTTGTAAATAACCAACTGTTTCCCTTCGAGGTGGAATGTCAGTTTCTCCACTGATACAGATCTATGGTGTATCGGGTATTTGAATGTTCTCCAAACAGCTTTAGAGGGTGAAATGTACCTAAAATAAAAGATAATGATATGACCACAGCTAAGAAAACAGTCATATCGCTTAAATGGAGGCTAAAGACAAATAATAAAGCATACCGGCAATCAAAGTAGTCCTTGATCTCATTCCTATTTTCCTTGGAAGCTTTCTTCTCTGCGCTAACACCCTCATCATTTGATCGACTGTTGGCATCTCCACTAACATCCTTATGTCCGCTCTTTGTTTTTCTCCTGGCTTCCTCAGCTGACTCAACGACAACAGAAACACGATCGGCTCCTTTGTTGATGTACTTAAATAAATATCTGACAGCCCCCGTCTGGTTACACCACTCAACATTGATGTGTGCTCTATAACGGACGGATAGGGTTTTGTTGTATGGAATTACGTATCTGTTGTCGCATTTAAAACCGTTCTTCTCCACAAACACATTGGGCTGATCGCGTCTCCTATATAATGGGAATCCTTCTCTATTGATTGTAGTCTTTTCAGCGTGGCTCTTGGGGAAGTTCTTAGTACATATTCATTGCTCATACATGGTGAATTGGGGTTGGCATGACCACATGGTCCATGAATCATCATATCTTTCACAACATCATACAACTCTGGATCTTTTGATTTATCTGGTATTTCGGCGGATATAATATCGTCAATAGCGTCTGTTGTCTGGAGCTTTGACTTCTGATCCATGAATAGAAGAATGTGTGCATGTGGCAAACCTCGCTTTTGAAATTCTATGGTGTACATAGCTGCATTGCCAATCATGTCTCATCGTTAGATAAATAGTTATCAACATATAGGAATATGCATATCAGATATCAACGATAAAAGTAGGGGCTTCGTAAACTTACAGGCCACCGTTTTTCCCAGCAGGTTTTTGAGAGTTAGATCTTCCATAAGAGATTTTAGTTTCATCCGGTAGACTCTGCTAATAAGTTCAGCTCTATCAGTGGCACTTAGACGGGTCCCTGCGAGATCCCTTGATATTTCTGGCCATTTAGGATTGCATGTAAAAGTAATGAAAAGATCTGGAAATCCATGATGTCTACAAATGGCCATGGCGTCAAAATACAACTCCCTCATGTATCTTGGTCCACCAGTGAAACTCGCAGGTAGCAGAAATTTATTGCCTTGTTCATCCATTTCAATAACACCTTGGTCTTCCGCTTGTTTGATAGAGTCATAGCTATCAGACCTCAAACTTGTCTGGTTCAATCTCAAGTAGGATAATCTGTTAGACTCTATCATAGTGTAGGTATCAACCAGATACTGCTGGAACAATCTCCTAGAGTGTAGCAAGTGATTTGACTCGTTTGGTCTAACCATTAGACGATACGCAAAAAACTGTCTAACGCTGATGTTTTCCTTTTTCGTCTTCTTAGAAGCTTCAACATTGGCTTTCTTAATTCCAAGTCGGAAACCATCTTCTCCATAAGAAAACCCCAGAGGATATTGCAGTGGTATGTAGGCTGGATGGATTTCGCTTATCCGTCGCAGCTTGCCTGATCGTTTCTCTAGAACAATATCCCGTCTTGTACCCATTTCTAAATTGAAATCTCCGGGAATAATTGCAGCAACCTCAGACACAGTTGGAACATTGTAAGTTCTACCATCTGTAACACGATCACTAATTATCCTCATATGAAAACTATCTTCAGGATTAGTGTTGAATCTTTCTCTTGCAGTCCTGAAATTCTTGACATAGGGGTTGACATCGTCGAGCATCTTTGTCAGCGCATCAATGATGTCCTTCCTGAGTCTATTCTTCTTATCTGGCTTGGATGCGTGTTTCCCCTTACTGAAACGCAATGACAAAACCCTAAATTGGTAATGACTTCATAATTATTATGACAATAGCTTTAAACTAAAATATATTACCTGAAAAAATTCAGTCTGTTGTCCAATTCATTTTCAGAATCAACTATGTACATCTGATAGAATTTTGCATAATCACCGGGGTTTGGAAGCATACTTCCAATTAGGTGGTAATTTTCTCCGTGCAGCTGAAACATGTTTGGACCCTTTCCTTTTTTGATAGAACGATCAGTTTTACCTCCGAGAGACGTCATAGAGAACAACATGTTGTAGATTCTGATAAATTTTTGAAAGTGCCTGCTCATTTCATCATCCCCAAAAGCAATTTTTTAATAAGAGCAGGAGGATCCTTTAGTAAAGGCAATTTGACTTGGCCGTGCATACAACAAAGGTTGAATGATGGATCCCCCGTCGTCCTTCTTCTGTTTAGTCGTTCTCCATACCAAAATTTAGCACCACAATGCACGCACGAATAAGTCATGTCACCCTCGTCATTGTATACTGCACAACACAGTGAACATACAAATCAGGATTTACTATACAAAAAGTTCGATGTTGCATCATACATATAACACGTTGTTTCTAATTAGCTTACCAATCTTATCGGGTACAGTTTCTTTCTTTTTTGCCATACTCACTCTCTTTCGTTTTTTCAGAGTTGGAGAAGGTTGAACAGTTTCTTGAGTAATCACACTCTCAGGAAGTGTTGGAACTATGTGTACGGTCGAAGGAGGTTCTTGTTCGGAGATATGCGTTTGTTGCAGATGTGATGGAGAAGGTTGGTATTTATCATTATCACCATCTTCTGTGTCTGTGCTATCAGGACTACTACATTGGAAAATGTGTTCGTAATCCCCTTCATCGTCTGTTAATACAAATCACGATGATAAGTTACAGATCTAGGCTAACGTTTACAATGTCTAAAAATCATAATATAAATTATCACCTTCATCAGAGTTTAAAAGATCCGGATAGTTATGTGGTCGTTCTTCATCCAGGTTATCATCCGAAAGTCCTACGAAACATCATCGTCATCTGGCAAGTTTGAGATATCCTGCAGTACTCTCCTTCCACGTTGTCTCTTCCTCGTTTGTAAGTTCTGTACCCTTGACTCATTTTCTGTTTGTTAAACAGATACATAGTTAACTTCTTAATTCTTATTTAGAGGTGTGCATATACAGGATATATTCATTGCATAAAAACATGGACGATAAGCATTACCTTGTGTAGAAAGTGTTGGCCCGACTGGTTTTCCATTCTTACGTTTAGGCTTTTCCTTCGTCGGGATGGTAGTTCGTTTAGATATGCCTTCAACATCATCAATTAGTTTTCTAAAAATATATTTGAGAGTATACATGGTCCACTCATTCTCGTTGCTGCATTTGGTTCATTGTTAACACCCTTCGTTTTCTTTCTGCTTCTCTTAGGTTGAATATTTGCTTTAGCAGTGACTTTCGCAGCATCTCCTTTGTTTTCAGATTGATTTTTGACCTGACCATGAAAACCAAATGGTCATCATTATTCTACTTCATCAATTAGATAATAAAATAAAAAAAGGAGATGGGTGTCTGTTACCGGTTCTGAGTTTGGATTGTTACTTGAGGTCAATTTCCTCTTCCTCGTGACTGGAGGTTTAGTGTTGTTATTACACTTATCGCTAATTCTCGTTGCTGCATTTGGTTCAGTGTTCACGTCCTTCGTTTTCTTTCTGCTTCTCTTAGGTTGAATATTTGCTTTAGCAGTGAGTTTCGCAGCTGAACCTTTGTTTTCATTTTGATTTTTCACCTAACCATGAAAACCAAATCATCATCATGATCCTACTTCATCAATATGACAATAAAAAAAGGAGATGGGTGTCTGTTACCGGTTCTGAATTTGGATCTACATTTTCATTGTTACTTGCGGTCAATTTCCTCTTCCTCGTGACTGGAGGTTTAGTGTTCTTATTAAACGTGTCTGTGCCTACATTTTTAAGACGAACCATTTTCCAACTGCATAAACAAAAAGGTCTAAGTTACGTAGAAATGTAGACAAAGTTTTTTGGTCAAAGGAAAATCACAATGGTCTGTTTGACAATACCTGCTTCTCTTCTAATTAACCTCCTTGTGATTTCTTTTAAGAGGTTACGCAGGGGATGTTTCACTGAAGGTCATCTTTGTGAAAGAGGTAATATCTATCCATGTACAATTGTTCATTGCTAAATACTTCTTCCTTAGTTTAACCAATCTAAGATACTCCGGAGATCTCATTCGATTATTCAAAATCTTATAATTGTACATGGCGGCAAGCTTAAAATATAACAATTGAGATTCCCGGTTTCACCAAACTTTTCAAATATATAAACATTCCCACTTATATGAACAACTAACTTTTACAAAATACAAATCTCAAACAGAATATTTAATCGTCCAATTAATTGTATTTTGACCTCGATTATAATTTGGTTATATAATATAATTAGAGAGTGCCATCTTTTGCAAAAACATGTCTATTGACACCCTCACATTATTTAAAGATAGATCACATTATTTCCAATAAAGTTTGAGTTATATTTGTCTAGGTTTATGAATATATACGGGTTAGACCATCTTGAACATTTGTAGATCACATTACTTGCAGGTAATCCAATAACTGCGGTTAATTTAGTATATGACGTTTCAGAGCATGTTGAAATCTGGCATCTATTAGGTACGTATCCTACTCAGTTTGGAAAAGTCTCCATGTTGTATTTGTGTATTGATAGTTGATATAGAAAAATATAGTTAAGCAAATCAAATGTAAAACAAAAGCTCCATTATTTTAAAAAGTTGCCAGAAAAAGAAATGAAATAAATAGAAAACCAACTGTGTAGCAAAATAAAAACACATGGAGAACATAAGCTCGATCCTTGATTGAAAACAATAAATTATTGGAGACTCTTCTGCATGCTACGCTTAACGTCAATTCTCGGTGAGTTGGTGGAGCTTAGCTTCGCTCTTATTTGCTTCGGGATGCTGGCTAATTAGTCCATCCGGATTGACCAGCTCTCTACTGGCCTCTGTAGGAAGTTGCTTGGGGCAATGCTTCTTCGAAGTGGAAGAGCCGGCTGGGACACCATGCATTGATTCAAAATCACGCTTCGGTGATGGGGTTGAACCATCATCTGAAATGCTTTGGCTGTTACTCTTGACAACCGACAACTAAAACATAGGTGAGGATTCAAAGATTAATCAAAGTTCATATTATGTTCATTTCAATACAAAATGGGTTTAACGTGAATGTAAGAGAACAGGGTGTGCTAACCTCCTCGCCAGATGCAATGGTCGAACCATTATCAATGGCAATGAATGGTCCATCGCCAGATTCCGTGTCGAGAATGAGAAGTCCTTTCTTTACCTTATGCACCTTGTAGGTGTCATTTCCATACACAATGTGTTCCTTCTCGACACCGACCAGAAACTCGAAACTTTTTCCAACTAAACTCTTGACGTCATCGGGTATTAATTCTGGATCCTGAATCTGTTTTTTTCATAATAAATAGGCATCTCGTTAAAACGTGAGCTAGTATAACAGGAAACATATTATGCAGCTTCTGATAATGATATTACCTCATCGTATGATCCGTTTAGCAGGAAGGAAGCTGTTTTATCCACGATGCCATAAGCAACGGAATCAAGAAGCATAACCTTTGTTTTGGCCGAGTCATCCTCTACCAGAAGGTGCAACTTGAACCTGCATATGCAAATATTCCATGTGATCACAATGGCAACTATTATATCTATACTGATGAACCAAAACAGAAAAAAATTTGGAACTACTCACTTTGCTTCAACAGTTTTGACATTTGATTTGCATCTGTCACAGTACCACACGGGTGCTTTGGGGCGAGGTTTTGTGGCTCCTTCCTTCTTCAGATCCTTGGTGACCCTGAACTGGCACTTTCCACATCCGAAATAATACCAACCCCAGTCGGTATCAATTCCAGTCACTTTGACAGAAATCCTGAATTTCTCTATCTGCGAGGTATTACATTATTTTAGATAAGTAAATCACTATCAAATCGTTCAATCTATTTGTCTTACATATGAATGTGTTTACCTCAGTAGCATTCTGAATGTCATACACAGATTTCATTTCCAACGCCAGCCACGCATCTTCCTGCTCCTTTATCCTTTGCTTCTCAGCCTCTTCATCATCCTCTTGGATGACAACAATCGCACCGTCATCTGGCAAGCTGAAGGCATCAAGTACAGAAGGTTAGTTTTCTTCTTCTATATTGTGTAAATTAAAACAATTAGCAAAAATATAGTTTAGACATATTACTAACCCAATCCTGAAAGCATCTGCTTCTTCGCAAATAGGGTTGATGATAAGCTTAGATGCGTCAAAAGCATTAGTTACTTGCATATCACCTAATAGAAATAGTTTCATATCTCAAAAATGTTTAAACGAAGTTGATTTGGTTGCAATCAGGTTGATATATAGTTGATGTATAAGCTTGCCTTGATAAAAGTTGAGTTTCGCAAATCTGATCAAACAAATTAATGTTTTCCCATTAGCTTTACTGCATGCCTCGTACAGTTGGTCAGCGTATCCCGCCCAAAGACAGCAGTTGATTCTCTGATCACTGCAAAATTTATTAAGAAAATACTTAGACATATAGAGAATATAACCACAGATTGAACTGATGATAAGTGTATATATACTTACTTAATGTCCCTAAGCACGCACTCTAGCTTCCGCTTTTCTCTCCCAAGTACAGGAACAGTTTTGATCTCACTCACATCAAGAACCTGTCCAATGACATCTGGAAAACATGTACACAAGTTCCCGATTGAATATGTAAGTTCTCTCATTTCAAGTCAGCAATTTAATAGTATACATCAGATGTAGATTGTAAGCACGGATAGATTACTTACCAATCAAGAAATTGTGATTCAAATCACCATCTAGGATCGTCTGGATAGGTACCAACGAAAGGAACATGTCGTCCACTTTGATGCTGCATGTGGTAACGATTGTGTTCATGGACAACCCAATCTTCCAGTTGCTTGGAGTTGGTCGAAATAGCCCGGTTGCAGGAGATACCTGAAAGTTCTCCAACACTTTCCATTCACCAACGACCAGAAGCTTTGATAACCGGCCTATATCCTTCTTCTTAATTCCAGCATGCATTTTAGTACCCTGGAAATATAAGTATAGTACTTGTCATTATAACGCAAACTGAAACATACGATTAGCATTGAAATTTACATATAGGTTTTAAACTTACATGTTCATCAGCGAGAACCAGATCCATCGTTTCGCCGGACATGCCGCTGTACTGCCTCCAGGAGTGAATCACCTTAACGCGGACCTTCCATGTTGTCTTGAAAGGTCGGACATCAGCAAGCTTGGCGAAGGCGCATCCAATAGTCATTTTTGCGAGGAGGAGGTAAAATAGATGTGTTTGATGTTTGATGACCTTTAATGTGACAAAGGCTACATATTTATAATGTTTGGAGTTGTATCTTATGCCTAGGGCTTCGGAGGTTTCAGAATTGCTGCCCACGGCATATTCTCTTGGATTACAAATCTGTTGAGGTTGGAAAGATTTCCCTAATCTATTAGTTTATCAATGTAATAATATCTGAAGTGATATCTCGTTTTGATTTCGTATATATTTTATTAACTGCAGGAGCATGTTATGGGATATCTCATTGATATGTCCCGAGGATGAAGGAATTCTTTTGTATTAGTTATTAGGACCTGTTCTTAGGTATGTTTTCTTTACTTGGCGATTTTCGAATGATTTGAAAAGATTTCGTACGTCCAATAACGGAATTTCTTGAAACAGTGGGAAAATCTTTCGAATGTGAGCTTCGTCCGGTTATTTGGCCGGTCCGATTTAAGTTCATAGGGTCCGCGTGTTTTTTTTGCGGGTCGGTCGAAGATCCGATGTCTGTCCCCTTTTGACACTTTCGACACTTTTTCTTGCCTATTCCCTGTTTCCAAACAGCAAGGGTCCGAAATGTGTTCTGGACAGAAATGACCTCACTCCAAAAAATTCTCCTTTGAAAAACGTGGGGGTAAATGGTCTTTTTAACAGGATCCGACCCAGTTTCCTTCTGGGTTATTCTTAGAATTTCGGATAACTGGGATAATTTTCTATTTGGTGACAGGA
>CACVBM020001914.1:0-17897 GCA_902728155.2 Microthlaspi erraticum | reverse complement strand
TAAGTATGTGTCTATCTAGTTCATCTTATACACTACAAGTGAGTTTCCTAAATGTGGAGTCACAGAGGTACATTTCGGACTCCTTACCTCTTCCGGTTCCCAAATTAGGTCCATTTGATGTTCCTCCCTTGATTGAGACCATTTCACTCATGTTTGTCCTCATAGTCATGTGTAGAACCTATTAATCCATGTTTGGGTATGTATGGGTCCATCTCGTTCATCTTATACACTACAAGTGAGTTTCCAAATGTGGAGTCACAGAGGTACATTTCGGACTCCTTACCTCTTCCGGTTCCCAAATTAGGTCCATTTGATGTTCCTCCCTTGGATTGAGACCGTTTCACTCATGTTTGTCCTCATAGTCATGTGTAGAACCTATTAATCCATGTTTGGATAAGTATGGGTCCATCAAGTTCATCTTATACACTACAAGTGAGTTTCCACAATGTGGAGTCACAGAGGTACATTTCGGACTCCTTACCTCTTCCGGTTCCCAAATTAGGTCCATTTGATGTTCCTCCCTTGGATTGAGACCGTTTCACTCATGTTTGTCCTCATAGTCATGTGTAGAACCTATTAATCCATGTTTGGGTTAGTATGGGTCCATCTAGTTCATCTTATACACTACAAGTGAGTTTCCACAATGTGGAGTCACAGAGGTACATTTCGGACTCCTTACCTCTTCCGGTTCCCAAATTAGGTCCATTTGATGTTCCTCCCTTGGATTGAGACCGTTTCACTCATGTTTGTCCTCATAGTCATGTGTAGAACCTATTAATCCATGTTTGGATAAGTATGGGTCCATCTAGTTCATCTTATACACTACAAGTGAGTTTCCACAATGTGGAGTCACAGAGGTACATTTCGGACTCCTTACCTCTTCCGGTTCCCAAATTAGGTCCATTTGATGTTCCTCCCTTGGATTGAGACCGTTTCACTCATGTTTGTCCTCATAGTCATGTGTAGAACCTATTAATCCATGTTTGGATAAGTATGGGTCCATCTAGTTCATCTTATACACTACAAGTGAGTTTCCACAATGTGGAGTCACAGAGGTACATTTCGGACTCCTTACCTCTTCCGGTTCCCAAATTAGGTCCATTTGATGTTCCTCCCTTGGATTGAGACCGTTTCACTCATGTTTGTCCTCATAGTCATGTGTAGAACCTATTAATCCATGTTTGGGTAAGTATGGGTCCATCTAGTTCATCTTATACACTACAAGTGAGTTTCCACAATGTGGAGTCACAGAGGTACATTTCGGACTCCTTACCTCTTCCGGTTCCCAAATTAGGTCCATTTGATGTTCCTCCCTTGGATTGAGACCGTTTCACTCATGTTTGTCCTCATAGTCATGTGTAGAACCTATTAATCCATGTTTGGATAAGTATGGGTCCATCTAGTTCATCTTATACACTACAAGTGAGTTTCCACAATGTGGAGTCACAGAGGTACATTTCGGACTCCTTACCTCTTCCGGTTCCCAAATTAGGTCCATTTGATGTTCCTCCCTTGGATTGAGACCGTTTCACTCATGTTTGTCCTCATAGTCATGTGTAGAACCTATTAATCCATGTTTGGGTTAGTATGGGTCCATCTAGTTCATCTTATACACTACAAGTGAGTTTCCACAATGTGGAGTCACAGAGGTACATTTCGGACTCCTTACCTCTTCCGGTTCCCAAATTAGGTCCATTTGATGTTCCTCCCTTGGATTGAGACCGTTTCACTCATGTTTGTCCTCATAGTCATGTGTAGAACCTATTAATCCATGTTTGGGTAAGTATGGGTCCATCTAGTTCATCTTATACACTACAAGTGAGTTTCCACAATGTGGAGTCACAGAGGTACATTTCGGACTCCTTACCTCTTCCGGTTCCCAAATTAGGTCCATTTGATGTTCCTCCCTTGGATTGAGACCGTTTCACTCATGTTTGTCCTCATAGTCATGTGTAGAACCTATTAATCCATGTTTGGATAAGTATGGGTCCATCTAGTTCATCTTATACACTACAAGTGAGTTTCCACAATGTGGAGTCACAGAGGTACATTTCGGACTCCTTACCTCTTCCGGTTCCCAAATTAGGTCCATTTGATGTTCCTCCCTTGGATTGAGACCGTTTCACTCATGTTTGTCCTCATAGTCATGTGTAGAACCTATTAATCCATGTTTGGATAAGTATGGGTCCATCTAGTTCATCTTATACACTACAAGTGAGTTTCCACAATGTGGAGTCACAGAGGTACATTTCGGACTCCTTACCTCTTCCGGTTCCCAAATTAGGTCCATTTGATGTTCCTCCCTTGGATTGAGACCGTTTCACTCATGTTTGTCCTCATAGTCATGTGTAGAACCTATTAATCCATGTTTGGATAAGTATGGGTCCATCTAGTTCATCTTATACACTACAAGTGAGTTTCCACAATGTGGAGTCACAGAGGTACATTTCGGACTCCTTACCTCTTCCGGTTCCCAAATTAGGTCCATTTGATGTTCCTCCCTTGGATTGAGACCGTTTCACTCATGTTTGTCCTCATAGTCATGTGTAGAACCTATTAATCCATGTTTGGGTATGTATGGGTCCATCTAGTTCATCTTATACACTACAAGTGAGTTTCCACAATGTGGAGTCACAGAGGTACATTTCGGACTCCTTACCTCTTCCGGTTCCCAAATTAGGTCCATTTGATGTTCCTCCCTTGGATTGAGACCGTTTCACTCATGTTTGTCCTCATAGTCATGTGTAGAACCTATTAATCCATGTTTGGTAAGTATGGGTCCATCTAGTTCATCTTATACACTACAAGTGAGTTTCCACAATGTGGAGTCACAGAGGTACATTTCGGACTCCTTACCTCTTCCGGTTCCCAAATTAGGTCCATTTGATGTTCCTCCCTTGGATTGAGACCGTTTCACTCATGTTTGTCCTCATAGTCATGTGTAGAACCTATTAATCCATGTTTGGGAGTATGGGTCCATCTAGTTCATCTTATACACTACAAGTGAGTTTCCACAATGTGGAGTCACAGAGGTACATTTCGGACTCCTTACCTCTTCCGGTTCCCAAATTAGGTCCATTTGATGTTCCTCCCTTGGATTGAGACCGTTTCACTCATGTTTGTCCTCATAGTCATGTGTAGAACCTATTAATCCATGTTTGGTAAGTATGGGTCCATCTAGTTCATCTTATACACTACAAGTGAGTTTCCACAATGTGGAGTCACAGAGGTACATTTCGGACTCCTTACCTCTTCCGGTTCCCAAATTAGGTCCATTTGATGTTCCTCCCTTGGATTGAGACCGTTTCACTCATGTTTGTCCTCATAGTCATGTGTAGAACCTATTAATCCATGTTTGGGTTAGTATGGGTCCATCTAGTTCATCTTATACACTACAAGTGAGTTTCCACAATGGAGTCACAGAGGTACATTTCGGACTCCTTACCTCTTCCGGTTCCCAAATTAGGTCCATTTGATGTTCCTCCCTTGGATTGAGACCGTTTCACTCATGTTTGTCCTCATAGTCATGTGTAGAACCTATTAATCCATGTTTGGGTAAGTATGGGTCCATCTAGTTCATCTTATACACTACAAGTGAGTTTCCACAATGTGGAGTCACAGAGGTACATTTCGGACTCCTTACCTCTTCCGGTTCCCAAATTAGGTCCATTTGATGTTCCTCCCTTGGATTGAGACCGTTTCACTCATGTTTGTCCTCATAGTCATGTGTAGAACCTATTAATCCATGTTTGGGTAAGTATGGGTCCATCTAGTTCATCTTATACACTACAAGTGAGTTTCCACAATGTGGAGTCACAGAGGTACATTTCGGACTCCTTACCTCTTCCGGTTCCCAAATTAGGTCCATTTGATGTTCCTCCCTTGGATTGAGACCGTTTCACTCATGTTTGTCCTCATAGTCATGTGTAGAACCTATTAATCCATGTTTGGGTAAGTATGGGTCCATCTAGTTCATCTTATACACTACAAGTGAGTTTCCACAATGTGGAGTCACAGAGGTACATTTCGGACTCCTTACCTCTTCCGGTTCCCAAATTAGGTCCATTTGATGTTCCTCCCTTGGATTGAGACCGTTTCACTCATGTTTGTCCTCATAGTCATGTGTAGAACCTATTAATCCATGTTTGGGTAAGTATGGGTCCATCTAGTTCATCTTATACACTACAAGTGAGTTTCCACAATGTGGAGTCACAGAGGTACATTTCGGACTCCTTACCTCTTCCGGTTCCCAAATTAGGTCCATTTGATGTTCCTCCCTTGGATTGAGACCGTTTCACTCATGTTTGTCCTCATAGTCATGTGTAGAACCTATTAATCCATGTTTGGGTAAGTATGGGTCCATCTAGTTCATCTTATACACTACAAGTGAGTTTCCACAATGTGGAGTCACAGAGGTACATTTCGGACTCCTTACCTCTTCCGGTTCCCAAATTAGGTCCATTTGATGTTCCTCCCTTGGATTGAGACCGTTTCACTCATGTTTGTCCTCATAGTCATGTGTAGAACCTATTAATCCATGTTTGGGTAAGTATGGGTCCATCTAGTTCATCTTATACACTACAAGTGAGTTTCCACAATGTGGAGTCACAGAGGTACATTTCGGACTCCTTACCTCTTCCGGTTCCCAAATTAGGTCCATTTGATGTTCCTCCCTTGGATTGAGACCGTTTCACTCATGTTTGTCCTCATAGTCATGTGTAGAACCTATTAATCCATGTTTGGGTAAGTATGGGTCCATCTAGTTCATCTTATACACTACAAGTGAGTTTCCACAATGTGGAGTCACAGAGGTACATTTCGGACTCCTTACCTCTTCCGGTTCCCAAATTAGGTCCATTTGATGTTCCTCCCTTGGATTGAGACCGTTTCACTCATGTTTGTCCTCATAGTCATGTGTAGAACCTATTAATCCATGTTTGGTAAGTATGGGTCCATCTAGTTCATCTTATACACTACAAGTGAGTTTCCACAATGTGGAGTCACAGAGGTACATTTCGGACTCCTTACCTCTTCCGGTTCCCAAATTAGGTCCATTTGATGTTCCTCCCTTGGATTGAGACCGTTTCACTCATGTTTGTCCTCATAGTCATGTGTAGAACCTATTAATCCATGTTTGGGTAAGTATGGGTCCATCTAGTTCATCTTATACACTACAAGTGAGTTTCCACAATGTGGAGTCACAGAGGTACATTTCGGACTCCTTACCTCTTCCGGTTCCCAAATTAGGTCCATTTGATGTTCCTCCCTTGGATTGAGACCGTTTCACTCATGTTTGTCCTCATAGTCATGTGTAGAACCTATTAATCCATGTTTGGTAAGTATGGGTCCATCTAGTTCATCTTATACACTACAAGTGAGTTTCCACAATGTGGAGTCACAGAGGTACATTTCGGACTCCTTACCTCTTCCGGTTCCCAAATTAGGTCCATTTGATGTTCCTCCCTTGGATTGAGACCGTTTCACTCATGTTTGTCCTCATAGTCATGTGTAGAACCTATTAATCCATGTTTGGGTAAGTATGGGTCCATCTAGTTCATCTTATACACTACAAGTGAGTTTCCACAATGTGGAGTCACAGAGGTACATTTCGGACTCCTTACCTCTTCCGGTTCCCAAATTAGGTCCATTTGATGTTCCTCCCTTGGATTGAGACCGTTTCACTCATGTTTGTCCTCATAGTCATGTGTAGAACCTATTAATCCATGTTTGGTAAGTATGGGTCCATCTAGTTCATCTTATACACTACAAGTGAGTTTCCACAATGTGGAGTCACAGAGGTACATTTCGGACTCCTTACCTCTTCCGGTTCCCAAATTAGGTCCATTTGATGTTCCTCCCTTGGATTGAGACCGTTTCACTCATGTTTGTCCTCATAGTCATGTGTAGAACCTATTAATCCATGTTTGGGTAAGTATGGGTCCATCTAGTTCATCTTATACACTACAAGTGAGTTTCCACAATGTGGAGTCACAGAGGTACATTTCGGACTCCTTACCTCTTCCGGTTCCCAAATTAGGTCCATTTGATGTTCCTCCCTTGGATTGAGACCGTTTCACTCATGTTTGTCCTCATAGTCATGTGTAGAACCTATTAATCCATGTTTGGGGTAAGTATGGGTCCATCTAGTTCATCTTATACACTACAAGTGAGTTTCCACAATGTGGAGTCACAGAGGTACATTTCGGACTCCTTACCTCTTCCGGTTCCCAAATTAGGTCCATTTGATGTTCCTCCCTTGGATTGAGACCGTTTCACTCATGTTTGTCCTCATAGTCATGTGTAGAACCTATTAATCCATGTTTGGGTAAGTATGGGTCCATCTAGTTCATCTTATACACTACAAGTGAGTTTCCACAATGTGGAGTCACAGAGGTACATTTCGGACTCCTTACCTCTTCCGGTTCCCAAATTAGGTCCATTTGATGTTCCTCCCTTGGATTGAGACCGTTTCACTCATGTTTGTCCTCATAGTCATGTGTAGAACCTATTAATCCATGTTTGGTAAGTATGGGTCCATCTAGTTCATCTTATACACTACAAGTGAGTTTCCACAATGTGGAGTCACAGAGGTACATTTCGGACTCCTTACCTCTTCCGGTTCCCAAATTAGGTCCATTTGATGTTCCTCCCTTGGATTGAGACCGTTTCACTCATGTTTGTCCTCATAGTCATGTGTAGAACCTATTAATCCATGTTTGGGTAAGTATGGGTCCATCTAGTTCATCTTATACACTACAAGTGAGTTTCCACAATGTGGAGTCACAGAGGTACATTTCGGACTCCTTACCTCTTCCGGTTCCCAAATTAGGTCCATTTGATGTTCCTCCCTTGGATTGAGACCGTTTCACTCATGTTTGTCCTCATAGTCATGTGTAGAACCTATTAATCCATGTTTGGGTAAGTATGGGTCCATCTAGTTCATCTTATACACTACAAGTGAGTTTCCACAATGTGGAGTCACAGAGGTACATTTCGGACTCCTTACCTCTTCCGGTTCCCAAATTAGGTCCATTTGATGTTCCTCCCTTGGATTGAGACCGTTTCACTCATGTTTGTCCTCATAGTCATGTGTAGAACCTATTAATCCATGTTTGGGTAAGTATGGGTCCATCTAGTTCATCTTATACACTACAAGTGAGTTTCCACAATGTGGAGTCACAGAGGTACATTTCGGACTCCTTACCTCTTCCGGTTCCCAAATTAGGTCCATTTGATGTTCCTCCCTTGGATTGAGACCGTTTCACTCATGTTTGTCCTCATAGTCATGTGTAGAACCTATTAATCCATGTTTGGGTAAGTATGGGTCCATCTAGTTCATCTTATACACTACAAGTGAGTTTCCACAATGTGGAGTCACAGAGGTACATTTCGGACTCCTTACCTCTTCCGGTTCCCAAATTAGGTCCATTTGATGTTCCTCCCTTGGATTGAGACCGTTTCACTCATGTTTGTCCTCATAGTCATGTGTAGAACCTATTAATCCATGTTTGGTAAGTATGGGTCCATCTAGTTCATCTTATACACTACAAGTGAGTTTCCACAATGTGGAGTCACAGAGGTACATTTCGGACTCCTTACCTCTTCCGGTTCCCAAATTAGGTCCATTTGATGTTCCTCCCTTGGATTGAGACCGTTTCACTCATGTTTGTCCTCATAGTCATGTGTAGAACCTATTAATCCATGTTTGGTAAGTATGGGTCCATCTAGTTCATCTTATACACTACAAGTGAGTTTCCACAATGTGGAGTCACAGAGGTACATTTCGGACTCCTTACCTCTTCCGGTTCCCAAATTAGGTCCATTTGATGTTCCTCCCTTGGATTGAGACCGTTTCACTCATGTTTGTCCTCATAGTCATGTGTAGAACCTATTAATCCATGTTTGGGTAAGTATGGGTCCATCTAGTTCATCTTATACACTACAAGTGAGTTTCCACAATGTGGAGTCACAGAGGTACATTTCGGACTCCTTACCTCTTCCGGTTCCCAAATTAGGTCCATTTGATGTTCCTCCCTTGGATTGAGACCGTTTCACTCATGTTTGTCCTCATAGTCATGTGTAGAACCTATTAATCCATGTTTGGGTAAGTATGGGTCCATCTAGTTCATCTTATACACTACAAGTGAGTTTCCACAATGTGGAGTCACAGAGGTACATTTCGGACTCCTTACCTCTTCCGGTTCCCAAATTAGGTCCATTTGATGTTCCTCCCTTGGATTGAGACCGTTTCACTCATGTTTGTCCTCATAGTCATGTGTAGAACCTATTAATCCATGTTTGGGTAAGTATGGGTCCATCTAGTTCATCTTATACACTACAAGTGAGTTTCCACAATGTGGAGTCACAGAGGTACATTTCGGACTCCTTACCTCTTCCGGTTCCCAAATTAGGTCCATTTGATGTTCCTCCCTTGGATTGAGACCGTTTCACTCATGTTTGTCCTCATAGTCATGTGTAGAACCTATTAATCCATGTTTGGGTAAGTATGGGTCCATCTAGTTCATCTTATACACTACAAGTGAGTTTCCACAATGTGGAGTCACAGAGGTACATTTCGGACTCCTTACCTCTTCCGGTTCCCAAATTAGGTCCATTTGATGTTCCTCCCTTGGATTGAGACCGTTTCACTCATGTTTGTCCTCATAGTCATGTGTAGAACCTATTAATCCATGTTTGGGTAAGTATGGGTCCATCTAGTTCATCTTATACACTACAAGTGAGTTTCCACAATGTGGAGTCACAGAGGTACATTTCGGACTCCTTACCTCTTCCGGTTCCCAAATTAGGTCCATTTGATGTTCCTCCCTTGGATTGAGACCGTTTCACTCATGTTTGTCCTCATAGTCATGTGTAGAACCTATTAATCCATGTTTGGGTAAGTATGGGTCCATCTAGTTCATCTTATACACTACAAGTGAGTTTCCACAATGTGGAGTCACAGAGGTACATTTCGGACTCCTTACCTCTTCCGGTTCCCAAATTAGGTCCATTTGATGTTCCTCCCTTGGATTGAGACCGTTTCACTCATGTTTGTCCTCATAGTCATGTGTAGAACCTATTAATCCATGTTTGGGTAAGTATGGGTCCATCTAGTTCATCTTATACACTACAAGTGAGTTTCCACAATGTGGAGTCACAGAGGTACATTTCGGACTCCTTACCTCTTCCGGTTCCCAAATTAGGTCCATTTGATGTTCCTCCCTTGGATTGAGACCGTTTCACTCATGTTTGTCCTCATAGTCATGTGTAGAACCTATTAATCCATGTTTGGGTAAGTATGGGTCCATCTAGTTCATCTTATACACTACAAGTGAGTTTCCACAATGTGGAGTCACAGAGGTACATTTCGGACTCCTTACCTCTTCCGGTTCCCAAATTAGGTCCATTTGATGTTCCTCCCTTGGATTGAGACCGTTTCACTCATGTTTGTCCTCATAGTCATGTGTAGAACCTATTAATCCATGTTTGGGTAAGTATGGGTCCATCTAGTTCATCTTATACACTACAAGTGAGTTTCCACAATGTGGAGTCACAGAGGTACATTTCGGACTCCTTACCTCTTCCGGTTCCCAAATTAGGTCCATTTGATGTTCCTCCCTTGGATTGAGACCGTTTCACTCATGTTTGTCCTCATAGTCATGTGTAGAACCTATTAATCCATGTTTGGGTAAGTATGGGTCCATCTAGTTCATCTTATACACTACAAGTGAGTTTCCACAATGTGGAGTCACAGAGGTACATTTCGGACTCCTTACCTCTTCCGGTTCCCAAATTAGGTCCATTTGATGTTCCTCCCTTGGATTGAGACCGTTTCACTCATGTTTGTCCTCATAGTCATGTGTAGAACCTATTAATCCATGTTTGGGTAAGTATGGGTCCATCTAGTTCATCTTATACACTACAAGTGAGTTTCCACAATGTGGAGTCACAGAGGTACATTTCGGACTCCTTACCTCTTCCGGTTCCCAAATTAGGTCCATTTGATGTTCCTCCCTTGGATTGAGACCGTTTCACTCATGTTTGTCCTCATAGTCATGTGTAGAACCTATTAATCCATGTTTGGGTAAGTATGGGTCCATCTAGTTCATCTTATACACTACAAGTGAGTTTCCACAATGTGGAGTCACAGAGGTACATTTCGGACTCCTTACCTCTTCCGGTTCCCAAATTAGGTCCATTTGATGTTCCTCCCTTGGATTGAGACCGTTTCACTCATGTTTGTCCTCATAGTCATGTGTAGAACCTATTAATCCATGTTTGGGTAAGTATGGGTCCATCTAGTTCATCTTATACACTACAAGTGAGTTTCCACAATGTGGAGTCACAGAGGTACATTTCGGACTCCTTACCTCTTCCGGTTCCCAAATTAGGTCCATTTGATGTTCCTCCCTTGGATTGAGACCGTTTCACTCATGTTTGTCCTCATAGTCATGTGTAGAACCTATTAATCCATGTTTGGGTAAGTATGGGTCCATCTAGTTCATCTTATACACTACAAGTGAGTTTCCACAATGTGGAGTCACAGAGGTACATTTCGGACTCCTTACCTCTTCCGGTTCCCAAATTAGGTCCATTTGATGTTCCTCCCTTGGATTGAGACCGTTTCACTCATGTTTGTCCTCATAGTCATGTGTAGAACCTATTAATCCATGTTTGGGTAAGTATGGGTCCATCTAGTTCATCTTATACACTACAAGTGAGTTTCCACAATGTGGAGTCACAGAGGTACATTTCGGACTCCTTACCTCTTCCGGTTCCCAAATTAGGTCCATTTGATGTTCCTCCCTTGGATTGAGACCGTTTCACTCATGTTTGTCCTCATAGTCATGTGTAGAACCTATTAATCCATGTTTGGGTAAGTATGGGTCCATCTAGTTCATCTTATACACTACAAGTGAGTTTCCACAATGTGGAGTCACAGAGGTACATTTCGGACTCCTTACCTCTTCCGGTTCCCAAATTAGGTCCATTTGATGTTCCTCCCTTGGATTGAGACCGTTTCACTCATGTTTGTCCTCATAGTCATGTGTAGAACCTATTAATCCATGTTTGGGTAAGTATGGGTCCATCTAGTTCATCTTATACACTACAAGTGAGTTTCCACAATGTGGAGTCACAGAGGTACATTTCGGACTCCTTACCTCTTCCGGTTCCCAAATTAGGTCCATTTGATGTTCCTCCCTTGGATTGAGACCGTTTCACTCATGTTTGTCCTCATAGTCATGTGTAGAACCTATTAATCCATGTTTGGGTAAGTATGGGTCCATCTAGTTCATCTTATACACTACAAGTGAGTTTCCACAATGTGGAGTCACAGAGGTACATTTCGGACTCCTTACCTCTTCCGGTTCCCAAATTAGGTCCATTTGATGTTCCTCCCTTGGATTGAGACCGTTTCACTCATGTTTGTCCTCATAGTCATGTGTAGAACCTATTAATCCATGTTTGGGTAAGTATGGGTCCATCTAGTTCATCTTATACACTACAAGTGAGTTTCCACAATGTGGAGTCACAGAGGTACATTTCGGACTCCTTACCTCTTCCGGTTCCCAAATTAGGTCCATTTGATGTTCCTCCCTTGGATTGAGACCGTTTCACTCATGTTTGTCCTCATAGTCATGTGTAGAACCTATTAATCCATGTTTGGGTAAGTATGGGTCCATCTAGTTCATCTTATACACTACAAGTGAGTTTCCACAATGTGGAGTCACAGAGGTACATTTCGGACTCCTTACCTCTTCCGGTTCCCAAATTAGGTCCATTTGATGTTCCTCCCTTGGATTGAGACCGTTTCACTCATGTTTGTCCTCATAGTCATGTGTAGAACCTATTAATCCATGTTTGGGTAAGTATGGGTCCATCTAGTTCATCTTATACACTACAAGTGAGTTTCCACAATGTGGAGTCACAGAGGTACATTTCGGACTCCTTACCTCTTCCGGTTCCCAAATTAGGTCCATTTGATGTTCCTCCCTTGGATTGAGACCGTTTCACTCATGTTTGTCCTCATAGTCATGTGTAGAACCTATTAATCCATGTTTGGGTAAGTATGGGTCCATCTAGTTCATCTTATACACTACAAGTGAGTTTCCACAATGTGGAGTCACAGAGGTACATTTCGGACTCCTTACCTCTTCCGGTTCCCAAATTAGGTCCATTTGATGTTCCTCCCTTGGATTGAGACCGTTTCACTCATGTTTGTCCTCATAGTCATGTGTAGAACCTATTAATCCATGTTTGGGTAAGTATGGGTCCATCTAGTTCATCTTATACACTACAAGTGAGTTTCCACAATGTGGAGTCACAGAGGTACATTTCGGACTCCTTACCTCTTCCGGTTCCCAAATTAGGTCCATTTGATGTTCCTCCCTTGGATTGAGACCGTTTCACTCATGTTTGTCCTCATAGTCATGTGTAGAACCTATTAATCCATGTTTGGGTAAGTATGGGTCCATCTAGTTCATCTTATACACTACAAGTGAGTTTCCACAATGTGGAGTCACAGAGGTACATTTCGGACTCCTTACCTCTTCCGGTTCCCAAATTAGGTCCATTTGATGTTCCTCCCTTGGATTGAGACCGTTTCACTCATGTTTGTCCTCATAGTCATGTGTAGAACCTATTAATCCATGTTTGGGTAAGTATGGGTCCATCTAGTTCATCTTATACACTACAAGTGAGTTTCCACAATGTGGAGTCACAGAGGTACATTTCGGACTCCTTACCTCTTCCGGTTCCCAAATTAGGTCCATTTGATGTTCCTCCCTTGGATTGAGACCGTTTCACTCATGTTTGTCCTCATAGTCATGTGTAGAACCTATTAATCCATGTTTGGGTAAGTATGGGTCCATCTAGTTCATCTTATACACTACAAGTGAGTTTCCACAATGTGGAGTCACAGAGGTACATTTCGGACTCCTTACCTCTTCCGGTTCCCAAATTAGGTCCATTTGATGTTCCTCCCTTGGATTGAGACCGTTTCACTCATGTTTGTCCTCATAGTCATGTGTAGAACCTATTAATCCATGTTTGGGTAAGTATGGGTCCATCTAGTTCATCTTATACACTACAAGTGAGTTTCCACAATGTGGAGTCACAGAGGTACATTTCGGACTCCTTACCTCTTCCGGTTCCCAAATTAGGTCCATTTGATGTTCCTCCCTTGGATTGAGACCGTTTCACTCATGTTTGTCCTCATAGTCATGTGTAGAACCTATTAATCCATGTTTGGGTAAGTATGGGTCCATCTAGTTCATCTTATACACTACAAGTGAGTTTCCACAATGTGGAGTCACAGAGGTACATTTCGGACTCCTTACCTCTTCCGGTTCCCAAATTAGGTCCATTTGATGTTCCTCCCTTGGATTGAGACCGTTTCACTCATGTTTGTCCTCATAGTCATGTGTAGAACCTATTAATCCATGTTTGGGTAAGTATGGGTCCATCTAGTTCATCTTATACACTACAAGTGAGTTTCCACAATGTGGAGTCACAGAGGTACATTTCGGACTCCTTACCTCTTCCGGTTCCCAAATTAGGTCCATTTGATGTTCCTCCCTTGGATTGAGACCGTTTCACTCATGTTTGTCCTCATAGTCATGTGTAGAACCTATTAATCCATGTTTGGGTAAGTATGGGTCCATCTAGTTCATCTTATACACTACAAGTGAGTTTCCACAATGTGGAGTCACAGAGGTACATTTCGGACTCCTTACCTCTTCCGGTTCCCAAATTAGGTCCATTTGATGTTCCTCCCTTGGATTGAGACCGTTTCACTCATGTTTGTCCTCATAGTCATGTGTAGAACCTATTAATCCATGTTTGGGTAAGTATGGGTCCATCTAGTTCATCTTATACACTACAAGTGAGTTTCCACAATGTGGAGTCACAGAGGTACATTTCGGACTCCTTACCTCTTCCGGTTCCCAAATTAGGTCCATTTGATGTTCCTCCCTTGGATTGAGACCGTTTCACTCATGTTTGTCCTCATAGTCATGTGTAGAACCTATTAATCCATGTTTGGGTAAGTATGGGTCCATCTAGTTCATCTTATACACTACAAGTGAGTTTCCACAATGTGGAGTCACAGAGGTACATTTCGGACTCCTTACCTCTTCCGGTTCCCAAATTAGGTCCATTTGATGTTCCTCCCTTGGATTGAGACCGTTTCACTCATGTTTGTCCTCATAGTCATGTGTAGAACCTATTAATCCATGTTTGGGTAAGTATGGGTCCATCTAGTTCATCTTATACACTACAAGTGAGTTTCCACAATGTGGAGTCACAGAGGTACATTTCGGACTCCTTACCTCTTCCGGTTCCCAAATTAGGTCCATTTGATGTTCCTCCCTTGGATTGAGACCGTTTCACTCATGTTTGTCCTCATAGTCATGTGTAGAACCTATTAATCCATGTTTGGGTAAGTATGGGTCCATCTAGTTCATCTTATACACTACAAGTGAGTTTCCACAATGTGGAGTCACAGAGGTACATTTCGGACTCCTTACCTCTTCCGGTTCCCAAATTAGGTCCATTTGATGTTCCTCCCTTGGATTGAGACCGTTTCACTCATGTTTGTCCTCATAGTCATGTGTAGAACCTATTAATCCATGTTTGGGTAAGTATGGGTCCATCTAGTTCATCTTATACACTACAAGTGAGTTTCCACAATGTGGAGTCACAGAGGTACATTTCGGACTCCTTACCTCTTCCGGTTCCCAAATTAGGTCCATTTGATGTTCCTCCCTTGGATTGAGACCGTTTCACTCATGTTTGTCCTCATAGTCATGTGTAGAACCTATTAATCCATGTTTGGGTAAGTATGGGTCCATCTAGTTCATCTTATACACTACAAGTGAGTTTCCACAATGTGGAGTCACAGAGGTACATTTCGGACTCCTTACCTCTTCCGGTTCCCAAATTAGGTCCATTTGATGTTCCTCCCTTGGATTGAGACCGTTTCACTCATGTTTGTCCTCATAGTCATGTGTAGAACCTATTAATCCATGTTTGGGTAAGTATGGGTCCATCTAGTTCATCTTATACACTACAAGTGAGTTTCCACAATGTGGAGTCACAGAGGTACATTTCGGACTCCTTACCTCTTCCGGTTCCCAAATTAGGTCCATTTGATGTTCCTCCCTTGGATTGAGACCGTTTCACTCATGTTTGTCCTCATAGTCATGTGTAGAACCTATTAATCCATGTTTGGGTAAGTATGGGTCCATCTAGTTCATCTTATACACTACAAGTGAGTTTCCACAATGTGGAGTCACAGAGGTACATTTCGGACTCCTTACCTCTTCCGGTTCCCAAATTAGGTCCATTTGATGTTCCTCCCTTGGATTGAGACCGTTTCACTCATGTTTGTCCTCATAGTCATGTGTAGAACCTATTAATCCATGTTTGGGTAAGTATGGGTCCATCTAGTTCATCTTATACACTACAAGTGAGTTTCCACAATGTGGAGTCACAGAGGTACATTTCGGACTCCTTACCTCTTCCGGTTCCCAAATTAGGTCCATTTGATGTTCCTCCCTTGGATTGAGACCGTTTCACTCATGTTTGTCCTCATAGTCATGTGTAGAACCTATTAATCCATGTTTGGGTAAGTATGGGTCCATCTAGTTCATCTTATACACTACAAGTGAGTTTCCACAATGTGGAGTCACAGAGGTACATTTCGGACTCCTTACCTCTTCCGGTTCCCAAATTAGGTCCATTTGATGTTCCTCCCTTGGATTGAGACCGTTTCACTCATGTTTGTCCTCATAGTCATGTGTAGAACCTATTAATCCATGTTTGGGTAAGTATGGGTCCATCTAGTTCATCTTATACACTACAAGTGAGTTTCCACAATGTGGAGTCACAGAGGTACATTTCGGACTCCTTACCTCTTCCGGTTCCCAAATTAGGTCCATTTGATGTTCCTCCCTTGGATTGAGACCGTTTCACTCATGTTTGTCCTCATAGTCATGTGTAGAACCTATTAATCCATGTTTGGGTAAGTATGGGTCCATCTAGTTCATCTTATACACTACAAGTGAGTTTCCACAATGTGGAGTCACAGAGGTACATTTCGGACTCCTTACCTCTTCCGGTTCCCAAATTAGGTCCATTTGATGTTCCTCCCTTGGATTGAGACCGTTTCACTCATGTTTGTCCTCATAGTCATGTGTAGAACCTATTAATCCATGTTTGGGTAAGTATGGGTCCATCTAGTTCATCTTATACACTACAAGTGAGTTTCCACAATGTGGAGTCACAGAGGTACATTTCGGACTCCTTACCTCTTCCGGTTCCCAAATTAGGTCCATTTGATGTTCCTCCCTTGGATTGAGACCGTTTCACTCATGTTTGTCCTCATAGTCATGTGTAGAACCTATTAATCCATGTTTGGGTAAGTATGGGTCCATCTAGTTCATCTTATACACTACAAGTGAGTTTCCACAATGTGGAGTCACAGAGGTACATTTCGGACTCCTTACCTCTTCCGGTTCCCAAATTAGGTCCATTTGATGTTCCTCCCTTGGATTGAGACCGTTTCACTCATGTTTGTCCTCATAGTCATGTGTAGAACCTATTAATCCATGTTTGGGTAAGTATGGGTCCATCTAGTTCATCTTATACACTACAAGTGAGTTTCCACAATGTGGAGTCACAGAGGTACATTTCGGACTCCTTACCTCTTCCGGTTCCCAAATTAGGTCCATTTGATGTTCCTCCCTTGGATTGAGACCGTTTCACTCATGTTTGTCCTCATAGTCATGTGTAGAACCTATTAATCCATGTTTGGGTAAGTATGGGTCCATCTAGTTCATCTTATACACTACAAGTGAGTTTCCACAATGTGGAGTCACAGAGGTACATTTCGGACTCCTTACCTCTTCCGGTTCCCAAATTAGGTCCATTTGATGTTCCTCCCTTGGATTGAGACCGTTTCACTCATGTTTGTCCTCATAGTCATGTGTAGAACCTATTAATCCATGTTTGGGTAAGTATGGGTCCATCTAGTTCATCTTATACACTACAAGTGAGTTTCCACAATGTGGAGTCACAGAGGTACATTTCGGACTCCTTACCTCTTCCGGTTCCCAAATTAGGTCCATTTGATGTTCCTCCCTTGGATTGAGACCGTTTCACTCATGTTTGTCCTCATAGTCATGTGTAGAACCTATTAATCCATGTTTGGGTAAGTATGGGTCCATCTAGTTCATCTTATACACTACAAGTGAGTTTCCACAATGTGGAGTCACAGAGGTACATTTCGGACTCCTTACCTCTTCCGGTTCCCAAATTAGGTCCATTTGATGTTCCTCCCTTGGATTGAGACCGTTTCACTCATGTTTGTCCTCATAGTCATGTGTAGAACCTATTAATCCATGTTTGGGTAAGTATGGGTCCATCTAGTTCATCTTATACACTACAAGTGAGTTTCCACAATGTGGAGTCACAGAGGTACATTTCGGACTCCTTACCTCTTCCGGTTCCCAAATTAGGTCCATTTGATGTTCCTCCCTTGGATTGAGACCGTTTCACTCATGTTTGTCCTCATAGTCATGTGTAGAACCTATTAATCCATGTTTGGGTAAGTATGGGTCCATCTAGTTCATCTTATACACTACAAGTGAGTTTCCACAATGTGGAGTCACAGAGGTACATTTCGGACTCCTTACCTCTTCCGGTTCCCAAATTAGGTCCATTTGATGTTCCTCCCTTGGATTGAGACCGTTTCACTCATGTTTGTCCTCATAGTCATGTGTAGAACCTATTAATCCATGTTTGGGTAAGTATGGGTCCATCTAGTTCATCTTATACACTACAAGTGAGTTTCCACAATGTGGAGTCACAGAGGTACATTTCGGACTCCTTACCTC
>CACVBM020001913.1:0-17899 GCA_902728155.2 Microthlaspi erraticum | reverse complement strand
AAGTTGAGAGCAGCTGTGAAGAATGAACCGGATTGCTTCTGGGTTACCAAGTACGTAAAGGGTCACACTTGTTCAATTATGGACCGTGTAGCTCACCGTAGACGAGCTACTCCAAGATATATTGGACAATTGTTTGTGGAGCGGACTGGACTCATAGATGGAATTGTCCCTCGACAAATTGCAGATTCGATGAGGATCATGTTTGGCCTGAATCTTACCTATACAACGTCATACCGGGCTCTCAAATTCGCTCAAGTATTTGTCAGGGGAACTCCAGAAGATGGATATGCTAACCTTCCTTCCTACCTTAGAAGACTGAAGCAAGCAAACCCTGGCACTATAACACACCTGCTCTGTGATGAAGAAGATCGCTTCAAGTACTGTTTTGTGGCGTTAGCGGCTTCAACAGCGGGATTTCAGTACTTGAAGAGGGTTATTGTGGTTGATGGAACACACCTTACTGGGAAATAGCGGAGGCACATTACTCGTGGCATGTGGACAAGATGCAAACTTTCAAGTATTTCCTCTAGCATATGGTGTTGTTGATGCGAGACTAATGAGTCTTGGGGATGGTTTTTTGATAAATTACAGTCTTGTTTCTCACCACATCCGATGGTCATTGTTTCAGACAGAGCATTGTCCATTGAAAATGCTTGTGTGAATGTGCTTCCATGGGTCACTAGAGGAATATGCTACTATCATCTTCAGCAAAATATTATCAAGACATATGGTGGTAAGGAGCTTATGTATCTGGTTAAAGGAGCTGCTTATGCCCACACTCTAGCTGAATATAATCGGTGCATGGACTCACTAAGAGCTGCGCACCCAGAACTCGCAGCATACATGGAGTTGGCCGACCCTAAGCTTTGGTCTAGAGTACATTTTCCCGGTGATAGGTACAACATCAAGACGAGCAACATTGCTGAATCTATCAACTCGGCTATTAAAAAGGCAAAGGGTTTTCCCATACCCTCTCTACTCCAGTTTATTAGAGAGATGTTAGGGCGGTGGTTCTACAAAAGGCGTGAAGATGCTTTAAGTCTGCAGACACCATACAGCAAGGGAGTTGAGTATATACTGGCCATCCGTGAACATTACGCTCAGTCAATGGATGTTCAGCGGATAGATGCAACTAGTTTCCATGTTGCTTCTGGACGTTCGCACTATGTAGTTGATCTAGAACAGGGTAAATGTGAGTGTGGAGTGTTCCAAGTCGAGAAAATGCCCTGTACACATGTCCTTGCAGCGCTTGCCTCAGCTGGTGTGCACGTCTCACACCATACATGTGACACATACTCGCAGGAATGCTTGTATGCGACCTACGCCCATCCTATATATCCTGAGGAGGAAATTGACAACCACAAGAAGAAGAGCGAGCGGTGCCGACCTCCAAAACCGAAGGATGGGCCTGGTCGTAAGAAGAAATCAAGATGGCAGTCGTGGCTGGAAATTTCTAGGAAGTCTAGGAAGAAAGGCAAGAGTCGAAGGAAGAAGCCCAAAGTTTACAGCTGCTCCAAATGCAAGCAACCAGGACATACGCGCCCGTATTGTGTAAGCTTCGTGCGTCCCGCAGTTCCATTAGTTTTCATTACACAACCTCTGTAATTTGTTTGCTCTTCACTAGGTGTCCAAGCCTGCTGAGAAATAAACTCGGCGGTCTACGAGCGGTCTTCGGAGGTCTACGAGGCTTCACGGAACTTCTCTGGAGGTCTACGAGGCTTTAACGGAACTTCACTGGAGGTTTACGAGCCTCTACGACGTTATCTCGCGATCTACTTATACATTCGTGGAGGTCTACGAGATGTTCTCTGGCGGTCTAATATTGCTTTCGTACTATTTGATCATTATTATTGTTTAATACTAAGTGATGATTTCCTTGTTCTCGGGCTCCTAATACTAAAGACGGATTTCATTTCATTGCTTAATGCGAGTCCGAATAGATACATCCGAAATAGTTACAAAATAGTTATACAAAAGGTGAGATCAATGTTGTCAAGAGGGGCCAAAAAAAATATAAACCCTCCCTTTCACCGTTAGTAGAGGGGCACAATAAAATTAACCCACCCTGAAGCCGTTACTAAAGTTAGATCAGCATCTCCCGTCGAAAGGATCAAGACCGTCCCAGTCACGGATCCTCGGTCCCTTGCAATCGGTCTCCTTGAAAATGTCACAAGCATACCTACTCCGAATTGCCTTGATGTTCTTGTTGCACAGTGAAGAGGCTGAAAAAGCGTTTCCAGTTGCGTGACACTCGATGTATTTCAGACAGTAGACACCGCAATCCCCGGGACCCTTTTGCTCCGGCACACCAGCAATACGTTCGTGAGTAAATTTATCGAACGGATAGTTGTCACGTTCTTCCACCAGTGCCATCTCGCGTAACATGTACGCCATCATCACAGCCACGGGTTCCACCTCCGTCGCAGTTCTTCATCGTCCATACGGCAGGGATAACTATCCCAGATCGTGATGTGCCTCTTCGGTAAGGAGATGAATAGAGCAACCCAGTGGTTCTTCCCAATGTTAAACGGGAGATATAGGTCGTCAATGTCCCTGCACCATCGTTTATTCGTCTGGCAGAATTCTGGTTTCGTGCCTTGGAAGTAGTCAAGTGAGTCAGGTGGGAGGTACTTCCCAAGTCCAAAGACATTAGGCTCAGACTTCTTGAAATCGTCATACTTTGCCGTCCAAAACAGACTAAGACCACTATCGATGAGACAAGCCTGTCACTTCTAAAGCTGTGCGGTTGTTCTTTCATTCTGAGCCGCAGCAGATTGATGACCGCGTCCATGTGCTGATGAAAAGAAAAAGATTGAATATTGCATTACAATTACACTAAACCTCAATATGCGGTCTACAAAAGAGAATTATGACAGAGGTCTACTCATGCGAGGTCTAAACATAGACCTCTCTAAATGGTGTACTAATGCTTACCGAGTCCGATAGCCATTGCGGCTGCGTAATGAGTTCCCACCACCAATACCACACGGGAAACTTATCCTTGTCAAGCTTTGGATACCCACTAAAGCAAAAGTGTGTAATTAGTATACTAATCACAATAATCGGAATTATAAAGATATTTCCGAGGGTTACTTACGCTGTAGACTTCAGGAACGCCGTTAGTTCCTTCCGAACATTCTTGTCTTCGGGCAGATACGGATTGTAGACCTCTAAGCGCTGCTTCTTGTTACGTATGAGCTCCTTAACCGTAACGTTTCCCACGAACGGAGACTTTTGAGATGGGGCCAGTTTCCTTTCCCTCTGATCCTTAGCCCTTAAACGCGTTGAACTTTCTGATTCTTCCTGATGTCTGCTAGGCATTCTTCTTTGCTTGGCACATAGGTCTTAACATATGCAATGCTGCTGTCGTCACGGTTAGCACTGTTTGATGGACCGGCGTTTTGGTTCTGCATTTGAGGACAATTTGAGTTTGAAAAACAATTCAGACCACAACAAATAGGCACAAACACTCTCGGAACATTTATTGTAAGTCAAGTAAACAGGTTCATTAAAATTACACACATGATTTGCAAGGAAAGAAAAACGTGACAAGTTTGTGTTTATAGGAAAAAAACAACGGATTGGGCTCTACTTGGTCTTCAATTTTCTAGGTCGAAGGACCCTATCCTGGACAGGCTTAACTTGCACTTTACGCTTATCTTGCACTTTAGAAGAGTTGGAGATTTGGGAGAGGGATCAGTACTAACCGGTTGAGCAGTTTTAGCTTCTTTGGCGCCGGTCACATCTTCTTTGGCGCCGGTCTCATCTTCTTCGCCGGTTTCATCTTTTTTGGGAGAGGGATCGTCGGATCTACGCTGCTCCTGAAGCCTTACATCCATCAGCTGCTTCACACTACGCTCCATACCAGCAACTGTCGAGGTAAGTGCAGCTAGTTGCCGGTCATACTTCTGGAACCCTGCCTTCAGATCAGCAGACAAGGTCCGGGTGCAGTCAGAAATCAACCTCTGCAACGTCTCCTCGATATCATCATAGTTCGATGGAGGAGTAGGACGAGGTCTCTTCTTCGAATCTGTGAAACTAGCCTCCACTTTTATTGGAGGCTTCACGTCCACTCGCGGGTGATTGGAGACCAAGACACCTTCCTCGTCCCAGTCGCTTGGCTTCCACCTCCACCGACCACCTAACTCCCCGTAGATTGCCTTGATGATGTTGTCGACGTACAAATCTTCTACATCATCATCCCAGCGTGGATAAACTTCTTCCCTATCGACAGCTCACAGTTTTTAAAAACGACCTGCAAAAACAAAACAAAATGAGTCCAGGTCTATCTACTAACTACTTGCCAGCAAGTTACTCGATTCTCAGATTTATGTTTACCTGCTTCAGCATTGCCTCCGCGATGTACCTTTTGCCTTGAATACCCTTGTACGCAAGGAGCGGTGGTGATGGTTTAGATGGCAGAGGAGCACCGTATTTCTCTGCAAAATTCGGCATGCTCTCAAAAGCCCAAATTTGGAGAACCTCGATGAAACCCTCCAGCACATAACCCGACTTCTCCAAATCCACTCCTTTAATGGACTTGATGAGCTGCAAGAAACAAACTCGGCCCCACGGGTATTCCTCAAACTTCTCCAAATCCAACACAAGCCTAGCTAGCTTGACAGGTGTCTCGGCAGCGGATCTACGGGCTTGAATGAAGCCTGCGTATATGGCTAGGTAGCCCAATCTAAGCTTATCCTCCCTTGGCCACTCGCCTGCCCACTCACAAGCTTCAGCCAGCTGGTCAATGCTAGGCCCTACCTCGACGTTGACACCCAACCTCTCCCAGAACTCGCACACGGCATCCGTTGCTGGAGCATCAGGTGTCTCTAGGTTCTCAACATACTCGCAGTTGAGGCCGGTGATGGCTGAGAACTCGTGCAATGAAAATCTTATCGGATTTGCCCCCACAGCGCTCCATATCTCATACTTCTTCTTGCATACAACCTGGAAACAGAGCATGGCATGCGCAATCCGTGAAGCCCACTCGAATTGAAGGTCACGGAACTTTAGGAAGATACCAATCCTGGAGTCACTGATTTCATTCCATTCGTCGTCGGTGAGGAGCTTTCGGAGACTATCAAAGAGCTTGGTGTTCTTGCTACACCTGGAAATGCTTTTCCCTGCGTCCGGATCGCCTCCTTTGGTGTAGAATCTCCTGGGAATGTCGGCTTTGACATCCTACAAAAAGAGTATAAGCTATTATTAAGTCCAACCAAGTGGGAGGGCTATGTCTGACGGCTATGGAGTAGGGTTTAAGGATTAGGGATTAAACCACCACATGCAAACGCCAAAGAACTCTCAGTGGGAGATAAACTTAAAGTAGTTAGAATTTCACTAGAATGAAGAACTTACCGGCGGCAGCGGGTTGTGTAAGCGGCGGAGACAGCGGGTTGTGTAATCGGCGGAGACAGCGGGTTGTGTAATCGGCGGAGACAGCGGTTGTGTATTCGGCGGAGACAACGAAATCGCCTCTAGCGGAGAGCGAAAGGTCAGACACAGATTAGGGTTACGAATGAGGCTTACCACAGCGGTTTTCCGTATATATATGTCGGTTAAATGGTTTAACTTGGTTTTCTTCGGTTCGAATTAACTGAATCGGTTTAACTATACTCGACTAATTTTTCCATTCGATTTGGGTTTATCTTATCTGATTTCTTAGTGTTTACGGTTAAATTACGGTTTCCTCTTTTCATATAACTTTATTCCCAACTTTATAGTCTACGTTAGTGTCTTGACGGTCAACAATCTCAGATCTAAGTTAGAGGTCTCAATCCCAGTGTGTAGGTTTTGAGGTCTACGTCTGAGGTCTATTTGGAGGTCTACGTAGAGGTCTCTGATTAGGAATACGATGATTTGCAATACGCACAACCAAATTAAGTGTTTAGAACACAATCATAGCTACATTCATCAACCAAACACAAAGTAGCTAATGAGACAGACAAGCACGGCAATTACAGTAACCGCCGTCGTCACCTCGACTCTTCTTAAACGCTTCATCTTCAGAACTTGGTTCTTCACATCAGTTAACTCTGCCTCAGTCCGAAGCAAGGTTTCGCGTTCTTCAGATTCAGGTTGGCGAAAGCCAAAACGAGGGTTGTCGACGGCCCATTTGAGTTGTAGAAACTCCTCCATCATAGCCTCGTCCCACCATTTCATAAGATGTGGGAAACCAAGCTACAATGATGAAAAAACGAATCTCTTCAATATTTTTGGTAAAACAAAGCCACTTAAGATGTCGAAAACTATTTACAGTTAACATTACCTTATAATTCTTGCATCCAAAAAACATCCGCCCTGGATGCTCGTCCGTATGGTCCATCATTTTCAGCGGAGTTAACAAACCGCAGTAGCATCTGCTCGGTATTCCATAGCTTATATCTCGACTGGTATGAGAACTCACATCTTCTTCGTCCTTACTGACTACCCTAGCAGAGCTTCGAGTAGCCAGCTGGTCAGAGCTACTCGAACCCTCCGTTAACCAGCTAAAGCGCCCCATTCCTGTGTACGATGAGAAGATATCAGTTATTTTAAAAAACAGTAATTATTCAATGACCAGATCTCACCCACAAAATGAAATAGAAGCAAACCTAACCAATACGATCGCCGGAACACTTGATACTGTCGACAGCGGCAAAGAAGACGGATGAGAACAGCGGCCGGAGGATGAGCGGCGGAAGGATGAGCGGCGGACCAAATAATTTATTTCTAGAAAATTAAAATTAGGGTTTACATCTCTATTTATACACCCGAGGGAGCTGCGGTCTAGTACTGCGGTCTAAGATAATTTGAAATTTTGGTTCGCGCTCATAATTCCCGCTCGGTTCCTTTTAAAATTTTGAAATTCCCGCATTTGTTTGTTTTCGCGGTCTACAACTGAGGTCTACATAACCCTAAACCACAAATTTTATAAAAAACATGAACCAAATATCAAATTTTGTTTGCCATTTACAATATTTATGGTTTGGATAACAAAACAATTAAATATAGAAAAAAAACCAACCAAAAACAAAAATACAAATTGAAACTATCTAAACCCTAAGAATTGGACAACTAAACCCTAAACTATCTATCCAAACTCTTATCAATTTGAAACATTTACTCATGACATTTATAGACTGATTCATTTTTCGTATAATTTATTTTCAATAGATGTCAAATGTATAAGAATTAATTATGCATACAAGTTTTTTATCAAATTATTTTTTATCAATTTTAAAAATTATTTTTAAGATTTCATTTTCCTGTAGACCTCGTTGCTAGACCTCTCACGGTTTTACAAGTTTCTAACCTAATTTGTTTTTGTCAACCTAAATTCACTTATTAACATGTATGTTTATTTTATATGGACTCTAATTGTCTTTGTCTTGTTTATGAATACAAATTTTTCATCTAAATATTTTCTATTTATTTTATAAATTAAAAGTTTCATTTAATTAAACCGTAGACCTCATCCGTAGACCTCTTACGTTTTTACAGCTTTCCAAACTAATTTGCCTATGTTAGTTTAATTTGACTCATTTGTATGCAATTATAATTTTCCAAGATGCAAATTACTATTTATGATTTATGTATGCAAATGGTTTCATCAAAATGTTTTTTTTGTTTTTCCCAATTAAAATATAAAATTAAAATACAAGGTAGACCGACTATAAAAGTCTATATGTGTAGACAGCAAGCGTAGACCTACGCTCCGGGTTAATTTGGTAATCGCGGCAAATTTTTTTTGTTTGTTCATGAGGGTGACCTTTGTAATTTCGCTACCCAAACAGGTTAGTTTTGCAATACTTTCAAGTTTCGGGTTATGGTTATAGAAAAAAACAAATTTCGGGTTATATGTGGAAATTCTCTCTTAAATTAACTATTAATTAACTAAATTCGAAAATAAATCAAACAATTTGAATTAAAACATTTTAATTCAATTACACTAATTAACCAGAATCAAATCAATTTAAACCAAGATAAACCAATTAAATCAATTAATTCTAAACCAGATTAAACCACACAAACACACAATTCATCACAGAAATAACCAAAATACCATGAAATAACAATTAAACACATAAACTCATCAAGAACAACCACAAACCAAATCTAATCTAGCAAATCGCGGACCCACAGTCATGCACTCACCTTGACAATGGATTGAAACTGAAGGAAAAAGAAAAGACGATGAACAGTGCCGAATCGCGGACGAACAGTGCCGATGAACAGTATCCAATGAACAGTCCCCGATTAACAGTACCCGATGAACAGTACCCGATGAACAGTAAAATTGGATTTTTCAGGAACTCTCAAAATCCCTTTCTCCTTCTCTGCCTCGAAAAACGTGATAAAGACGGCTGCTTCTCCTTTAAACTTGATAGGGTTTCCACTAAACCGGGCCCAAACCGGGCCCAATTTTCACTTAAATTGAACCGAAAATCAATTTTCAATTTTTGGTTTATGGATGTTACAACTCTCCCCCACTAAACTGGATTCGACCTCGAATCCCAACAAACGTCAAAGACCAAAAACCCGACCTCGCAAGGCCGCAACACTGGAGATCCTCATTGATCCCCGAGACATGTCAAATCCTATGTCATAAGCACGTTCCAGAAAATTTTCACTCCTAACTCATCATCCAAACACACCAAACAACTTGTACTGAGGCCCACTTGCACCCAGACAAGTCCACACCGGTCCGCACTGAGGCCCACTTGCACCCAGACGAACCCGAAACCGTCCATACTGAGGCCCACTTGCACCCAGATGAACTAAACTGCTTATACTGAGGCCTACTTGCACCCAGATAAGCTACACTCAACTGAGGCCTACTTGCACCCAGAGAGTCTGCCAGAGAACGAAGTCTCCAAAAATCATGATGAGTTATTCAGGATCGCAATCCTTAGAGTAAAAATTCCGGAAAAATGTCTATAACCATAAGATTAGACCGTCTCACAACCAAAAACTGGTCAAACATGTGTAACATCCGAATACCATTTCACAACACAAGGCAAAATGAGGAAAAACTGCATCTCATTAAAACTCCAAAAATGTATATCGTTACAACGAAAACGAAAATACAATAACACCAAAGCCAAAAATAACAACTGAGGCTACAAAGATGAAATAAGCTCACTCCTCGACCTGCTTGTCGAACCACTTCCTGAACTTCAACTTCATCTTTGCCTCTGGCTCCCAAGTCTCCTCTGTAGAACCACTGCAATCCCACAAAATCCTCAGTAAGGGAATCCTCTTGTTCCTCAGAACCTTTTCCCTCCTCTCTAAAATCCTCACAGGCACTGCCGGCACTGTCAAATCTGGCTGAAGATCCTCTGGAATCCTAGCCACTAACTCCTCTGTAGGGTGAAGACACTTCCTCAGCATCGACACATGAAAAACCTTGTGAAAGGCTTTCATAATCTCAGGCAACTCCAGCCTGTAAGCCAATGGCCCAACTCGCTCCACTACTGGAAACGGACCCATAAACGCGGACTCAGCTTGTTCTCTGCTATGGATCTGTTAGGACCCCTCAACATAGCCATCTTGAGATAAACTCTATCTCCACCTGAAACTCAAGCTCTCGTCTGCGTCTATCTGCATAACTCTTCTGCCTGTCCTGAGCCTCCTTCATGTTCAGCCTCACCACACGGACCTTCTCTGTCGTCTCCTGAACATAAGTAGCTCCATACATGCTGCGCTCCCCCACTTGGGTCCAGCATAGGGGTGTCCTACATGGCCTCCCATACAAAGCCTCAAATGGAGCCATGCCAATACTCGCCTGAAAGCTGTTGTTGTATGCAAACTCAACTAAGCTCAGGTGATCTGCCCAATGGCCACCCCAATCCAACACACACATCCTCAGCAAATCCTCCAAGTCTGAATAGTCCTCTCTGACTGACCATCTGTCTGCGGATGATAAGCTGTACTCAAATGCACCTTAGTGCCCATCTCTGCCTGAAAAGCTCTCCAAAACTCTGAAGTGAATCTGGGATCACGGTGATGTACTTGCATTTTACATAGTTTTAGCACATCTTTTATGCATCTTTTGCATAGTTTTAGCTTCCATTTGCATCATATCTTGTTCCTTTTCTCTTCTTATGCATTCATGTTAGTTTTAGGTTGCATTTGCATACATATGCATGTTTGGTCCTTTGAAATAGGTCTTTTGGAGCATTCTGGAGCATATGGGACACAAGGAGCATGGAGGGACTTGGCACATGGAAGCAGCTCAACTGGATACGCAAAGGAAGAAGGGAGAAGCCATCTTGAAGACCAGCTCGACCAACCGGTCGAGTTCCTCAACTCGACCGGCCAAGCTTCAACTCGATCGAGCTGAGAAGTCAAAGTCAAACCCGAAAAATGTTGCTTCCCCCTTGACTTTCCTTTGACCCTAAACCTAATCCTCTTTGTATTTAAAGGCTCTAAGCCACGAAAAAACCACCAAGCTTTAGATTATTTTGTTTTAGTTTCTTTTAATTTATTGTCTTTTACTTTTTAGAGATCTAATCCCATCTTTGTGTTCTTGAAGCTCTTGCTTCTTGAATCCTAGATCCTGGATAATCTCTTTGTATTTGCACTTGCTTATTTCAATAAAAGTTGTTTAATTTCATCTCCTCTTTCTTATGATGTCTCTTTTATTGCATTTGCTTGTGTTTACATTCATGTGTAGTGAGTAGTTACCCATTAGGGTTTGAGATGGGATAGATTAGAGGTTTCATATGCTTAATCCTTCTAGCTTATGGTCTTAATCTAGATTCTCTCTCTTTTGGATAGATCTTAAGGCTACATGACCACTACCCCTGGCTTGTAAGTCCTTAGGCGACTCCCCACACGAAAGTGATGGCATTCGCTGGAAAAGATCCACTAAGAGCTCCAATATCTCTTGCTCTAGACAATAGAGGTCTAAGGGGTTGGATGGATTAGTTTGGGCAATGATCCTATAGCCTCCAAGGTTTGATTCTCACTGGCTAACCCCCTGTTTCTGAGATCATTCCTTGGTTGATAGCCTCCACCTTGGGAAAGGGTTGGCTAGGCATTGAGAAGCCCAATATCAAGAGAAGCCTTGATACAAGGAGTTTTAAGAGCTAGATTGATTAAGTGTAGATTCCTTTGATTGCAAAACCCTGTCTTGAACCCTAATTCTCTCTTTATCTTGTTAAAGTCGTCACCTTTAGCTTTGTTTGTCTCAACTCGTCCCTAAACTCGATCGAGCTGGTACTTTGCTCTACTCGACTCGAGTCTTGGTCGAGCTGACACTTCACTGCTTTGTTTACTTTTATTGCACTGCTTTTCATTTTTTTAGGTTGTTAGTGTTACTTCAAATCTATAACTGCTTGCTTGACTTTCTGGTTGTTTCATATTCTCATAGAGTGACAAGTTTCCCATTTTGGATTGATAACCTCTTATACTAATGACTATGATGGTTAAGAGGAATTGATTGATTGTGATTGCACCATCATCTTTATTACCCTGTTTGCATTCCACCTCATTTCATATCACATCCACACACAAATCCTATCATCAATTTGGCGCCGTTGCCGAAACAGGTACCAAAATCTGATGTCTCAACTCCACATCCTTAGGCACACAAACTCGCCCACGAACCAAGATAGTCCCATTCGCAGAGACCTCATACTCAGAACCAGTCACTCTCAGTCGCAACTCAGCAAACTCTGATCACTCTGCTGAGCAACTCTGATCCTGCTAAGTAGATCCGCCTGATCCACTGCCTCTAAACCCAAAGGCTCCTGCGAAATGGCACACAAACGCAAGGTACTGATCTCGCCAACTAGAGACTCCACATCTCGCTCAACTGCGGAATCATACCTCCGTCTACTCAACGCGTCCGCCACTAGGTTAGCCTTGCCCGGATGGTAGTTAATGCTCACCTGATAGTCCGCCAAGAACTCAACCCAGCGCGTCTGTCTCGCGTTCATCATCGGCTGAGTGAAGATATGCTGCAAACTCTTGTGATCCGTGAAGACCTGTACTGTCTCACCTAGCAAGTAAGACCTCCAAATCTTCAACGCGAAGATCACTGCTCCCAACTCTAAGTCATGTGTAGGACGGTTACGCTCACTGCCCTGCCACTGTCTCGAAGCATATGCTATCACTCTGCCCTCCTGCATCAGCACACAACCAAGACCAATGCCTGAAGCATCTGTATACACCATGTAAGGCTTCCCTGGCTCGGGTAACGCCAACACTGGTGTAGTAGTCAACATCTCCTTGAGCTGACTAAAGCTCTCCTCACACTCAGCTGACCAAATAAAAGGGACATCCTTCCCGGTCAACTTCGTCATCGGCTGCGCCATGGTAGCAAACCCCTTGACGAACCTCCTGTAGTATCCTGCCAAACCCAGAAAACTCCTGATCTCGGTGGCACTACTAGGTCTAGGCCAATCTCTGATAGCCTCAATCTTAGCCGGATCCACAGAAACTCCCTCTGCAGAAACAATGTGGCCAAGAAATCCCATCTCTCGCTGCCAGAAACTGCACTTGCTCAACTTAGCAAAAAGCTTCTGCTCCCGAAGCTTCTCCAGAACCAACCTCAAGTGAGTCGCATGCTCCTCCTGACTCCTCGAGTATACCAGAATATCATCAATGAAAATGATGACGAACACGTCCAAATACTCCCTGAACACGTCGTTCATCAATCTCATGAAGGCTGCCGGCGCGTTAGTCAAACCGAAAGGCATAACCACAAACTCAAAATGCCCATAACGCGTCCTGAAAGCAGTCTTCCTGACATCTGCCTCATCTATCGGGATCTGATGATACCCCGATGCCAAGTCAATCTTGGAGAACCAAGTAGCACCCCTCAACTGATCCAACAACTCATCAATCCTCGGGAGTGGGTACCTGTTCTTCACAGTGACTCGGTTAAGACCTCTGTAATCGATACAAAGTCTGAAACTCCCATCCTTCTTCTTCACAAACAACACCGGTGCTCCCCACGGTGAAACACTCGGTCGAATGAACCCCTTAGACAAAAGGTCCTCTATCTGCTTCTTCAGCTCTGCCAACTCAGCTGGCGCCATCCTGTAAGGCGTCTTCGATATCGGTGCTGTCCCCGGCTCTAACTCAATCGTGAAAGGATCAGACCGAGATGGTGGTAATCCCTTCAGTGACTGAAAGACATCCTCAAAATCCTGGACAACCTCAATATCTCCCATAACAACTCCAGCTCCTGACTCAGACATAGAAATCGTCGCCAGATACGCCTCACAGCCCCGCTCTAACAACTGCTCGGCCTGAATAGCAGATATCACAATACTCCCGGAAGTCGGTCTCACTCCCTGATAAACCAACCTCCCTGCATCTCGCTCGAAGACCACTCTACCTCTGTAGCAATCCAGATGAACTCTGTAGTGTGACAACCAGTCCATCCCGAGAATAACGTCATACAGCTCCACCGGACTGATGACTAAGTCTGCTGGCATTGACTGCCCCGCAATCTCGATCTCGACTCCTCTAGCACGGCCCAAAGTAGACAAGAATCCACCTCCCGCCACCTTGACCATGCCCGCGCTCTCGCCCGCGCTACTCCGGATGCCACTCTTCTCGGCACGCTCCGGTGTAATGAAGCAATTCGATGCTCCAGAGTCGAATAAAACGTGGGACTCAAAACCGCCCACTAACAAGGTTACGAAACACATGCGTTGAGAACCTCCACAATTTATCACAGATAAATGAACAACACACAGCAACAACAACCATTATGCCCTCGATGGCCCACCACCACAAATGTGCATCTCCACTCAGATAGTGGACTGCCAACTCAACCTGGTACTAAACCAGAAATCTGATAGACTGGAAATTCCGCTCCAATCTCTGACGCCACTCATCTGCCGCCTCTGGGCTAACTCCGCCCTCAAAGTACGGCGTACCAATCCTCTGCATGTGCCCCACATATCCAAATAGGACGGCACCATCAAACCCACAGCCTGCGGCTGAACAAATCCCGCAGCCCTCTGCTGCACCTCTGCCACTGGAGGTACTCCCGGAGCCCCTTGTGGAACCACTGGCGGAAAACGAGCCAATAACTGCGTCAGCAAACCCACCACTAAGTCATCAAGACCCTGAGCCGGAGCACCACCCCAACCCGGAGCAGCCCCGCTCCCAAACCAACACTCGCATCCACACTGGCCTCACTCGCCACGGATACCGACTGGGTCACCGACGCAGTCGCCACACTCGGCACCACACTCTCTCCCGAATCCGCCGAAGTCCACAATCTCGGCCCCGCCTCCACGGCCTCTAGCTCTGCCACCACGGCCTCAAGCACCGCGCCCTCTCGCGCCACAACCTCTAGCTACTCAGTCCATCTCACTCATGGAACCGAAAAGAGCACACTAGAACACGCAACCAAAACTCAAAACAAACATAAACTCACCGCGGAATCTCTTGTAGCTGAAGGGGATGATACTAAAGCCTACAATTCTAACAGTCCTAAAACCGTCTAGGCTCTGATACCAAAATGAAACAACCAACACTTTTTTTTTTATAAATAAATACTAATCAATTCTAGCGAAGGTCTTTAAAATAAATTAAATAAATAAATTCAATAACAAATAAATCAGTTCAGCGGAAGCAAATAATAATTAAACAAGTCTAGCAAAACAATGCAAAATAAATAAAACAATAAACATCCTATCATCCCCTCTTCAGCCTTGATTCCGCGATCACACAAATCTTTTACCTGCAACACATTGGAATGGAGTTGCGTAAGTATTTAATAAATACTTAGTGAGGCAATCACTCTGCCTACGAGCCATTTACGCAATTTACTAGATATTTAATAATATTTATAAACTCAATAATTATTAAATACCATTTTCCAATTATTAAATAATTATTAATAATTAAAACTCATTTCTCAATTATTAAATAATTCTCATAATTAAATAATAATTTTCCATATTTTAAAATAATTAAAATAATTATTTTAAATCAATTAATTAATTAAATTAACCAATTAATTAATTAAATCCGAAAATAAATCAAACCAATTTGAATTAAAACCATTTTAATTCAATTACATAATTAACCAAATCAAATCAATTACACTCACCTTGACAATAGATTGAAACTGAAGGAAAAAGAAAAGACGATGAACAGTGCCGAATCGCGGATGAACAGTATCGATGAACAGTATCCGATGAACAGTCCCCGATTAACAATATCCGATGAACAGTAAAATCGGATTTTTCCAGGAACTCTCAAAATCGCCTTTCTCCTTCTCTGCCTCGAAAAACGTGATATACAGACGGCTGCTTCTCCTTTAAAACTAAAATGTGGAACTAGTCCTTAAGAACATGCGCTTGGCCAGATTCTTCTCTCATCTTATGGAGTCATACAGGGAGCTCACTTGTGAGTTCCTAGCGTCTATGAGAGGTAACAACATTGACTTCAGCCCTCCACTTCACACGTTAGTTGGGCATGAAGAGGAGTTGCAAGAAGAGGAGCCTGAACTCGATCGAGTTGAGGATCGAGTTGAGGACCACGCTCAAGTGAATGCGGAATTGGGTGAGCCTGAGTGTTACTATCTCGAGGAGTATGAGGCTCCAAGGATGAACCCCTCTGCTGTGGCTGCTCACAAAAGGATTGGACTTCTCCAAAGGTTCAACAATTGGCAAGGGAAGGCCATGGACAAAATGCAAAAGTCCATGGACAAGATGGTGAGCAAGATCAAGAGTTTGGAGAAGAAGGTCTCTAGTTCTTCAAGCAAGAAGAAGAAGACACCCAAGGCTCCTACATTCCCTAGGAGTAGATTTCTCCTCACCACTCCAAGGAGGCTTCCTGTCCAAGAGTCCCACAGAGCCTCATCTTTTGAAACAAGGGAAGGAGGAGACAACACGCAGAGAAGGAGGAAGAGTTCCAAGGGACGATGCTCCAACTCGATCAGCGGACTCGATCGAGTTGGCGATCGAGTTGACCTGGGAGAGCCTTCATTCGAGAACCCTGGATTCGAGCACAATCCAGCACCTTACCAGGACTATCCTCAGAGCCACTGGACCCCTTACAACCGCTTCGAGCAAACCAGGCTCCACCAGGGCCAAGGAAGCCACACCCACTTCGAGGATGAAGAGGTGGTAGAAGAGGAAGAGCAAGCTCGACCGAGCTGCACAAATGAAGTCGAGTGGAGTGCTCCTGATGGACGCCTGCCCTCTCCAGACCACGACCTTGCCTCCCAGTTCTTTGGGGGGCACTTGTTGGACCTGGATTTCCCTCCAGAAATCCGGCCCATAAGGCCCATCACCTAAGTCCTAAGTCAAGATAAGTCCACTCAGGCCCAGTAAAATGACCTCGAGCCCACCAAGTATCCTTGTCCAAATCCAGCTGTTTACTGTCCGAGCTACTTGTGAAGACGAAGTCGAGCTCTAGCTCGACGGAGTCAAGTCCGCAAGCTGAGTTTGAACGAGTCAAACGAGAATCTCGCTTCGACGTGTTCAGATCCGGAAATAGCGGGATCGGTAGTTGCACGTGGACGAGATACGCGGAGGAGGTTGCGATCTACTTCGGTGCTATAAAAAGGAGGACGATTCTTGATCACAAGGCAGAGAATGTTCTTTTGGCAAGTCTTTAGGAGACAAGATTCCTTTGATCAAAAATCACTACACAAGTTCTTCTCATCATCTTTTCACAGCAGAAACAGAGTGAAGTTCTTCTTCTTCGTCTTGAGATATTCTCATATCTTTTCTCTTCGATCTTATCCTTGATCTTCGAGATAACCTTAGAAAGCCCTGATCTTTCTAGCCGGAAATCACTTCCGGCAGAAGTTTGACGTAATCTCTTACCTTCGGATCACTCCGATAACCTGAGATTTATCGTCATCTTCACACCCCTTTACTCTTTTCGTGGTCATTTCTCTTCAGAAAACGACTCGAAATAGAGAACAACTTACAATCGAACTACGTTCTGGCTTGATCCCTAAAACAGGGTACGTAGGCAGCTCGTTAACGAGCGCAGCCACCACCTAATTTCCATCTCTTTTGCTTAGTCGAATCCTAGTGTTTTACATGGTCTTTCAGGCCGGTTTTGTAACCACTTTATTCGATTAGCCTAAGTCCGATTTCGTCAAATATTTGTCTACGAATCATTCGACTTACATCAGAATCTAACCTCTGATTCCACAGGCAATTTCTCCCTACAAAATACACATAAATTTTGAGTGTGGTTTTCCGAACCCACAGCACTGAGGTATCAAACATCAACCCTTGTAAATACCATTTCATATTTTCTTGCATTTGTTTTTATTTTTCTTGGTTTTGCCCTCTTGAATCTTTCACTAAATTTCTCTCACACAAGGGACTGTGTGATTTAAGTTTGGGGGAGGTTCAAGATGATTTAACCTTGTTTTCTTTGTTCTTAGATTTGCATAGAAAAACCAAAAAAATCATAAAATTTTCAAAAAATCCAAAAATATTTCATCTTTTTGCATTCATATTTCTTAGAATTGTTTAGGATTGCATCTTTCATTTGCATTCTTGATTTGATTTTGAAAACTTGTTCATCATTTGCGATTTCTTAAGTGCCCTTTTCTAGATTCTTTTGTGCATTAGGGTGAGATTGATTGAGCAAGCAAAACCATGTTTATCTTGATCATATCACTGCATGCACATCTCATTCAACCATTGCTGTAATTTGATGCATTTCCCTATCTATATGAACCATAACTTGATCTTTAATTACCAATGCTTGCATTTGATTTCAACTCATGGCTACCACATACATATCTGGACATTCTTTACCTATTTTCATATCCCTCTTGCTTGTCCAGATAGCTGATCTCCATCTTTGAGACAGTTACCACCTTAAACCTAAGCCTTTTTCATTTCAAACCCCATATTATCTCTTGTGCGATTGTGAGAACCTTTCTTGGCTTTGCTTAGCATAAGGTGTTGGGTTTAAA